>WPIO01000297.1:0-116033 GCA_009760855.2 Cristatella mucedo
CATCATGAGTCATTTTCCACCATTCGTTCATTCGGAGCAGACTGACTTCTTTTTTAACTGAGCTTGCTATTGCTCGATCCTGTTACTTTAATTCTCGTATCGTTTCATTGTGCATTTTTATGTGCATGCACTAAATTTATTGTCATTGCCCTTGAGATGTTTGCCATCAATAGCAACCGTTACAATCGCTGTTTACTAAATATGAAATTATAAAATCATGCGAAAAAAGTAAGTCCGCCGGCTGCTGTTCACCCAAGATTCTTAATGTAGCGACTTGCACGCAAGATTTTGTATTTAGATATAGGTCCTGATTGAATGTGATTGATCTGAGAGCCATTTCCTAGCCTATCGCCAGGCGTACTTTGTAGGGCACAGCGAAATTGCCAGACCGAATTTTTTTTTATTGAGCAAGAGGGGGCAGCAGTTAAGGTAGGATCATTTGGAGGGCTTGCCTCGGGAAGGGAAAATAAATAAATAAATAAAATGCATTAGCTTAGAACCATAAGAAAACTTAAAAATCTCATTCAGGCGCTTCACGTATTCTTCTGGGCTCGAGCCGACGACCTCGGCCTGACCAGAGGTCGCGGCGAGCACCTTCAGCGGCTCGTCTATGTCGGCTCACCTGTCAGCCTCGTGGCATAAAAGCCTTGGTCGTAGAGGATTGTCTCATCAGCCCTCTGTGTCGTCGCTCGAGCAGCGCGTGGGCGTGCGTGCCTAACGATTAATGCCAGCAATTCCCTACCCAAAAAAAAACAAAAAAAATCCTAGCTGATTAAACAGCCTCTTTTTGTATAGCGACAGAAGAGCCTTTATGGCTATCACCACCGCTTGCAGTGGCGATAAAGGATCACCCACCACAGGAATCGAACCCACGACCTCGGGACCGAGGTCGTGAAAGCAACCGCCTTACCTAGTGTGCCATCACGGCTCACTCCGCTGTGTCATCGAGCATGATCGCCTCTCGCCTTTCGTGCGAGCCAAATAAGAACAGGAATAATAATAATGATAAAGCCCCCTCAGAGAACTCAATCTCTTTATAGATGCCTTGCATTTGCTGCAAAGAAAGCACGAACAGCTTGCTCAAGGCCTTCGCCCTACCTTCTGGGACTCAGTTGCAACCGCTACATAAGAGATGGCGCTCGATCTCCAGAGATCAACGGCAACGCAGGAGGAGCCAGAAGCAGCGACGAGAGGAGAATACGGCGGACGCAGCCCAATACATTCGTATAGCGCCACGTCAGTGGCGGGGCTAGCATTTTGTGTGCGAGCGAGCGCGTTCTCGGCAAGGGATTTGGCTTCGTGTGCTGTAATTGTGCGATACCTGACACCGTGCAGGTGGCAGGAGATATGGTTTCGTTCAGAGAAACAGCACTCAATTTCACTATCTCCATGTGAGCAATAGAAGCGAAGCCTTTTCCATTTAGGAATTCAAGTCCTTTGACACGACGACGATCAAAAGATGTCTGTTGAAGGCGCCACACGCTCGAACTGACGTCGCTAGTCTTGCCTTCCTATTTGTTTGGCCCTTCATCAATGTAAGCGGCGGACCAGCACAGACGCAGACGCAGACCTAAGTACTGAGGCGCTCTTTTCCACCGTAACAGCTCTCTGTACATATGACCAGGTCCGCGTGCTTGTCTTCGTGAGTGTTTATTGAGGAGCGCGATCATATGACTGAACTGTACGCCCGGCCACATTGTGCGAGTCAAGTTCGAATACAGTTCGATAAAACCCTCAATTAGTATCTTGTAGCTTAATCTTGCGCCAGTGAACTTAAAACCCTGAATGTGAAGGTACGTAGAACTTGGCGCCTGAGACGCTCTCGGCAAGAAGACCTACTTATTTCGCACCGGCACTCCGTATCGCCGTTGGTAGAGCTTGGCGCGCTTCAGCAGCTGTGAAGCACTCTGTAGCCGCTCATGCCACGCTGCCGCACGCCATGCCGCTGAGCTAGGGTTAGACGAGCGGCCGTTAGTTTAAAGCTCTTTATATTGTCGTTGTTGACGAGCTTCTGGAGTCGATGAAAATGGTTGAAAGTGTGATGGGTGTTGATGAAGACGTTAACCTTAAAATGTCAATGCCGGTTTAGAAAGTAGAATTGTATTTCAGGGTTTGGAATGACATTATAAGCAGGTTATCAACATCGAGGGTCAACTGCTAAGCAAAAAATACTAGCGTATTTAACAGCTTTTTTGTATAGCGACAGAAGAGCCTTGACGGCTATCACTACCACTAGCAGCGGCGATAAAGGATCGCTTACAGCAAGATTCGAACGGACAACCACGGGATCGAGGTCATTAAAAGTAACCACCTTACCTGATGCCCATCACGGCTCCACTCTTAAGTTCAAATTAAAGCTGATGACACATCTAACGATCTTAAGAAATGGTTTGAATCATTAGAGATTTTTCCTCAAAGCCAAACGCAAGAAACTTGAAAACCTGCACCAAATGGCGATTCATGACGCCTTGAACTGATAAATGTTGAACCCAAGGGTTTAGGGGAAAATATTCGCACTTAACCATGATGCGTCCTTAAATGGATGCGTACTTAAGCGGGAGGCTACTGTATTAAGGTGGGCGTTCTGCCTATATTCGGCGAGATTAAATAACAGTAAAACGAGGGGCTGGGCTCCCCGATACAAGCGTCGCCGCTCGTTGTGTGGGCTGAAGAGCTGGTGTGTGCGATGGCCACTATTACGGACTATAAGCGATTGGCAGTCGCACTACAATCAAATAGCGGGCACTTGTCTGAAGCAACAGCAAGCACGAGCAGAATGAGACGGGCAGGGAAAGAAAATTCGAGAAAGAGAGGGTGATAAAGAGAAAATGACATGGACGGAGTGCCAAAAATTGAGTTGGAGTAGGAACGTGTCAGAGAGGCTACGGATTCGGGTTTGCCCGGTTTAATTTAGGGTATGGTACTTGATACCGTGCGAAAGGCAGAAGGAGGGATTATTTCGTTAAGAGAAACAGCTCTTAATTTTACTTTCTTTCATGTGGGAGATAGAAGCGGAAGCCTCTTCTATTTAGGAATTTGAGTTCGGTGACACGACGATCGCGGGTTTCCGGTGAAGCCGCCTCACGCTCTCGAACTGATGTTTCTAGTCTTGCATTCCTTTTTTTGGTCCTTCATTTATGCAAGTCGCAGACCAGACTAGATGCAGACGACCTAAGTACTGAGATGCTGCTGTCCACCGTAAGAGCTCTCTGCAGATATAACCAGGTTCGCGTGCCTGTTTTCGTGTGTTTGTGAGGAGCTTGATGATAAGAATGGACAGTACGCGCGGTGAAATTGGTGCTAGTCGACTGCGAATGCAGTTTGGTAAATGCCCCGATTAGTACTTTGTAGCTTATTCTTGTGCACGTCAGTGAACTCACAATCCTGAAGGTGAATGTAGGTAGAACTGGGGGGGCGGGGCGTCTGAGACGCTCCGGCGTGGACACCAGCGCTCCGTATCGCCATGTGTGAGAGCGTAACATGCTTCAGCAGTGGTTAAGCACTGCCTCTCAAGAGACCTGTCGTCTTTGGGAAATATTGAAAATCAAGAATTTTTGAAGGGTTTCAATATAATTTAATCCTGAAGTGTAGAGAGGCTAACTTTATCTTCTGGCAGCACGACCTTGAATGCAAAGGCATCCCCGAATAAACTTCCTCTTTTTGTTACGATGTATCCTGGCTTGACCACATTTAAGCAGAAACTAAAGCCCAAACCTATTCATGACGTCATTTAGTGGGTCCATGTGAAACGTCCTTCGTGTGCTTATGCGTGCCTACATTATGCAGCAGCCACTAACCCTATATGCATGCTGACCCAGTGCATGTCAACTCTAACCACGTTACACTTGTTGTGCACTGAGCATGCTACCGCTAAGCATTCAATAATGCTTCCTTTACAGCAAATGTAAATTGCCTAAAAAAATTGAGATTTGTGGTGGCACTTTAACAAATGTATTTTAATCAAATTGTTATTTTTATTAACCATTGGTTTGGTTAGACGAGTGGAATTAACACTTCCAAGGCAATGTAGGTACATTGGAAAATAATTGTGACAACTGAACGCTGGGATAGGATGAGAACTTAAGCACGCGAAAAAGACGAAGAACAACGTCAAGGGTAAGAAGCCAATGGCACGTAGGACAGGTAGTGCCTTAAATTAATATGCTCTACACCGGACCTGCTGTAACTTCGCTATATGCGAAAAAGCATCGTCGAGTTGGCCAATTCTGCACCACACAGCATAACTGTAGTCCTGCTCACATGAGTTTCACTAAGCTAGAAGATTCTTTACCTCAGTCTGTTAAAGTTAAAGCCCCTGTCGCTAAAATGCCACCCTTTCCACTTTAGCTTCTCTCACTCATTAGCTTCTCTCCTCATTAACAAATGCGATGCCTCGGTTCAGCTTAATTCTTTGCCAGGCCTGCTTGAGTTTCGTTCAGCCTAACGATGTGTTGCTTAGACTTCTTCCCGCCAAGTGACATAGCTCTCGGCTCGCTGTAGCTTTGCTTCGCTCAATAAAACTTAGTCTCGGGGGCTTAACCTTAAAGCGCCCAGCGAAACTTCAAACGGTATCGCCTAGCTTCGCTAAACCCCAAGACGCGTCGCCTCGCTCGCTTAAGCTTAGTCCAGCCGACACCTTGTCCAGCCCAAATTGCCCTTGCTCCGCCAAAACAGACATGGCTTCTCTCTTCGAACATTGCGCGAAAGGATTTAGAGTACGATTTGGATACGAATAATAGTGCCCGCACAGAACTGAATGGTTTTTAGGCACTTCATTAGTGCTGTAAATGGAGCGCGATCAAATGGCTAAAGTTTCAAGCATCCCGAAAATTTCTTGCCTCGCTCGCCCGAAATGAACCGGATATGCTTAGTGTTCCCTGCTACTCTAGCTTTGATAGGCAAAAAAGTAGATGCCTCATACAATTACCTTTGCACGGTTCAAATAAACTGCACCCTGCTCGGACTGATTTCACCCGATTCTGATCGCTAACTTGGACTGATTTATTTTTAACGTAGATTAATCGCGTATATGTATATATGTACAAACATCTGCCGAGGGCCACTACATCTTAGAATACAATATGACAAAAAGAAGCATATTTCCTAATATAAATTCAACAATTACAAATGTAACTTTATAAGACATAACTTACGAACACATAATGTTAATGCATACTTTTTAGTTCTGCTGTTGAGAGCTAACAGAAAGCTCCAGAGTCTGGGAGCCATCGAGCGAGTGAACCGAAATCTCCAGTGCCTGGGAGCGAGCAAGCGAGCAAACCGGAAGCTCCCGGCTCTGAGAGAGAGCGAGCGAGCGAACCGTAAGCTCTAGTCTGAAGGCAGCAAGTGAGCAAACCGGAAGCTCCCGGCTCTGAAATCCAGCGAGCGATCGAACTAGAAGCTCCAGAGGCTGGAAGCCAGCGAGCGAGCGAACCGGAAGCTCGACACTCTGACAGCCAGCGAGCGAACAAACCGGAAGCTTCAAAGACTAGGAGCAAGCATGCAACCGAAACAGAACCAGAAAGCTCCAAGGCTCTGGGAGCCAGCAAGCAAGCGAACCGGAAGCTCCAGGCTCTGAGAGTAAGCGAGCAAGCAAAGCGGAAGCTCCACACTCTGTGAGCCAGCGAGCGAGCGCACCGGAAGCTCCAGAATCTGGGAGCAAATGAGCAAGCGAACCGTAAGCTCCAGGCCTTGAGAGCCAGCGAGCGAGTGAACCTGAAGCTCCAGAGTCTGGGAGCCAGCGAGCCAGGGAACCGGAAGCTCTCGGCTCTGAGAGCGAGCAAGCGAGCAAACCAGAAGCTCCAGGCTCAGAGAGCCAGCGAGCGAGCGAACCGGAAGCTCAAAGTTCTGAGAGCAAGCGAGCAAGCGAAACGGCCAGCAAGCAACCGAACCGGAAGCTCCTGGCTCTGAGAGCCAGCGAGCGAGAAAAATGGAAGCTCTAGGCTCTGAGAGCCAGCGAGCGAGCGAACCGGATGCTTGAGACTCTGAGAGCCAGCGAGCGAGCAAACTGGAAACTCCAGAGCTGGGAGCCATCGAGCGTGCGAACCGGAAGCTCTAGGCTCTAAGAGCCAGCGAGCGAGCGAAGCGGAAGCTCTAGGCTCTGAGAGCCAGCGAGCTAGCGAAGCGGAAGCTCGAGACTCTGAGAGCCAGCGAGCAAGCGAACCGGAAGCCCCAGAGTCTGGGAAGCAGCGAGCGAGCAAACCGGAAGCTCCAGACTCTGAGAGCCAGCAAGCCAGCGAGGGAGCGAGGAGCAAACCCGAAGGTCTAGGCTCTAAGAGCCAGCGAGCGAGCGAACCGGAAGCTCCAGAGTCTGAGAGCCAGCGAGCGAGCGAACCGGAAGCTCCAGAGTCTGAGAGCCAGCGAGCGAGCGAACCGGAAGCTCCAGAGTCTAGTAGCCAGCGAATGAGCGAACTAGAAGCTCCATAGCCTGAGAGCCAGCGAGCGAGCAAACCGGAAGCTCTATAGTTTGGGAGCCTGCGAGCGAGCGAACCGGAAGCTCCAGGCTCAAAGAGCCAGCGAGCAAGCGAAGCGGAAGCTCGAGACTCTGAGAGCAAGCGAGCAAGCGAACCGGAAGCTCCAGAGTTTGAGAGCTAGCCAGCGAAGCGGCTGTAAATTCACCCGACGTTTCCAAAAGTCCCAGGTGAATCCAAAGGTCCGAGCCAAATAATGAAGGGACCTAAAAGTGGATGACAAAATCTCAAAATTGATGAGCCGATTGACTTAGAGCCAGTATGGGTAGGCGAGAAGCAGTGTGGTATGGCAACTGTGACACTCACGACAGGCAAGCCTCGCTGCACAGGTTTACACTAGCGATGGGCGCCTGATTGCACATGTTGGTAGGCCAGCAAGCAGTGGGTTACTGAAGTCAAGACGGATTGTCACAAAAGCATGGATCAATTTAGATGCAGTATCCCTGCCTATAGAAGCCCGATTTTCAGCAATGTTACGAAGCTGAAAGCAGGCAGACTTGACTGTGGAGCCGATGCGGTCGTCTAATATCCCTCTCTCTCTCTCTCTCTCTCTCTCTCTCTCTCTCTCTCTCTCTCTCTCTCTCTCTCTCTCTCTCTCTCTCTCTCTCTCTCTCTCTCTCTCTCTCTCTCTCTCTCTCTCTCTCTCTCTCTCTCTCTCTCTCTCTGTCTCTCTCTGTCTCTCTATATTATATTATATCTATATAATATTGCCTAATATCATATTTTATAGTATGCATTGCATTATACAAATATATGATATTAAATGAAAAGCTAATATGTACTTCCGACGTGCTTTCTGACGAATGTCCGGCAGTCATTGCGGTTGCTCTTGTGTCAGGCCTAACTGAGGCTGGTCGTTATCTAAAGATGTGGCGTCGTGCGAGAGTGGCTGTGGTCTGGCCTTGAAAGTGCCACAGCAGAAGCAGCCCCGCGTACAAGAAAAGAGAAGCCACTGGTGTGGAACTCGCTTCCGGTTATGGTCACTACCAGCCAAAACCTTGCACCATTTTCTTTGTATGTAAGTCACGGCGAAAGAGGCTTCAGTTCCGGTCGGCTTGCCTCATAGCCTCGGTGAACTGCTTTTTGTGTTGCTCCTGTTTGTCGTGCAAGATTCAGTGCATGCTACCTAGCCGGGGGTGATACTGAACGCTATGCTAACTTGGTTTAAATTTACCTAGTCTGCTAAAACCTAGAGGGAACCAAGCTGCCAGACTAGTGCTTAGCAAGGACCAGTCAGCTAGCTGATTGGTTGCTAGCCGTCTGGTATTTCGTGACTTTAGCTGGCAGCGTCTGCCAGGACGTAACGTCGACCGAACGCTGGCAGCAGCTCAGTGCCACGAGCTGCTGCAGCTGACTACAGCTGCTCGTGCTTGGAGCTCATGCTACAAGTCGCTGGAGTCGATAAATCACGGATTATTTTATTAATTCACTACAAGGTAAGAGTACAGGTACGTGACAAGCAATCATAAGAAGCTGAGTGACATGCAGCGCTAGGTAGCTGCCTCCCAGAGCTGCAATGCTGCAGCTGCCTTCCCTTCATCGTCTGCTCTCAGCTGCAGCTGCAACAGCTGCTGCAGGGTACACAGTCACAGTCTGCATGCCCAGCACGGCTAGCACGGTCCTCTGTCCTCCGCCCAGTGACAGGTACCCAGGCTGCTGCAGTCCGTGGCTGCTGTATGAGAGCACCTGCTGCAGCACCCGCCCAGTCACAGCACAGAGCGCCCTCACACAGCTCCTGCTACAGTCTCCCTCCTGCAGCCCTAGCACAGCCAGGTACACGATGCCGCCTGCAGCACAGACGTCCCACGCTTCCTCCTCGCTGCTCAGCTCGTGTCTCCATTGTCTGTCACCTCGGTGGCTGCAGCTGTCCACTACGTACAGCTCTCTGCCACGGTCCAGCTTCACCTTGCCCCAGCTCGTAGTGACCAGAGCAGCAGCAGTGAGAGCCACACTGTGTATCTCATGCTGGTACTCGCTGCTGTACAGCAGCTGCCCCGAGCTCAGCTGCAGCAGCTGCAGCCCTCGGCCATACACGCCCTCGGTCACAGCGAGCAGGTCGCCGAGCGAGGACAGCTTCCACGGAGACCAGGGCAGCTCAGCGACACGTCGGTCCTCGAGCCACGTCCCCTGCGAGTCCCCTGCAGCAGCTGCAGCTGCAGCAGAGCTGCTGCGTCTGAGCAGCAGGACGAGCTGTGAGTAGAGCAAGGCTACAGCAGCACGTCCGTCCTGCAGGGACTGCACTGCACTGACCGAGTCCTTCCCTCCGTCGCTCCGCCTCGCAGGTTCCCAGACGCTCAGGTTTCTGCAGCTCTGACTGAATTCCTTCAGGCCGTGCTCCCAGGCAGCCACCAGCAGATGCCCCTCTGACGTCACAGACAGGTCCCAGCACCTGTCAGGCGTCTCGAAGCTGCTGGAGGTCGGGCCGAAGTTGAGCAGCTCTGGCTGCTGCTCTGCTACAACGAACGCTGCATCGTGTGAATACAGGCAGCAGCAGAGCTCTGCATGAGACGAGAGAGACTCGTGCACTGCGCTACTTTTCACAGGTCATTTTACATTTTACAATTTATTTATCTTGCATAAATAAATAGTAATAATGCAATAAAATATCGTACGAGTTTTCGCTGCTTGACGGCACCGTTGCCAGACGCTTGGTCTTATCACTACAATGAACGCTGCATTGAGTGAATGCAGGCAGCGGCAGCAGAGAGACCAGAGAGACTCTTACACTGTGCACTTGTGCAAGCTGATGGGTCCTTTTACAAGGTTAGCTTAAAGCTTGTTTATACAATGAAATGTTGTGCGACTTTTGTACTACGTTCACCTCTCGTTGCTTGACTGCACTGCTGCAAGATGCCTGGTCTTATTTTATGAATAATAATAATAATACATTTGATAAAGCACCCTCAGAGAACTACATCTCTTTCAAGGCACTTTACATTTGCTGCAAAGGAAGCACGATCGATTGCCTTGTCGTAGCATGCTTAATAAATAACAAGAATAACATGTTTAGTGGTAGCAAGCACAGGGTAAGCCAACGGGCTTCGGGAGCACACGAACTACAGGCACAGTCTCCCAAGGATCCGAGGTTCAGCCTTTAAATCGATCTGCACAAAGCTCACCAATTCTCAGTGCAGAGTTCAAGCTCAACAGCGGAATAAGGTGAGTGACGTTGCTTTGCTAAACTGGCCTGGTCCTCGGTAATCAACACAACCAATCCACGGCCTCATTGCCTGGCTCATTTGATGATTTGTCATCAAAGATGAGTGGTCCCTTAATGCACAACCATAGAGATTTCCAGTGACCCTGTCAAATGTTACAAGCCCTCGCCTCCAATACCATGACACATTTACTAAGTCTGCATATTCAAAAAAAATCCTAGCTGATTAAACAGCCTCTTTTTTGTATAGCGACAGAAGAGCCTTCTAGGGCTATCACCACCGCTTGCAGTTCCGATAAAGAATCACCCACTGCAGGATTCGAACTCACGACCTCGGTCCCGAGGTCGTGAAAGCTACCGCCTTACCCAGTGTGCCATCACGGCTCACCAAGCTTACTGTGTTCGGGTCCACATACTCATTCAAGGTCGTACATGCATTCTAACACTCGCAGGTCGTGCACAAGTGCTGCCTAGTACGCCGAGCTGGTTTGGTCTAGCGGTTAAGGTGCTCGACCCGACCAAGGTCTGACTGAGGTCGTGGGCTCGAGCCCCGAGGCATAAGTGAAGCGCCTGAATAGAGATTATGTTCTCTTGGGGCGCTATATAAATGAATTATATATGACTTCAGCACTGTCAGCACATTTACACTTCTCCATTAGCTAGATACAAATTACTCATCTATTCTTTACCTCACACCGTATGTGAGAGTGACCCTATTTCATCATTGCAACTACAAGCTCTTGCTGTCACGGCCATTTTGCCACTATCATTGCTTGCTCTGCATGTACAAATCACTTCTCTTTTCTTTACCTACCAATGCAGAGACAACCCTTTCTACCCATAGGACAAGTAAAATAGAAACACGATACTTGTTCATTGCAGGTAGACTGCCATTACAGCCATAATTATAATACCACGTTTGTATAGTGCCCTAAGTGAACAAAATATCTTACCACGTTAGCTACAAGTCACTGAATGATATCTTGATGCGACATGCATGCAGCAGATAGCAAGTATAATGCCTGGCATGCTAAAGCCAAACAAGACACACTCAGAACTACTTGCTTGCACAGCCTCTGGCCGAAAACATGCAGCGAACCATGCATTACAATTCCACATTGCTAATGTCGCGTCCAACCCCCCCCCCCCATATCGTCCCTGCCGGCCAGAATCCTAGAATAATGTGTGTTCCTACCCGCCAGAACCTTGATGCAACCGTCTGCAGCAACCGTCTTCAGCAGTCTGCTAGGTCATGCTATGACAGTCAGTTTTTCTATGCAAGGTCACATGTCACACAAGTCTATTTACAACCCGAGTGTACCAGTCAATTCATTCTCTTAGGGTGGCAATCTCATGGGGTCAAGCAGCATTCCAAATGAGAGCTTTGAATCTAATTACTCCTCAGTGTTTCGTTGGTTCACCTACAGGCACTTTCGATTACAAACCGGTAAGAAATAGCTAGGCAGAGCCACATTGAGACCAAGTAGAAAATACATACCTTCACTGCAATTCGGAAAATATCTACACCAGTGTAGATATCCATATAGTGCATAAAAGAGACGACGATGATGGAGCAGTCACAGATCACCACCACATACGATATGATACAATTTACCTCTTTGCTTCTATCACATGCCCATAGGCTGCCTGCTACTGTAGAAGCTAGTCCAACGTGAGCGATACGAAGAGGCTCTATGCAAGTTTGCAGTTGAGGCCGTCAGGACGTGCAGCTAGCTAGTGAAGCTGCCTTACTCGTACTGCTACTTCTTAGCATGTCAGAATCTATTTATAGCCTAGCGTTCCCACGTAGCAGCGTTCATGTCAGCAAAAGAACTGACAAGTGAAGCACGGCGTCCGGTCGGAAGTCGGCAGCTCTCGCCGGCTAGACAGGCCCCTGCCGGACTAGGTAGCTTCGCGGTGGCTCAGCAAATGCAATCAGACTCCGTCTGCCTCCTCAGCTTGATTTATTACAAGGCAGTTGAAGCAATATTCACATTTATATAGTCGCTTTATAGCCTTAGTGGTCATCAATCCCACTTTCAGCAGGCAATGATGAATTGCCAGTTTTAATAGTCCAATGGCCAACCTATTTCGTAAATTAAGAGCACTTTTTACTTAGGGTCAGACACAGGGCAGCAATAAAGGTAATATAACTAAATCGTTTAGACTATGCGAATGAGCTTATAGAAACCGCTGGCTAACCAATTGCTTGCCAGCTGTACGGCCAACTCTCTCCAGGTAAGGCCTACCTGAACCACACGTCTTGTAGTGGCAGACAAATTACACTTCCCTTGTGCCACTCTGGCTAAGGGTACCTGCCATAGCCTACCTGCCGTTCGGCCAGATCTGACCTATCTCCCTCTCCCTCTCACCACGTGTATTTAATATAAAACGAACAAATAAAGAAAAAGTGATTCATGTGCACAACCAGTATGAGATACAGCCACGATTATTAGACTCCTAATAAAAAGTGTACTAGTCACAAGGCAGACCTAATGGCTGTGGGACTGTACACCAGTGAAACAGGTTGGAAACAAGCAATGACGACGATAAAACAATGTAGCACTTTGTAGCTGAAGGCTATGAGTGATCGACAAGTGTCAGGTAAGGTAGCTTGCATATTTTGTGCCTAGTGTCAGAGGTCGTAAACTCAACTTCTAAGTACCCTGGTGTACATCTTTATCTCTCTTATCCCTTGCATTTTTTTTACTGCTATGAGCAAATTAAAATGTTATAGAATTATATAGAAAGTAGTAGCAAATCAGAAAACTGCCTACAGGAGCCTGTCTCGATCTGTTAGATAGCAGTGGGCAAAAGAGAAATTGTTTTCCATGTTTGGCCCTGCATAAATGCTCTTTTCATCAGTTCGTCTCCTCAGCCGTTTTTACATTCGTTGTACACTCATACCTTGTTTAAATTTACAACTCAGAGATTATGCCTAGATGTTCGACTGTAATCACATTCTATCCTTGCAAATTCACTTCAAGGAGAAATTGTTTTCCATGGGCCCTGCATAAATGCTCTTGCAGGCTCTGTCGTTGCTTCTGGCTGGCATGTATGTAGCCTCAATTGGCAACAGGAGCTTTAAGCAGGTCTTAGCTCTATTGGCTTCTGTATATAATTTTCAAAGAAGGATTATGCAACGGGCAAGAAATGCTAGTAGCACTTGGTGTCAAGAGACGATAATTTAGCCTCTTTTGGTAGTATAGATCTGTGCAGTGGATTTCAGAAAGCCGACCATATGCATTACCAAGAGTACAACTGTATAGTACTTAATTAGCTGTTCTAATAGATGATGCTATAATGCAACCATCACCACGTGCTCGAAATTTAGGTGTCGTTTTCGACAGCTGCCTCAATTTCAAAAGCTTCATTCAGAAGACTGCTTCTACAGCTAGCCATCATATCCAATCTCTATCCAAGATTAGGAGCTGTCTCCCACAGTGGCTTGTAAAAAAAAATAACTTGCTGTTTAGTTCTGTCTTGGCTTGATTATTGCAATTCCCTTTTGGCTGGGCTGCCAATGAAAGATATTACGCCACTGCAGTTGACTATGAATATGGCTGAAAAGCTAGTCTTCAAGTCCCAGCGGTTTGAGCACGTGTCGCCTTTGCTGAAATAGCTAGGCTGGTTGCCAGTTGAGATAAGGATACAGAGCAAAGTTCTTATACTGACCCAAACGGCCCGCCACGGCTTGGCTCCTTAGTACCTAGCTGAACTGCTGCGTCAGTTTTAGCCTGTTCGCACCCTCAGGTCCTGTATAGACAATAAATTAGCTGTCCCATTCTTCTGCTTAAAGACAGTTGGCGACAGAAGCTTTAGCTCTGCAGGTCCTCGACTGCAGGACTCGCTTCCACAATTCTTATGCGACGACAATTACTCTCTTACTGCCGACTATGGCACGTCCTTTTCAGCGGTCCTGAGCTGGTACTTCCATACTACTCACTATCTAAACTGCTCTCCTGACTCTGCTATGCTTGCCACTTTCTCTTTGTTGCGTGAGATGAAGTCTGTTGGGTACCGAATGTGTACCGAATGCCGCTTAGGCTGTGAGTGGGCTACAGAAAACTCTCCTGCGTAACACCCACGTGGTCTTTATGACTTTGTGAAATTATAAATGGAGATACATTAAATTACATGAGACCACGAATTGACCCTCAATGGCAAAGTAAGCGGTTGCTCTTCACGACATTAGTCCCAAAGTTATGGGTTTGAATCCTCCTGTGGACGACCCTTAATTGCTGCTGCAAGAGGTGGCGATATCCTTTGAGGATCTTCTGTAACTATTCAAAAGTTTTGAATCTGCTGAAATCGTTCAGAACTGATGGAATTCTCTTCATGTCCGCATCAAACAGACACAGAGAATCGGCTGCTTGCTTGACTTACTAACACTCTGTGTTCATTCGGTGTGCTGTGTCTTGCTATAAAGCCTTCCAAGATGCACCATTCCTCTCGCTCCGGTTTTCTAAGCTTTTCTGGAGGTGTTTTCGGAGAGCCTCGCGAAAATATTTATGCGTCACAAGTCGTTACACAGGGCGTTACAAAGTCGTTACAAAGATGACGGCGACCACCCTAGCAGCAGCCAAGTCGGCTCATTTCAGGACTGTCTAGAGAACTTTGGGTTGGTCTAATACGTTACTCCGACCCACAAGGCCCGCCACGGCTTGGCTCCTTCGTACCTCGCTTAATTGCTGCATCAGTTTCAGCCTGTTCGCGAGCTCAGGTCCTGTGTGTTCAATAAATAAGTTGTCCCATTAGTCCGGATAAAGACCGTTGACGACAAAAGCTTTAGCTCTGCAGGTCCAAGACTGTGGAACTCGCCTCCACAATTCTGACGCAACGACAACTACTCTAGGTAAGCCAGTAAGCAGTGAGTTACAGAAGTCAAGACGGGATGTCACGAATGCATGGACCAACTTACACGTGATATCCTTATCTAAACAAGCCCCAATTTTAGCAATGTTACAAAGCTGAAAATAGGCAGGATTGACTGTGGAGCTGATGTGGTCGTCTAATGAGAGGTCGCTTTGGAATATGACACCTAGATTTCGAGCTGATTCAACTGGAGATATGCTGGCAGAGCCAATTTTGAGAGTCAGCCTTTCCAATCTCTGGATCACACTGGGTTTTCCCATAATTGGTAATTTAGTTTTATCATCGTTTTGTTTAAGAAAATCTGCTGCCATCCATGTGCCGATGTCATCAATACATGCAGCGAGTGAGTCGAGAGAATTCGAGGTGCTTGAACGCTGGGAGGGATCAAAGCAAAGGTACAACTGAGTGTCATCTGCATAGAAGGGAAAGCCTAGACTGTGCTTGGAAATCACATCGGCAAGAGGGAGAGTATAAACCGTCAAAAGAACCGGACCTAACACGAAGCCCTGAGGTACTCCATATTTCAGAGGTACTACAGATGATCTTTGTCCATTCATGTCAATACTCGGGAGTCTCCCACTGAGATAGGACCTGAACCACTGCTGAGCAGTGCCAGTGATGCCCAGGCGAGATGAGAGGCGCTCTAGAAGAACTTTGTGATCGATGGTATCAAAAGCTGCCGAAAGATCGAGCAAAACAAGCAGAGACACTCTACCCATGTTTGCATTCCTAAGTAGGTCGTTGTATACCCTAAGCAATGCTGACTCTGTGGAGTGATTAGGTCTATAGCCAGACTGGAACTTACTAGCAAGGTGTGAGGTTTCGATATATGAGTTCAGCTGGTCTGCCACGACCCGTTCCAGTGCCTTTGATAGGAATGGTAGAAGGGAGACTGGGCGGTAGTTGCTTAGGTTCCCTTGGTCTAGTGTAGCTTTCTTGAAAAGTGGCCTGACTACAGCTTTTTTGGAAGGTGCTGGGACATGACCTGAGGCTAATGACATATTAATGATGTTAGTTATGCATGGCAGCAGCAGATCAATGCATGGGATGATCCATGCTTGAAAGGCAGGTTTTATGAACATCGGAAATTTACATACACTGCACGTATGCCCTGTAACATCCCGCTGATCAAGGTGCTTATGCGTGCTGACACTGTGCATGCTGCCACTAACCACATTTGCATGCTGACCCTGTGCATGTCACCCCTAACCATGTTATTCAATTTGTTTGTTTATCAAGTATGATATTACTTACCATTCAGTTGCATTTCCCTTTGCAGCAAATGCAAAGTGCCTAGATAGAGATTGAGTACTCTGGGGGCGCTTTATCAAGTGCATTATTATTATTAACTAAACCACTCATGTGCTGTGTCAATGCCGTGTGGGTGTGCTGATATGTGCAGTAGAAATTCTTGCTTATAAAAGGCATGAATCCTGGTGCTCAAAATGAACACGATGAATGTCACAAAAATCTGAAGTGAAATCAGGTGGATCTAAGCAGATATGATAGTCAATTGTCTTTCCGGTGACTGCTATGTCGCGATGATGACTAAGCAGTGAGTCGTAAGGCATCTAGAGTCAAACCTAGACCAAATCATTACCAAATCATTTCCAAATCGTCTAAGGGATAGACGTTACATTTGTCTATTCGGTGACGTGTAGTATGTGACTACACTGCTTGCGATAAGTGACTATGCTAGCAAAAAGCAATGAGTTACGGTTTCCTGATTAAAAAGCCTTAATTAAAGGGCATGTAGCTGCAGGATGACTTGGCAACTAACTGACCAGTTTGCAGTGTAATGAAAATTTGCCTACTGCCAGGATCAAAGCCGCTAATTGTGACAGGGAGTGGGATCATGCTATCCCGAGGGGTTTTATTAAGTTCAATAGGTCTGGACCGTTCGATTCCCTACTAAGCAGGTAGTGCTGGCTTCTTGAGCTCATATAAAGCAAAATCAGGCACACACCAAATATAATTTGCGACAACATGTTTCCAAATGTTATTTGATTCAATACACATCTTCTACCAACCGCCGTGCTGAAATGAGTGAGCACCTCTATTAATCGCGGCCCACCGTTCGGTTTCACCCAGCACCAGACAAAAATACTAAAACGCATTCTGCATTCTTTTTATGACGGTGGAGTAAGCGAGAAAATTAGTATACGCATTGACTGGCTACATACAAAATATCCTTTATAGGTACTTCAACCTACCTTGGTCGAAACTAGATGAACAATAATTAGACGGAAAAATACCACCTGCAGGTTAATGGCTGCCTAACAATGCGAAACCAGCAGTGGCACGGAATACATACCCGCTTGGAAACCGTGTGATTGCTTTGGCAGCAAATGTATTTCCAGTGATAATTAAACTAATTTCTATTTTAACCTGGATATTATCGGAATATTCTTATGTTGAGCTCGAGCATACCCCAGCCTACAACAATGCCGGGACAAACGTCGTCTGCCGGTACTAGGATCGAGGTACCACCCGACATTGTCTAGCCAATCGGAGCGCAGCGTTCCTACTGCTAGCCGCTAGCAACAATGCTAACCAATTGGAGGGAAGCGTTCATGGGCAGCAGACAACAGGAAGAGCCGGTTAGCATTAACGTCACAAACTGAGTTGAGGATTAAACATTGTTGAGTTGGGTGTGTTCCGAGTAATACAAGTAGCTTGCTGTTTATATATACGAGTAAAATCATGCTCACAACACATACACACGCACGAATCCCACCGACGAGCCGTCTGCCAGGGTGGTGAGCAGGCCTGACCACCTGACCACCGTTTTACCGACGGCCCCCTCACGCTTCTGTTGCCAGGGAGAAGCCTGGATGATACGACTGTATTCTGCCGAAAGTGCTGCTCTCTCAATCGTGGCGGAGATTTGACGATGACCCTGTTTCCCACATCTTTGATCTTTCCTTCATTGTTCTAGGCTAATCAAGGTCGGGAGGTCCCTCAGGCCTATTGCCGGCAGAGAACATTTGTCACGGCACTATCGTAGACTGGGTATGCATTATTGCACGCTTTCATTCATTTTAATTCATTCTTTAATTTCATTCTCCCCTCCCAACTTAGAGCGTGCTAGGCCTTGTCAACTATTCGTTGCAGAATTGCAACGGAGCGGCTCTCAGGCTAGCAGCGATATTAGCCCTGGCCTTAGTGGGTCTGACTAGGGCACCTTGAGCAACCGTAGCGGGTGGACTAGCCAAGGGTTAGCCAAGGGCTGGCCAAGGACTAGCCAAGAAGAATTAGGGGTGGACTAGCCAAGGGTTAGCCAAGGGCTGGCCAAGGACTAGCCAAGAAGAATTAGGCCGAGGACGGACACCGAGAGCTAGGGTCCGACGAAAACAATAACAGCTACGCCCAAGGTCAAGAGGGGAGAGAGATAGAGTATAAACGACAGAACTGACAGAGCTCAGGGCTGCAGCTTCGGTAGTCGATGCGAGACTACGCTTCGAGAGATAAACCTATGGCGCAAAACAGGTAAGTGCAACTTAGACTTCGCAGTTGTGTTCTGCCAGCTTATCAGTTAGCTGCTCGTATCTTGAGGTGCTGTAACGATCCGCCTTGTAGTCGGGCTTCGGGAGTTGGTTCAGTTAACTCCGTCGGTCCGGTACGTGCCGCGTAGACGTAGACGCACAGGGTAGTTGGTTATACTCGGGCTTCGGGAGTTTGCGAAGTTAACTTCGTCAGTCCGGTACGCGCCACGTAAAGCGCTAGCACCGGCGCGTAACCACTACTAACAGGCCCACAATAAACTGCTGCTTTCGGCACCCAGTTGTGGCCGCCTGTTTTTAACCGCACTGAAGCACTGCATCTCACAGTCCACCGGTAGTGAGCCGGGGACGAGCTTCTGTGCGGTTACAGAATTCTTTTGAAGATCTTAGATATTGCGAACGTCGTATATGCAAACAATACAGCTAAGACCCGTTTAAAAATATTCTGTTTGTTATTTGACCGCAGTGAGTAACAAATTACGTGCCTATGGTTATCTAAACACTTATCGCTTCGGGCTGCTGGGTCTCCCACGCCAGCAGTGGCCTTAGCTACGCCGGCGGCTAGTCTACTGCAAGTTAGTGGCGATCGTTCGCAGTTATTATCGCTTTGTCACCGCAGATCAAATGCATTGCTAGATATCACTGCTGTTGCTAAGATTTGTGACCACCGTAGACGCCACTCTTTTGGCTGCAACAGCGAGCTGAGTACCCGCTCGCTTGGTATTCCGAGCATTGTCGAGAACCGCTCAGCACGCTCCCCCACGTTCGTCGCTGTGAATCATTCTAACTTAGTGGTCACCAGGCCTGTTAGAACTCCGACCACCTAACCTAACGCTTACCTCTGGAATCCTTGCTCAATATGCAATAAACCACTAGTAGTAATTATAATAATAAAAAAACAACCTCATTTCTGAAAATGGTCTCAGTCTGCTCGCCTTGACCTAAACTAATAATAATTAAAGGCTGTATATCGACTAGTTTCTCATTCTTTCACACCCCTAGTTCAATCAAGACTGGAGATGGAGTTGCTGTTATCTTATGCTCGAAATTCAACTTCAAGCCATTTGCAATACCCTCGAAGCAGACTTTCGAATCGATTGTCTTGACTTAACCCCAAAACAAGCCACTGATGCTGGCAGCAGTAATAATATTGCACTTAGCAGTCTATCGCCCACCATGTACCAAATCGTCATTCAGCTCAGATTTCTCTGATGTCATTTCGATGGTGTGTGCAAGAAATTGATCCTTACTCGTTATGATTAATTTCAACATTCACTTTAATAACTTATCTGAAGCCTTCAGCACTGAACTTCGTGCATTACCTGACTAATTATCTATCGTGGCTCATGTGCATGGTACTACTCAAATCAAGGGTCACACACACGACAACATGTTTTCATGCAACTGCACTTTGTGATAAAAAATTATCACAAAATCCTGCTTATCTGACCACATGCAGGTCTCATTCGGTCTACCATTTGTGCCCTCCTCCTCCTCTAAAATCACATGTGAATCGCAAAACCTGAGGACCCTGACATCTATGCTGTCCGTGCGAGACTATCAGCCTCGCCTCTGCTGCTCAGTCCCCCTCCGGTCTGTCATCATTGGTAGATAGCTGCAATGCGGCACTAGCTGACACGCTCGATGAGTTTGCACCTCCGACTAAGCGCACTGTGCGCCCCCGCCCAGACAGCCGATGTAATGTAATGTAATGTAATGTATCTCCGTCAGTAACTCCACAAAGTCATAAAGACCATGTGGGTGTTATGCAGGAGAGTTTTGTATAGCGCACTCACAGCCTAAGCGGCTTTCGGTACGCATTCGGTAGCCAACAGACTTCGTCTCACGCAACAAAGAGAAAGTGGGAAGCATAGCAGAGTTAGGAGAGCAGTTGAGGTATTGAGTAGCATAGAAGTAGCAGTTCAGGACAGCTGAAAAAGATGTGCCACAGTCGATTCCTTGCAGCACCTCAATGTCTAAATTCAAGCAGGTCAGTAGTGATCTCGTCCTGAAGTTCACATCTCAATCAAAAACAGGCAACTAGTCCTTTGGATCCTTTCCCCACTGTCCTGCTCCTACGTTGCATTGATCTGCTGCTGCCATTCATAACTAACGTCATTAATATGTCATTAGCCTCAGGTCATGTCCCAGCACCTTTAAAAAAAGCTGTGGTTAGGCCAATTCACGAGACAGTGACACTAGACCAAGAGAACTTTAGCAACTACCGTCCAGTCTCCCTTCTAAATTTCCCTATCAAAGACACTGGAACGAGTCGTGGCAGACCAGCCAAACTCCTATATTGAAACATCTAACCGTGCTATTAAGTTCCAGTCTGGCTTTAGAGCTAATCACTCCACAGAGTCGGCATTGCTTCGGATGTATAGCGACCTACTCAGGAATTCAGACATGGGTAGAGTATCTGTGCTCGACCTTTCGGCAGCTTTTGACACTATCGATCACCAAGTTCGTCTTGAGCGCCTATCATATCTCGTCTGGGCATCACTGGCACGGCTCTGCAATGATTCAGGTCTTACCTAAGTGGGAGATTCCAGAGTATTGATGCGAACGGACAAAAATCATCCAAGGTGCCTCTGAAATATGGGGTTCCTTAGAGCTCCGTGCTAGGTCTGGTTCTTTTCATGGTTTATAATCTCCTTCTTGCCGATGTGATTGCCAAGCACAATCTCGAGTTTCACTTCTTTGCGGATGACACTCAGTTGTACCTTTGCTTTGATCCCTCCCAGCCTTCGAGCACCTCAAATTCTCTCAACTCCGTTGACAACATCAGCAAATTGATTGCCGCAAATTTTCTCAAATTTATCAGGTGAATTATTATAATTGTTATTATTATCACTCAGTTAAGGCTCGAACCACCTTGGGGCTCATCAAGCTGACCGTAAGTGTCAACAAGTACGTGCAATAATAGTACAAAACAATAATACAATTCAAACCACCGAGAGACTCATCGAAGCCATTGATTTCTATAACCAAAGAATAATCTCATGGGCAATAGATTGGAATGCTGCTGACATGTCTAGCAGGATGACATGTGACGAAGCCTGAATA
The DNA here is from genome assembly GCA_009760855.2 of Cristatella mucedo. NCBI lineage: Eukaryota > Metazoa > Bryozoa > Phylactolaemata > Cristatellidae > Cristatella > Cristatella mucedo. The sequence goes on from WPIO01000297.1 coordinate 21,072, forward strand.
AACTTGATTTATGATGTCATCCGTCTAATGGACGAGAGCTGCAGTTCTTGCCATATGGAGGAAGTAAGCCTAGTTTGAACATTTATGCTATCAGGAAGCAATATTTGATTTGAACGATATGTGGTTTCGTTCATGCATACACTAGCCAACGACAGTGCCGTGCCTAAATGTTTCCATCAGCCGGTACTAGGCTGGAGGACCCTCCCGCCAACGACTAGCCAATCGGAGCTCAGCTTTTCTACTGCTAGGCGTTAGCAACAAAGCTAACAATCGGAGCAGGCATTCCTGAACGGCAGGCGACCGAAGCCAGGAACGTCTGCAGGACGGCAGTTAAGCTCCTCCCTCCAGCTCGGTGCACAGTCGAATAAAGTGGCTGTGCTGCTCGTCCTGGCATTTTGTACACTTTGCGACAGCAACCAAACTACACGATATTAGGTCAAAATATAAATTCAATGTCCTGATTTTGAATGGTTGAACGATTTTGTAAGTCGAATAGAAACCACCCAAAGATGGGAGTCTACAATATTTAACTAGCAATTATTACTTGTGCTTTAGGTAAGGGGTCTCATCAATTGTCATCCATTGTCATATGTATATGTTGCTAATGATCCACTTGCTTTCTCAAGTACTACTTAAATGTATGTCAGTAGCCATTTCTAGGGATGAGAGACAGATAGATTATAAGAATAACAATCCATTTGACATAGCGTCCTCAAATAACTCAATCTCTTTGTAGGCACTTTACAATTGCTGCAAAGGAAGCACGATCAAATGGTTAGTGGTAGCATGCTCAATAAACCACAAGAATATCACGGTTAGGGATGACATGCTCAAGGTAAGTATGCAAGTGTGGTTAGTGGCAGCACGCACAGTGTCAGCACGAATAAGCACATAAAGGACCAACTACAGGGACCCATTAAATGCTGTCATAAAGAGCTACGTTTTTAGTTTCTTTTTAAATGTGATCGAGTTAGGAAATGTCGCGACACAAGTCGATAGTGAGTTTCAGCCTTTGGAGCTGATTAAGTTCTCTTAGGTGTTACACAAATGAAATATTCTCATTCTTATCCTCATTATAAAATTGACGCGATTTGTGCCGAAAGCAAGAATGCAAATATGCCTGACGACCGCATGCATTTCGTATTGTCGACGACCGGAACTCGAAAGAACTGGCACCCGGAGTCCATTCAGCTACCAAAGCTTCAGCGACCCAGCGAAGTCGCATTGTGCTCTTGCTGTAGCTGCTGCTACTGCTTTTGTAAAGGTTCTTTCTTTTTTTGCAGTTCTATGTAGCTGCTGCTGCTGCTGCTGCTGCTGCCCCGGCTGCTCACCTTGCTGTTCCTGACTGTAGTCTGTGTGACGCGTCACTTCCTTAAGCACCAGCGGCAGCAGCTCTTTCTGTTGTTGAGGTTTCGGCAGCTGCAGCAGGTACTTAAATGCCTCCCCGGTATGCATGACTTCATTGGCACGATTTTCAATGAATAAAGAGAAAGAAAGTATGCTTGTAGAAAGTCACGTTGGCATCACTTTTCGCCTCCTATTTGTATCGTTGACAGTGGGCACAGGGAAGCCATAAAAGCAGCTAGTGCTTTGTACATGCAGCCAATCAGCCCGGCTGCTACGTTTATTCAAGTCAGGGAAAGACGACTGCAGCTTTCAAGCACTGCCTGCCAAGTTGAAGAAAAAAGGAGCCCAAGGTAGCGAGCGGACTGAGAGTCCGATTCTTGCGGCACGAAACGAGTGTGCCCTCTCCCTGGTTACAAGGATTAAAGCTCTAGCCACTGACCTGCTAAAATCCTACTGTTCATTGCACAGGGCTTTAAATTGCCGTCTAGCTTTAGCACATCCGTGACACGCGATCGTGCCACCACATCTCAAAGTGATGAGACTGTCCACGCATCTATATGCACACAGCGATGACCATGATACTACACAGCTATGAGCATGGGTCTAGATCAGCTAATTAGGGCAGATTAAGCATAGTTTAGCCTAACTAGTGATGCCATGCATATGTCTGCATGCTAAATACCATCACAAGTTTCTACAGAGAAATCTCTACTTTCTCGTGTCAAAATAGGCAAGCAAATACACCGATAATCACCAGGCAGCTCGACCACTAAAAGACTAAACCATAACTGCGTATACACAATGCATAATGAATTTTTCAAGTAGTATTAAATATCTTAAGCTTAATAAAACCCTCCTACTACTCGAGCGATCAACCGTGCGGTAGCTGTTCTTGGCTTTCGACCGAGCTTGTGATACCCATTCGTTGGCACAGCCCAAAGTGAACTCAATTGCAGCAAAAAAAAATAGGACACTTGAACCTCATCCTGTATCGATTAAACTTCAGAGTAAAAAGGGAATAACCTGGGCTAAGTTAATTAATAATACTGTAACTTGTCTCCATCTGTAATCCCAGATAGCTATTAAGACTATGTGGGTATTAGGGAGGAGAGTTTTGTGTAGCCCACTCACAGCCTAAGCGGCTTTTGGTACGCATTCGGTAGCCAACAGACTTGTCTCACTAAACAAAGAGAAAGTGAGAAGCATAGCAGAGTCAGGAGAGCATTTGAGGTAGTGAGTAGCATTGAAGAAGTAGCTCAGAACCGCTGAAAAGGATGAGCCGTAGTCGGCAGCAGAGGAGTCGATGTCGTTGCTTAAGAGTTGTGGAAGAGAGTTCCACAGTCTAGGACATGCAGAGCTAAAGCTTCTGTCGCCAACGGTCTTTAAGCTGAGAAATGAAAGAGCTAATTTATTGTCCATACAAAACCTGAGGGCACGAGGAGGCTGAAACTGGTGCAGCATTTCAGCTAGGTATGAAGGGGCCAAGATGTGGCAGGACTTGTGAGTCAGCATAAGAACTTTGCTCTGTATCCGTTGATCAACCGGCAGCCATCCGAGCTCTTTTAGTAAAGGAGACACGTGCTCCAACCTCTGGGACTTGAAGACTAGCCCTGCAGCCATATTCATAGTCAGCTGCAGTGGCCTTGTTGCTTTCTTTGAAAGCCCAGTTGAAAAGGGAATTACTGCAATTGGCACAGTTACAATTACACAATTGGTACTACTGTATTACTGTAGCAATAATAATAATAATAAATTTGATAAAGCACCCTCAGAGGATTCAATGTCTTTCTAGGAGCTTGACAGTTGCGGTAAAGGAGACACAATCGAATGGTTAGTAATCGTGTGCTCAATAAACATCAAGCATAACATGGCTAGGGGTTCCATGCACAGGGTCAGCATACAAGTGTGCTTAGTGGCAGCATGCTGCGTTGTCAGCAAGCTTAAGCACATAAACGACGAACCGCAAGGACCCGCTAAATGATCTCATAAAAGGTGCACTTTTGAATTCTTTTTAAATGTATTCAAGCCAGATGTCGTGACAGAAGTCGATGCTTTATTTCACTTGGAGCCAGAGCAAGAAGTGATGAGATGTGGCAACTTCGAGCTCACGACAGACAAGCCTAGCTACAGAGTTTTGCACCAGTTGTAATTGCATGGTTGCATATGCCGGTAGACCAGCAAGCAGTTAGTTACAGAAAGTCGAGACGGGATGTCACAAATGCATGGACCAACTTAAAAGTGGTATCCCTGTGTAAACTAGCCCGAATTTTAGCAATTTTACCGAGAGCCTAAATGAAGACTTGGTTTTCCTGACAGGTTTGCCTGATCTTAATGATTTATCTAGTTGTGTGTCTGTGTATATATGTATATTAATGAGTATATACACTCGTCTCCAAAAGTTTCCATGCACCTCGGCTATCGACCCGAGTTGCTACTAATGCCAGTATAGGAACAAGTCATTAAGCTACACTAGTTATCAACGTGTTACAATCTGCCAATATATTTTTTCACCAAGTTTCAGCTTTCTATGCTTGGCTTAGTACATAACTGCATTCGTCGGCAACCGAGTCAAACGTTTCTATGTAAGCAGATGGGAAGGTGTGGTCACGTGATTATCGACCCCTCTTAGATGAAATCTAGCAGATCCCATTTTAGCCCATGTCTTCACCGAAATACCTCGGCCAATGATGAGCTGGGGTACCCGAATGTCTCCTTGTTGTGCTGAGGCCAGCCCCTGCCATGGAGACACACAGTGCCCAACCAGAACATGCCAGTAGTTGCACTCTTTTCGCAACACGAGTGTTATTGAAGTAGCTGCACACAGATGGCCATTAAAACCTAGAAATCGCGAGGCTGCTGAAGATCTCAGAGGGTAATGATAGAAACATTATGAGGAAACATCTAAACTATGGACAGAGGCACCGCAGCGATTGAGTCACCCGAGTGAGGACAAATTGCACGGTTTCAGCAGGCACAGCCAGGCAAATGACAGAATGCATAGACACAGAAAAGGTGTGGAATAGGTAGCTGCTCGACTGCTTTTTAAATTTGAAATCAGACGATGTCATAGGATTAGTCTGTAGCATGCATTATGGTTTTCGGTGGATGGGAATTGAAGACGAGACAGTTGAAGACAATTTAGCAAATGTAAAGCGCCTAGAAAGAGATTGAATTATCTGAGGGCGCTTTATCAAGAACATTATTATTATCGCCGTATAAACTGTAGCATACAAATAGCAGCACATATGCTACTGGAAGATGCTGCACAATAAAGCAACAGAGGGCAGCTGTTTCAATAAAATGCCTGAAAAGTAAATGTCACATACAGTATATAAAACGCCAGAATAAGAGAATAGAGGCACTTCCAGGCAAAATATCGATACCGTGCTTGATAGTGAGCCTTTCTAGGTCAGCGAGAAGTAAAACTTAGCGTGTCCAACTGTCAAAAAAAATTAAACCTGGCTGTCGAGTGTTGCAGTCACTGAAAGCTTGTATGCACATCCCGGAAGACCTGTGAGTAGAGAGCTAAATATGCCAAGACTAGATTTTACCAAAGGAAGGGATCAGCTTGGCAGTGGAAGCCTGACTCTGAAAGTCTAACTTTTGCAATTGTAAGCAGATAAAAGTAGAGATTGCTCTTGCTGCAGGCGTGTTATTGAACAGGCACAAAGGCCTGAAAGTAGTAAGTTAAAGAAGCCTATATGAGATTTTTAATTGCATGGACCAGCTTTTAAGGCCACCGTTTTACCAACTGAAGCAGCTGAAAGTAGAAAGGCTAGACCATAAAAATGACGTGGACATTGGGTAAAGGTCGTCGTGGAACAAGTTATCGAGATTCCAAGCTGATACCACAGGAGACAGGCTGGAAGAACCATATTCGAGCACAAGGCTTTCCTGCCTATGAGTGATACTGCCTTAACTTCAAGAATCATAGAATCGTCTTTTGAGTAAGGAAGCGCGACTGCCGTAAAAGTGAGAATGTTTGCAGTACACGTTACAAGGGTAGTGAGTTCGAAGTGCTGAAAGAGTAAAAGTAATCAAAGCACAGGTCTAGCAGGGTGCCATCTGCATATGAGCCCAAGGAGCTTGACTTTGGAAGAAAAGGATCACAGGTAGAGACACTTTGGATAACCGCTTGCTTGAATGGATGATTTAATTGATGAGCGTCGGAACTTGACATAAACTGCACGTATGCCCAGCAATATCCCACTAATCAAAGATCTAAACTACTTATGTGCTGTGTCAGTGCGGTCTTAGTGTACTGATATGTGCTGTAGAAATGCTTGCCTATCAGTGGCATGAATCCTGGTGCTCAAAATCAACATGGTGGATGTCACACAAAACTGCAGAGACTTCCGGTGAACCAAAGCAGTTAGACCCTATCTCAAATATTCCTGGTGATTGCCATTTCATGATGCTTATTAAACAGTGAGTCACAAGGCATTTGCAGACTCAAATCTAGACTAAATCATTTCTAAATAACCTGGGGGATAGGTGTTTCATATGTCTATGCGGCAACGTGTGCTATATAACTGCACTGGTTACTAGAAGTGACCATCCTACCAGTAAAAGTACTGGGTTTCGGTGTCCTGATTGAAAAGCGTTAATTAAAGGGTATGTAGCTGCTAAAAAGACTTGGTGGTGGCTAACTCTCCAGCTTTCAGAGGGTAATGAAAATTTGCCTACAGCCAGGATCAGACCATCATCAAACCAGCCACCTGTGACACGAAGCGAGAGCACCTTACCCCGAGGTGAAGTTGTGAAAAGTTTGATTGGTCGGGACCGTTCGAATTCCTTTAAGCAGGAAGTGCTGGCTTCTTGAGCTCCAGTCAAACAAAACCGGGCACCCACCAACTACCCGTTTGTACCCAGGCTAGGTTCGGTTGGCTGGGAACGGATAGCTGTGATGCCGGTAAGGGTCACCAGGTAGGCCGGGTCAGACCTTCGGCATGGCCGGATGTGCAGTGACGAGAGGTCACTGGGGCTCTTGGGTAGGAAAAGTTGGCCGAGTAAGTCGTGGTGATGGATGCTAACCTGGATGGTCGCCGGCGTGCTCTGCCGATGCAGCCATTCATGCAAGGCAACGAGCATCCAAGGCCTGAGCAGAGGTGGATAGCACTCTCATTGTTGGGATTTGTATATTCCGCGTTCCCCGTATAGCTTGTTCGTGACCCCCGTGAGTTGGCGTCTTTCTGCGGAAGCTCTCGACCGTGGTGGACGTCGACTGCGACTAGCCAAGCAGTTACTCAGCCAGCCGGATCTCGGACGGCATACGCTCGTGCTGTTGGATTCAGAGCCGGTACAATGGCACGATTCCTTTCAATTTACAAAAGAAACCCTTAAGATGCGCCGTGTTAAGCACAGGCTGGAACGTCGTTTCAAGAAATCTGGGTCTGAGGAAGACCTAATAAATTTTGAAGACTTCCTTCGAGTTTACACCCGAAAGCTTAAACAAACCAGGGCTTCTTTTTTCATTGGAAAGCTGAATTCCTGCCAGTCGGACACTAAACAGATTTATGAGACAGTAAACTATTTACTGGGAAATGTTGTGAGGTCTGACTCCCCAGATATTAAGGGCTCAGCCGAAAAGTTTTCAGCCTTCTTTACTGAAAGAATTGTGCACATTCGTGCCTCCATTAAGCCCCCTCCGACCAGAGCAATCGTCGTTCCTCAACCTGTGACCTTTCTTAAAAGGTTCTCCGATGTTTCTGCCTGTGATGTGGCTGCCTTCATAAGGTCTAGCAAAAAGAGCTCGTCTCCTGAAGACCTTATACCTTCATCTCTATGGTCTTCACTTGCAGACCAACTTAGCCCTGCCATAACCAAGATTTTTAATGCTTCTTTGGGAAAAAGGGTCGTCCCCAAGTCCTTCAAATCGGATATCGTAAGACCTATTCTTAAAAAGCCTGGATTAGACACCGAGGTCCTAGCAAACCATCGTCCAGTTTCTCTTCTTCCGTTCTGATCAAAGATTCTTGAAAAAATTGTTGCTATGCAGCTAGTTGAACATGTTGAAAATAATGGAATGTCAGACACATTTCAATCAGGGTTCAAGAGGCAGCACTCTACTGAAACTGCTCTCCTCCGTGTAAACAATGACATTCTACGTGGCAACAACGATGGGAATGTCACTGCCCTAGCTCTGCAAGATCTGTCTGCTGCCTTCGACACCATTGATCACGAAGTTCTGCTTGAACGATTGAGAACAACGATCGGTCTGGCAGACGAAGCACAGGCATGGTTTATATCATACTTGTCTGATCGTGTTCAATCCGTGTCGTGTGGGGATCAGGTCTCAGACACGAGAAGGGTCAACTGTAGAGTCGCTCAAGGGTCTGTTATCGGTCCCTTGCTGTTCTCCATTTATACACAACCTCTGGGGAAAGTGACTAAGGCCCATGGAATAGGATATCACTTCTATGCTGACGATACTCAGTTGTATTTGTCATTTAAACCGTCGGAATCTGCTGCAGCAACTAAGAAACTGAATGCTTGCCTTGCCGATATTCGATCCTGGATGTCGGAAAACTTCCTGAAATTAAATGACGATAAAACCGAACTGCTGCTCATAGGACACCCTAGGCGTGTGGCTGGATTAAAAGGCTTTGCTGTTCTAATAGGTGATGCTATTGTGCGACCTTCACCACGTGCTCGTAATCTAGGTGTCGTGTTCAACAGCTGTCTCAATTTCAAAAGCTTCATTCAGAAGACTGCCTCTACAGCTAGCCATCACATCCGATCCCTATCCAAGATTAGAAGCTGTCTCCCACAGTGGCTTGTAAAAAATTTAACTAGCTCTTTAGATCTGTCTCGGCTTGATGATTGTAATTCCCTTTTGGCTGGGCTACCAAAGAAAGCTATTATGCCACTACAGCTGACTATGAATATGGCTGCAAGGCTGGTCTTCAAGTCCCAGCGGTTTGAGCACGTGTCACCTTTGCTGGAAGAGCTAGGATGGTTGCCGGTTGAGCAAAGGGTACGGAGCAAAGTTCTTACGCTGACCCACAAGGCCCGCCACGGCTTGGCTCCTTCGTACCTAGCTGAACTGCTGCATCAGTTTCAGCCTGTTCGCGCCCTCAGGTCCTGTGTGGACAATAAATTAGCTGTCCCATTCCTTCGCTTAAAGACAGTTGGCGACAGAAGCTTTAGATCTGCAGGTCCTAGACCACGGAACTCGCTTCCACATTTCTTAAGCAACGACATCTACTCTCCAAATGCCGACTATGGCACATCTTTTTCAGCGGTCCTGAATTGCTACTTCTATGCTACTCACTACCTAAACTGCTCTCCTGACTCTGCTATTCTTCCCACTTTCTCTTTGTTGCATGAGACGAAGTCTCTTGTCTACCGAATGCGTACCGAAAGCCGCTTAGGCTGTGAGTGGGCGTTACAAAACTCTCCTGCGTAACACCCATATGGTCTTTATGACTTTGTGGAGTTACTGATGGAGATACATTACAGTACATTACTTCGGAGGCCAACTGACCAACTAACGCGTTTGTTAGGGCTTGAGTGGTCGTCGTCACGCCCCTGTAGTTTACGTTTTGAAATGAGTTATTATTATATAGGACCTTCCCATGTAGAGTTGTTTAGTTCCCCTGTTGGTGGCGCAGGCGATATTATTATAAAGAGGTCTAACCTGACTGCTGCTCGACTTACCCTAGCTCAGTGGCATGACGAGCGGCAGAGTGGGTGGAGTATGGCGGACCTTGGGGGAAACGGCCGCTGACTCCCGGAACCCGGCTGCACATTTGTGACAGCTCGCCTCCAAGTCACCCTTAAATCAGTATAAGTCATCTAATATCCGACCGTGCCAAAATTATTGACCGCCCCTAATATTCGCGGCCCAGTTAGTGGTTTCACCCAGCACCAGACAAAAGTAATAAAAACGCACACTGGCCTCTTTATATGAAGGTGAAAACATTGGAGGCCCGGATTTATTGCCCTCTTTGGTAGGCTGCAAATGGATTTTCAGTGATAATAAAGCCATTTTTTTAAATTTTTAAATGGACATTATTTAAATGTTTTGAGCTTGCAAGAACCCCACTCACGAGCAGTCCGACAGCATGGTGTACTGTCTTTGGCCGGACACCTTTGTACCGACGGCTGTGTTGTGCCTCGGTCACCAAGGAGAAAAACCTGGAAGATACGACTGTATTCTACCGGAACTGATGCTGCCTAGTTAGTAGCAGAGCTTTTGACGATGACCCTCTTGCCCACATTTTTGTTCTCTAATCGGTAGCTAAATCTTTCATTAGCAGTCGCTTTCCGTTAGCTGCAAGGCAGCTACGATTATAGCTCCCCATATCACGACCCTACTTCTTTTACGTGCGACTTCCATGCATCCGGGCGATTCCAGCCGAGTCGCTTCTGTAACTATGCGTCAGACGAGAAAGTTTAAAATGGCAAGTATCCTTTCTGTAAGTAAAGCAGAGGCGGTAGATGTTGCCTGGTTGCCAGGTATTCTCTGTGGCGCCAGCCTGCCGTGCGTAGCACGCCAAGGCGCGGCCTTGAGCTTCGGTCCACAACGGCAGCCACGTGGGCTTGGCCAAGCCGAAACGTTCTGCTCAAACAGGACTCACGCCCGGCCAACAGGCCTGGTCTACGTTTGAGCAGGATGGGAAGACAGTTGTGTCAAGTTAGAGAAAGTCCAAAATATGTATCGCGGTACACGACAATCCAGCACAAAGACCGAAATACATATCAGGGTATATGATCTGCATGGATCTCAGAACTTAATCGAAGTCTCACATAAACTCGTCGCTCGAATATCTTGGTAAATCAGTTCCAGACTTAACTGCGGTAAGTGAATTTCCGTGAAGTAAAATTTCATATTTATAAATATATAGTTTTCTTAGAGCATACTCACTATCTCAACTGCTCTCCCGACCTACTCAGTACCTCATCTGCTCTCCTGACTCAGCTAAGCTTACCACTTTCTCTTTGTTTCGGGAGATGATGTAGGTGAGCTACCGAATAATAATATAATAATAATAATTCATTGGTATAGCGCCCCAAGAAAACTTAATCTCTTTTCAGGCGCTTGACATATGCCTCAGGGCTTGAGCCCACGACCTCAGCCAAGCCTTGGTAGGGGCGATCACATTAACCACTTAACCAAACCAGCTTGAATCCGTACGGAAAACCGCCTAAGCTGTGAGTAGGCTACAGAAAACTCTCCAGTGTGATACCCACGCGGTCTTTGTCGCTTTCTGGAGTTACAGAAGGCGATATATTGGATATAACAATCATAAAAAACCCTGTTCATGACCCTGTTCACGACGATTGGCATGAAGTGGCAGCCGCAATAAAAAAAATCCGCTGCCCTATTCTTGTCTAGGCAAGCAAAATATGCATCACTGTTAAACTGCCATGCTTACCCCTTTGCTTTTAGGAAAGCAGGAACGATGCCGTCCGGTAGGCATTTAGATTCGCTAGCCACGTGGACCAATCGTTAGGTTAAGCAGCAGAAATCGAGCTCCAAATCTCGTGTCTTCCAGCATAGGGTATTTTACAGCGCACCAGCTTGGAATAGCTGATTGTCCAACCGGTAGTTGGCCCAACCGTTTCCACCCTACACACATGTACTTTCCAGCAACCCCAGGGCTAGACTAGAAGACTCGGCCGGCTACTTAATGATCTTGCCCTGTGGCCATCACCATATGCTTGGATTCGCACTGATCTCAATAAGTAATATGGAATTCTATCTACAAAGCCACAAGATCACAGGCTAATAACCTAACCTAATAACCTAACCTAAAAAAATTCTAAATATACCCTTTTGATTCAATGGAGAAGTCTTTCGGCCGAATTGGCATAAGCTGGTACGGCAGTAGCACTTTTTTTGAGGAGTCATAGACATCGTTGACATTTGTCGAGCAGAACGTGCTGCTCACGTGTTGCTTATGCAGCTTCAGCCAGAAAGAAGAATTAAACCAGAATTTTTATCTAACGACCACATCACCTCCACAATCGAGTCTGCCTACTTTCAGCAGCACAACATTGCTGAAATTCGGGCTTGTTTTGATAAGGATACCACATCTGAGTTAGTTAATGCATTTGTGACATCCCGTCTTGACCCTACGTGAAAGCTTATTTAGCTTGGTTACCTAGCTGCGTGAAAAAAAGCACCCTGTAGCCGCCGCGGTGGCCGGAACCGCCAGCTCAGACGCCGCTCGTTGGGCGGAACCTGCAAGCTGAGTACCAGCTCGTTCGGTATTCCTAGCATTGTCTCGAACCGCTCAGCACGCTCCCCCACATGCCTCACTGTAAATTCCTCAAACTTAGTGGTCATCAAGCCTGTTGTAACCCCATCTGCCAGACTTAACGCTTGCCTTTGGAATCCTAGCTCAATGGGCATTAAACCTCTAGTAATAAGCGACCTTATTTCTGAAAATGGTATCGACCTGCTCGCCCTAACTGAAACTTGGCTGAAATCGATGAACTGTCCGACAACTAAAGACGCAACTCCATCTGGTTTTTCGTTCTTTCACGCCCCTAGATCAATCAAAACTGGAGGTGGAGTTACTACTATCATGCGCTCGAAATTCAACTTCAAGCCATTTGCTGTACCCTCGAAGCAATCTTTTGAATCAATTGTCTTGGTCTCACCCGAAAACAAGCTACCTATAGTGGCAGTAGTCTATCGCCCACCAGGTACCAAATCCTCTTTTATCTCAGATTTCTCCGATCTCATTTCAATTCTGTATGCAAGAAATCTATTCTTCCACGTTATGGGGGATTTCAACGTTCACTTAGATAACTTATCTGACACCTTCAGCACTGAATTTCGTGCATTGACTGACTCATAGTTGGTTGTGGCTCATGTGCATAACCCTACCCACATCAAGGGTCACACACTCGACCAGATTTTCTCATACAACTGCACTTTGTCATCACCAATTATTACCAAATCCTGCTTATCTGACCACATGCAGATCTCATTCAATCTACAGTGTGTGCCCACATCCTCCTCTAAAATAACCTGTGAATCGCGAAACCTCAAGACCCTTGACATCGATGCTGTCCGTGCGAGAATATCTGCTTCACCTCTGCTGCTCAATCCTCCCTCCGATCTGTCATCATTGGTAGATAGCTTCAACACGACACTAGCTGACACGCTAGACGAGTTTGCCCCTCTGACAAAGCAGACTGTGCGCCCTTACCCAGACAGCCTATGGTTTACCACAGACATTAAACTAGCCAAGTCTACTAAACGAAAGCTTGAAAAAGCATACAAAAGATCCGGACTAACTGTCCATCGACAGGCATATGAAGACTACTGTAGGTCGTACCAATCGATCCTAGTAAAGGCCAAGTCTAGTTTTTATAAAAAAAATTGTTCAATCACAGATGCACAATCCAAAAATGCTGATGACGACAATAAAACATCTCCTCAACCGTTCCGAGATTAGCTCATTACCTGATGATCCTTGCGATGATCTAGCCGATCGCTTCTCCCGATTCTTTGTGCAGAAAATAGACAAGATCAGGGAATCCATCCCTGCGATGACAACCTCCCCACTAGAATGCTGTTCCTCGGTTCCTGGCAGCACCTCAATGTCTGCATTTAAGCAGGTCACTACTGATCTAGGACTAAATTCGTATCTCAATCAAAGAAGACAACAAGCCCTCTGGACCCTATTCCCACTGTCCTGCTCCTACGTTGCATTGATCTGCTGCTGCCATGCATAACTAACATAATTAATATGTCATTAGCCTCAGGTCATGTCCCAGCACCTTTCAAAAAAGCTGTAGTAAGGCCACTTCTCAAGAAAGCTACACTTGATCAAGAGAACTTGAGCAACTACCACCCAGTTTCCCTTCTACCATTCCGATCAAAGACACTCGAACGGTTCGTGGCGGACCAGCTGAACTCGTATATTGAAACCTCACACCTTGCTAGTAAGTTCCGGTCTGGCTTTAGAGCTAATCACTCCACAGAGTCAGAATTGCTTCGGGTATACAACGACCTAATAAGGAATGCAGACATGGGTAGAGTGTCTCTGCTTGTTTTGCTCGATCTTTCGGCAGCTTTGGATACCATCGATCACAAAGTTCTTCCAAAGCACCTCTCATCTCGCCTGGGTATCACTGACACTGCTCTGCAGTGATTCAGGTCCTATCTCAGTGGGAGACACCAGAGTATTGACGTGAATGGACAAAGATCATCTGAAGTACCTCTGAAATATGGAGTACCTCAGGGCTCAGTGCTAGGTCCGGTTCTTTTCACGGTTTATACTCTGCCTCTTGCTGATGTGATTGCCAAGCACAATCTAGGCTTTCACTTCTATGCAGATGACACTCAGTTGTACCTTTGCTTTGATCCCTCCCAGCCTTCGAGAACCTCAAATTCTCTAAACTCACTAGCTGCATGCATTGATGACATCCGCACATGGATGGCAGCAAATTTTCAATAACTTAACGATGATAAAACTAACTTACTAGTTATGGGCAAACCCAGTGTGATCCAGAGATTGGAAAGGCTGACGCTCAAAATGGGCTCTGCCAGCATATCTCCAGTTGAATCAGCTCGAAATCTAGGTGTCATATTCCAAAGCAACCTCTCGATAGACGACCATATCAGCTCCACAGTCAAATCAGCCTATTTTTTGCTTCATAACATTGCTAAAATTCGGGCTTGTTTAGATAAAGATACCACATCTAAGTTGGTCCATGCATTCGTGACATCCCGTCTCGACTTCTGCAACTCACTGCTTACTGGCCTACCAGCATGTGCGATCAGGCGATTGCAGCTGGTGCAGAAGTCGGCAGCTAGACTTGTCTGCCGTGAGCGTCGCAGTTGCCACATTACTCCACTTCTCGCCGACCTACACTGGCTACCAGTCAAGCAACGGAGTGACTTCAAGGTGTTGTCGCTAACTTTTAGGTCCCTTCATAATATGGCTCCAGCGTATCTGTCAGATATACTACCCCATCAGGCCAAGCATCGTACCACCCGCTTTTTAGAATCCAACAGTCTAGAAAGACCTCATACAAACCCTCAATCCTTTGGAGACCGTGCATTTAGTTCATATGCTCCCAAAGCCTGGAACTCCCTCCCGACCTGCGTCAGAACATCCCCTGACCTACCACATTTAAAAGGAACCTAAAAACACACCTATTTAGGACAGCATTTAGTGGGTCCCTGTGATTCGTCCTTGATGTGCTTATGTGTGCTGACACTGTGCATGCTGCTACTAACCACATTCGCATGCTGACCGTGTGCATGTCACCCCTAACCATATTATTCTTTTTGTTTGTTTTTCAAGCATGATTTTACTTACCATTCAATTGCATTTCACTTTACAGCAAATGTAAAGTGGCTAGAGAGAGATTAAGTTCTCTGATGGCGCTTTATCAAGTGAATTATTATTATTATTAATATTACGTGAAAAAGGAGGTCAGGCGGCATGCATTATTATTATTGAACTGTTGTAATGCCGTGTTTCTTGTAACCCTATTGTATCTTGAGATCAAGGAGGAATGTGATTATATTGAGATGATGACACTGTCGCTGGGTTATAGGCTGTTGAGATTTAAGTAAGAGGTGTATAAGTATGGGAGGCAATTGCCCGGGAATTTAGATCGAGGACGCCCGGGCGGGCAGAGTGTTGGCCTGCTGCAGCGTCATAGTGAATCAACGCCTCTGAGCCTGCTTGGGTGTTCTGCGTGGTGTCGCCTACTTGCCGCTTAGAGAATGTCAAACTACACAGCAACTGTTAGGAGCATAACAATAAATTAACTGCTAAGAGGCGCCATACAAATCTATTATTATTACTGATTGTGTGGATGAGATCTGACCTCCACATGTCACGCATTAAGCACAATCCAACAAGTATGTTTCGGACCACGCCTATTGCAGCACCATTCAGACGGATCGCTGTTATTAATCGTTCAGATAGAATATCGTCATCATATCGACGGCAGCAGGTAGATATGGCAGTACTATGGGGCCCACTTTCCAATCATTATTGCTGCATACTATTACCGGCATTGAGGCTATGATTCTCTGACGACATTACAGACTCGGTAGCCGAATTGTCCGTGTACCTGAATCCTAAGTTGCAGGAAGCATCTGCGACCCCAGTGGAGCCGGGCAGTGAGGTCTAATGTATATATTCACATTCAATATTTCTGCAGATCTTTAATATATATATATATATCTGTATACATTTCGATAAAACGAGGCTATATACGTGGGAAACAGCAAAAACAGAAACTACCAATACTTCAGCAGACGGCCCAAAGAGAACTCTTCCCCTTTTTTCGTGAACTTACGAGGTATGGAATTGAATTGCTGTGGAACTTTCAAGCATAATCGCTGCCTGTATAACGTCTCTATTGCCATATGGAGTTGCCAAGCCATTCATTTTTCCATCAAAGCGTCCTACGTAACATACCGAAACTTTTTCAGTGTCATATTTATTAATATTACTGGCCACTTTATAGCATCGGTTCAGCAGCCGCAGAAGAGCCTAAGCAGCTATCACCACTGCTTTCAGTTGGCGAGAAAGGATTACCCACTGCAAGATTTGAACACGCGACCTCTTCCGTGAACAACGATTCAAAGACTGTGGATCTGCTTAGATTTTCGTCACTGAGGAATAAGAATGGAATGTTAGAAAATGCAAATATTCAACTTTGATTTTTGTTCTTGAACTCCGTTGCGTAGTTCGGTACTATTATTTATTTTCCACGTCGTTTGCTAACTTTCCGAGAGCAGCAAGTAAGGTTTCATTTATTCATCTAATACATAATTAACTATCGTAGTGTTGTAATATGTAGATAAATTAGAAACTCCACGAAATTCCGAAATAAAAATCATGCCAATCCTTCCCCTCTGGATAAAAATCCTTCTTTCGATTCTGGATTTGATAGTTGCTAAACCTCAAGTCTCGTCCCTGCATCTTCTAAAAACCTTTTTGTCAGGTGACTTTAGGTACTGGGATTAGGCCAGAAGAATCTAAATGCTTTCAGTGAATTAAACTTAACCGACAGCAGTGATGCAGTTAGGCTTGATAATTTGGGTTCGGTCCTCTCGTCTTTGCCAAAATTATAGCATACAGCTGCCGGGGCTCATACACTGCTATGTAAATGCAGCTTTTGGATCGGCTGACCAAATACTAGCTGATTTAACGGCCTCTTCCGTATAGCGACGGCAGAGCCTTTACGGCTTATCACCAAGCTTGCAGTTGCGATAACGGATCGCCCACTGCAGGATTCGAACCCGCTACATCGGAACCGAGGTCGTGAAAACCAACCATCTTATCCAGGGTGTCACCAGGGCTCACCACTTATAGCTAGATCTGTATTTGTCGATAGTACACAAATAAATTTTCATGCAAGAGAAATAACTAAATTTGGATCCTTCCCTATAGATCAGTAGTACACAAAACCCCTTTAATGCCCCTTGCAGTGGTTATTACTTACGTTAAATATCGGGGAAATTAAAAAGTTTTCAAACTAAACGAAGGTTGAATCAACTTATTATGTATGTAATCTTAAGTCAGATTATGCTTGATTACTTTGCAACCTGCTTATACTACTTTTACTGTACCTGTCAGGTGCCTAGACAGATGTTCTCTAAAGGCACTATTCAATCGTATTGCTGTCTATGCAGAGTGTATTGCTTGGGATTAAGTTCTCTGAGAATTCTATGAAAATATAACTAGTATGTTTCGCCAAACCGTCAACTTTTACCAGCACAATCCGTAGCATTTCAATGCAATCTGAGTGGTCTTCCTTAAAATCACTTTAAAATGGAAATGTGCACGAGCTTCGTGAATTTGTCTGCCGACGTCCAGCTATGAACGATTCCAAAACTTCCTAACAGCTTGAGACAATGACAAACAGCCAAGTAGCTCCATAAATTTGCGACATGCTGTTTTAAATTCACTTAGTCACGGCTAGCAGGTTCTCCTTCTTTGGATATAGGTACTTACAGATGGTACACAACTCTGATGCTGGGCTTGTCTGTGGTGAACTGTGCAACTGCCACATAACGCCAAGAATTACCCAAGCAGACTAGCTCATGTTTAAGCAGCATATTAACCACAAGTTTCTGTCACTCACCTTTAGGTGCTTCCATTATCTTGCTCAAGCCTGCTTCGGCTGTCGCGTAATTCTGGAAAAAGAGTAAATTTCAAAGTTATCAGTCACCTACTATCACAAGCAGTGTGTGTTCGGAATAATCATTATGCATGCTGTTACGGCATAATCGACCGGCTGGTAACACTTCCGAACTTGCAAGTAATGGTTGATAATTGAAAATTCTTTGGCATATTCCAGAGCTCTGATTTTCTACGAACTCTCGATAAGAAATACTTATGTCTGAGCATTAGTGACTTATAATCCAGCATAGGATTCGGTTTGAGATTCTGCATTCAACCTACAAATCATTTCATCGCTTTTCACGGGCCTATGCATCTGACCTCTTATCTCTTCCACTGTGCACCACCAGATCCTTAGAATCTATTCACTCCGTAATCCCTCGTTCCGCCTTTAGAACTCATTTGAAACTTTTATAAAATCAAGCTTACCACTAGTATAAAGCGAAAACATTGAGCTAGCTTCTAACTTTGATCCTTGCCTGCACTGACACGGCATCATTTTAGTTACAGCCAAAAGCACATCTATTATGGTAAGCATCTCTTCGCCCTAGTCAACATCCTTGTTTTTTCTTCTGGTGCACTTTGCCTGTGTACCTGGCCGTGATTACGAACAGTTTACTTGGAAGAGGTCATCCTAACCAAAAGCTAGGAGTACCATATTTAGCTTAGCAAGATGGCCTTAGTTGTGCACTTTAGAATCTTTAATCAAGAGCATGCAAGTAACAAAAATGTAGCGATCCTCTAATCTTGAGTTTTAAAGTTTTGAATAGAGAATGTCATTTAAAGGTGCTAAGCAAGCAAATTATTATGCTGCTCTTTAAAAATGAATTATTGCCACTAAGCGCTTGAGAAGCTGTTTTGTGGTGCTTGTATAGACTCATCTGGGCTCGCTAACTGGACAAGCGTCTAAGCTTACTTACTGCAGATGCGCCAGGTAGTTAGCTGGGCTCACACGAGATCATTCCCAGTTGAATCAGCCAGAGGAGTCTACGATTACTTACTGGAGCTGCAGATGTAATCGATCGCCGTTTAATAATTAGAGCTAACTCGCATGCGAATTAGGTAGGCAATCATGCTTGATAAACAACATGATTAACTTGGTTAGGGGTGACATGCACAGGGTCGACATGCAAATGTGGTTAGTGGCAGCATGCACAGTGTCAGCATGAAAAAGCCCATCTAGGACAAATCACAGGGACCCACTAAATGCTCTCCTAAAAATGTGTGTTTTTAAGTTTTTTTTAAATGTGGTCGAGTCTGGGGATGTTGGAACGCAATTCGGCAGTGAGTTCCAGGCTTTGCAAGCATACGAGTTAAATGCACAGTCTTCGAAGGATTTGAGGTTTGTACGAGGTATCGGTAAACTTAGTGCTGAAATATTTTTGGGTCGTGAGAGATGCAAAGCTGACCAGCACACGTTCAGTTAATGCCACTATAGGTACGAAGGAACCAAACGATTCTCGCCTTATTAGGTCTTGAGTGCGATTCGATTGCCTACAGCTGGTCACTGGATTAACTAGATGACCGTATGGTGTATATGCCGACCACTCTGTCAATACTGTGAAAATTCTCTTACAATAAGTCAATCTAAGGAATCTCACATACTATATTAGACACCATAAAACATATTTTTAGGGCTATCCGTCAGCAATTTATTAAATTGTTAATCAAAATCTGCCTACATTCTACATAGCCTACAGTCTACGGTAATATTTAAGTTAGTATTGCATTTAGTCACATCGTACATCAAAGTAGAACCTGCAATTAAATCGTATGGCTGACATAGAATCGCTATAGCCTCAAAAAAATCGGCATATCGATCGTTTCGCCAAGCCAAGATGACATCGCTCAAGTTTGCATTTGTAAAAATATTCTTTTTCAGTCGTACCTCCCCCGATGGCTTAGCAGATTCACCAGCTTGGCTGTCAAAAGGCTCGGACTTTCGGCAACAGTCCTCTTCTTCAACCTAAACATCAGGCGATTCCTAAATTTAAAGCAAGTAACACCGAAACAGACAGCATCTCCCGAGTAAAGTAAGGGAATTTCCAAAAATGAGTTTTTCAAAAAAACGGAAACTAATTCGCATGCACTAACTAATTTGTCATTGTTCGTCGGCTGTCTAATGGCGGAGGAACAAGATGACAGAAGGTGCTAACTTGAAGTATGGCATCTTGAAGGAAATACGGTCCATAACTTGGTAATTATAAAAAAATGCACTTTATATAGCACCCTCAGAGAACTTAGTCTCTTTCCAGGCGCTTTACATATGCTCCAAAGGGAAATGCAATTGAACGGTGAGTAATACCATGCTTGATAAGCAACATGAAAAACACGGTTAGGAGTGACATGCACTGGGTCGACATGCGAATGAGGTTAGTGGCAGCATGCCTATTGTCAGCACGCATAAGCCCATCTAAGAGAAATCAGAGGGACCCACTAAATGCTGTCCTAAATAGGTATGTTTTTCTAAAT
Organism: Cristatella mucedo; assembly: GCA_009760855.2. Taxonomy (NCBI): domain Eukaryota; kingdom Metazoa; phylum Bryozoa; class Phylactolaemata; family Cristatellidae; genus Cristatella; species Cristatella mucedo. Next base: position 41,003 of record WPIO01000297.1, read on the forward strand.
GTGGTCAAGTCAGGGGATGTTGGGGTGCAAGTAGGAAGTGAGTTCCAGGTTTCGGTAGCATACAAGCTGAATGCATGGTCTCCAAAAGAGTTGTGGTTTGTACGAGGTATCGGTAAACTTAGTGCTGAAATATTTTTAGGTCGTGAGAGAAGCATAGCCGACCGGCGCGTGTCCACTTCATGCCACTACAGGTACAAAGGATCCAGAGTATTCTCGACTTGTTACGTCTTGAATGTGTTTGGTTTGCCTACAGCTGGTCCCTGGGTTAACTAGATGAGCGTATAGTGTATATGCCAAGCAGTCGGTCGAGACTGAGAAAATTCACTTAAAAAAAGTCAATCCAACGAATCTCATATATTGCATTAACCACCTTGAAAAATATGGTTAGGGCAAGCCGTCAGCATGTTATTAAATTGTCAATCGAAAGCGTGTACTACCGCTGGGCGTTACATCAAGGCTTATGTCAAGCCTTACGTCAAGCCTCACAGCACGCTTTACGTTAAGCCATACGTTAAGGAACTCTGACTTAACGATCTAGCAATTCCAATCAGAATAGCTGCAATCATTGTTTTATCTGACTCCACAACCCATCGCCTGCTGGAGGAGGCTCCGTCGAGTCTCTGCTCTGATATGTAACCGGAACAGTTAGACCACTATTTTCTGCCTTAGTAGGGCATTTGTATTCATTCTGTAACGCCGGTATACACAAGCTGTGTAATATTTCTACGACATTCATCTCGGTATTTAAAAATTTTACCTAACGAAGTTCTTTTTTCTCAATACTATGGTTAATAAGGTATTGCAACCATCTAGTGTTTCTGGCCTTTTCGGAGTTACTGACAGAGATAAATTACGTTGCATTCGTTCAAATTAACGTTGGCTGTAGAATATTTTTGTAAATTAAGTGGTTGGTTGTCTCCTTCTGACAGGAATCTTTTAAAGCTTATAGAAATTTACATAGGCGACTCAAGTGCAACGATCTTAGCTCGACGGCAATACAAATCTGCCTACATTCTACGTAGCCTACAGTCTACGGTAATATTTAAGTTAGTATTGCATTTAGTCACATCGTACATCAAAGTAGAACCTGCAATTAAATCGTATGGCTGACATAGAATCGCTATAGCCTCAAAAAAATTGGCATATCGATCGTTTCGCTAAGCCAAGATGACATCGCTCAAGTTTGCATTTGTAAAAATATTCTTTTTCAGTCGTACCTCCCCCGATGGCTTAGCAGATTCACCAGCTTGGCTGTCAAAAGGCTCGGATTTTCGGCAACAGTCCTCTTCTTCAACCTAAACATCAGGCGATTCCTAAATTTAAAGCAAGTAACACCGAAACAGACAGCATCACCCGAGTAAAGTAAGGGAATTTCCAAAAATGAGTTTTTCAAAAATACGGAAACTAATTCGCATGCACTAACTAATTTGTCATTGTTCGTCGGCTGTCTAATGGCGGAGGAACAAGATGACAGAAGGTGCTAACTTGAAGTATGGCATCTTGAAGGAAATACGGTCCATAACTTGGTAATTATAAAAAAATGCACTTTATATAGCACCCTCAGAGAACTTAGTCTCTTTCCAGGCGCTTTACATATGGTCCAAAGGGAAATGCAATTGAACGGTGAGTAATACCATGCTTGATAAGCAACATGAAAAACACGGTTAGGAGTGACATGCACTGGGTCGACATGCGAATGAGGTTAGTGGCAGCATGCCTATTGTCAGCACGCATAAGCTCATCTAAGAGAAATCAGAGGGACCCACTAAATGCTGTCCTAAATAGGTATGTTTTTCTAAATGTGGTGAAGTCAGGGGATGTTGGGGTGGTTTGGATTGCCTACAGCTGGTCCCTGGGTTAACTAGATGAGCGTATAGTGTATATGCCAAGCAGTCGGTCGAGACTGAGAAAATTCACCTATAAAAAGTCAATCCAAAGAATCTCATGTATTGCATTAACCACCTTGAAAAATATGGTTAGGGCAAGCCGTCAGCATGTTATTAAATTGTCAATCGAAAGCTTGTACTACCGCTGGGCGTTACATCAAGGCTTATGTCAAGCCTTACGTCAAGCCTCACAGCACGCTTTACGTTAAGCCTTACGTTAAGGAACTCTGTCTTAACGATCTAGCAATTCCAATCAGAATAGCTGCAATCATTGTTTTATCTGACTCCACAACCCATCGCCTGCTGGAGGAGGCTCCGTCGAGTCTCTGCTCTGATATGTAACCGGAACAGTTAGACCACTATTTTCTGCCTTAGAAGGGCATTTGTATTCATTCTGTAACGCCGGTATACACAAGCTGTGTAATATTTCTACGAAATTCATCTCGGTATTTAAAAATTTTACCTAACGAAGTTTTTTTTTCTAAATACTATGGTTAATACGGTATTGCAACCATCTAGTGTTTGTGGCCTTTTCGGAGTTACTGACAGAGATAAATTACGTTGCATTCGTTCAAATTAACGTTGGCAGTAGAAGATTTTTGTAAATTAAGTGGTTGGTTGTCTCGTTCTGACAGGAATCTTTTAAAGCTTATAGAAATTTACATAGGCGACTCAAGTGCAACGATCTTAGCTCGACGGCAATACAAATCTGCCTACATTCTACGTAGCCTACAGTCTACGGTAATATTTAAGTTAGTATTGCATTTAGTCACATCGTACATCAAAGTAGAACCTGCAATTAAATCGTATGGCTGACATAGAATCGCTATAGCCTCAAAAAAATCGGCATATCGATCGTTTCGCCAAGCCAGGATGACATCGCTCAAGTTTGCATTTGTAAAAATATTCTTTTTCAGTCGTACCTCCCCCGATGGCTTAGCAGATTCACCAGCTTGGCTGTCAAAAGGCTCGGCTTTTCGGCAACAGTCCTCTTCTTCAACCTAAACATCAGGCGATTCCTAAATTTAAAGTAAGTAATACCGAAACAGACAGCATCTCCCGAGTAAAGTAAGGGAATTTCCAAAAATGAGTTTTTCAAAAATACGGAAACTAATTCGCATGCACTAACTAATTTGTCATTGTTCGTCGGCTGTCTAATGGCGGAGGAACAAGATGACAGAAGGTGCTAACTTGAAGTATGGCATCTTGAAGGAAATACGGTCCATAACTTGGTAATTATAAAAAAATGCACTTTATATAGCACCCTCAGAGAACTTAGTCTCTTTCCAGGCGCTTTACATATGGTCCAAAGGGAAATGCAATTGAACGGTGAGTAATACCATGCTTGATAAGCAACATGAAAAACACGGTTAGGAGTGACATGCACTGGGTCGACATGCGAATGAGGTTAGTGGCAGCATGCCTATTGTCAGCACGCATAAGCTCATCTAAGAGAAATCAGAGGGACCCACTAAATGCTGTCCTAAATAGGTATGTTTTTCTAAATGTGGTCAAGTCAGGGGATGTTGGGGTGCAAGTAGGAAGTGAGTTCCAGGTTTCGGTAGCATACAAGCTGAATGCATGGTCTCCAAAAGAGTTGTGGTTTGTACGAGGTATCGGTAAACTTAGTGCTGAAATATTTTTATGTCGTGAGAGAAGCATAGCCGACCGGCGCGTGTCCACTTCATGCCACTACAGGTACGAAGGATCCAGAGTATTCTCGACTTGTTACGTCTTGAATGTGTTTGGATTGCCTACAGCTGGTCCCTGGGTTAACTAGATGAGCGTATAGTGTATATGCCAAGCAGTCGGTCGAGACTGAGAAAATTCACCTATAAAAAGTCAATCCAAAGAATCTCATGTATTGCATTAACCACCTTGAAAAATATGGTTAGGGCAAGCCGTCAGCATGTTATTAAATTGTCAATCGAAAGCTTGTACTACCGCTGGGCGTTACATCAAGGCTTATGTCAAGCCTTACGTCAAGCCTCACAGCACGCTTTACGTTAAGCCTTACGTTAAGGAACTCTGACTTAACGATCTAGCAATTCCAATCAGAATAGCTGCAATCATTGTTTTATCTTGAAGCTAATGCGGTCCATAAGTTGGCAATTATAAAATAGGCACTTCATAAAGCGCCCTCAGAGAACTCAATCTCTTTCCAGGCGCGTTACATTTGCTCTAAAGGGAAATGCAATTGAACAGTGAGTAATATCATGCTCGATAAGCAGTATCAATAGGGGTGACATGCACAGGGTTAACATGTACCCAGGCTTGGTTCGGTTGGCTGGGACCGGAAGGCTATAGTGAGGGTTAGGGTCACCGGCCAGGCCGCGGTCGGACCTACGGCACGGCCGGATGTATGCGGTGACGTGAGGTCACCGTGGCTCTTGGGTACGGGAAGTTGGCCAAGTAAGTGTGGTGTTGGAGGCTCCCGGTCTCGCCGAGTGATGCACCTGGATTCGTGCAGGCGTGCTCCGGCGATGCTGCCACGCACGCAAGGGAACTAGTACCCAAGGCCCGAGCGGAGCTGGATAGCTCGCTCGTTGTTAACTTGTTTATACCGCGTTCCCCCCGTGTAGTGTGTTCGTGACCCCCCCCCCCGTGTGTTGGCGTCTTTCGGTGGAAGCTTACGACTGTGGCAGTTGTCGACTCGGACTAGCCAGCAGTTACTCAGCCAGCCGGGGTCTGGACGGCGTACGCTCGTACTGTTGGACTCGGAGTCGGTACAGCGACAGGACTGCGGAAGCCGACTGACCCCAACTAACACGTTTGTTCGCGCTTGCTGCGTCGTCTTGCGTCCCCGTAGTGTATAATGTATAGGACCCTCCCTGTAGACTTGTTTAGTTGCTCTGTTGTTGTTGGCGCATGCGTTAATATAAAGAGGTTTAACCTGACGGCCGCTCGTCTTACCCTAGCTCGGCGGCATGGCGAGCGGCAGCGTGGCTGGAGTATGGCGGGGTTTGGCGGGAAATAGCCTTTGACCCCAGGACTCGGTTACAAACATACAGATGTGCTTAGTGGCAGCATTGTCAGTATACGTAAGCCCATCTAGGACAAATCAGAGGGACCCACTAAATGCTGTCCTAAATAGGTGTTTTTTAAATGTGGTCAAGTCATGGGATGTTGGGACGCAAGTCGGATGTGAGTTCCAGGTTTTGGGAGCATACGAGCTAAATGCACGGTCTCCAATGATTCAGTGGTTCGTACGAGGTATCGGTAAACTTTGTGCTGAAATATTTTTGCGTCGTTAGAGAAGCATAGCCAACCGGCACGGGTCCACTTCTTGCCATCACAGGTACGAAGGTTACAAACAATTCTCGCCTTGGTACGTCTGGAGTGCGATTCGATTGCCTACAGCTGGTCACTGGGTTAACTAGATGAACGTTTAGTGTATATGCCGACCACTCTGTCGACACTGAGCAAGTTCTCTTCAAACAAGTCAATCCAACGATTCTCAAATATTGTATTAAACACCATGAAATATATTTTTAGGGCAAGCCATCAGCAATTTAATAAATTGTTAATTAAAAGCATGTACTACTGCAGGCGTTACGTCAAGCCTTACATCAAGCCTTATGTTAAGCCTTACGTTTATGAACTCTTACCGAACGATCTAGCAATTCTAATTAGAATAGCGGTAGTTATTCTTTTATCTGATTCCCACAAACCTCTCGCCTGCTGGAGGAGGCTCCTTCTTGTCTCTGCTCTGACGTGTAGCCAGAACATTTAGACCACTATTTTATGCTTTAGTAGAGAATTTTTATTCATTATCTTATGCCGGTATACACAAGCTGTGTAATGTTTCTACGAACTTCATCTGTATATTGAAAAATTCTATGAAATGAAATCGGTTTTTCTATATGCTATGGTATAGTGATTGATGCTTTATTTTTAGCTGGTTTGGCCCAGTGGCTAACGAAGTAGCTTCGACATAGTGAAAGTGAATATATTTGAAGACCGAGGTCATGGGCTTGAGCCTCACGGCACATATGAAGTGCCTGAATAGAGATCAAGTTCTGTTATGGCGCTATACAAGCGAATGATATTTTGAGAGGCAAGGTTTTAAACTGATAACTTTTCAATTATAATTATAATTCATTTGTATAGCACCCCGAGAGAACCAAATCTCTTTTCAGATGCTTCACATATGCCTCGGGGATCGAGCTCATAATATACTAAATTGAGCACACTGTAAAATATGAAAAGGATACCATTTTTAGGAAAGCTACAAGTAATTTTAACTTGGCAATATAAGAGAGTCACCACTAATACCTTACGACTGGTCAAATTTAGGTACTAACAATGACCTAGGGCTCTAAATACTAGTAAAGCATCTACAATATCTTATCTAGCGAATACATGCATGGAAAAAATGCATTCACTGAGAATCAGTGCTTGTGATGCATTGCACCATTGAACACATATGCCAATGCTTTGGCCAACTCCTAATTCTGCAAAACCGACACGCCAAAGACTATTATGATTAGTCAAGTCACACGTAGAACATTTGTTAGCACTGAGCTTAAAAAAGACACATCTTTGAGTCACACTGGTGTACTTACTTCCTCACTATCGATGAATGCATTCAGATCCTGCTCCTTCATTTGTCTGACCTCCGACTCGTAAGCTTCGTGATCTTCAGGATCCCAATCATCTTTTTTGGAGCTAAGAGCTTTAATAAAAACTCCCTGAAACTTGCAGTAATTAATACAACTGAAGTGTTGAGCTAACCCATTAAGAAAATTCTTCGACCAGTTCGTGTTAAAGTATAGTAACTTTCCGTTAGGCTGGCACGAAAATACCTCACCATTTTTATTAATATGCTCCTGCAGCTCTTGCATACCATTATTCGCTTCACTCTCATCGCCAGTCCAGACTTCGGAACTACTCAAACGATATAAGCCTAACCTTAAAAGTGACTCATAACCAGACACTGATGGCTCTTCTGGTCTACCATCTAAAGGAAAACCTTCACCTTGTCTGGAGCATTGGAGCGCGATCCAAGCTCTGTAGTCCTTAGCAACCACAAATGCTTCATGGACTTCCTTTTTTATGGGGCCACTTTTTTGACCAGATTCGGTCTCCCAGTAAATCAAGGCTAACCTGTCGTCTTCGCAGCAGCTTTCGTCAGCATCAGACACAAGGCAAGGTATCACGCTTTCACCACGTGTCCAATATAGCCTCCTGTTGTCAGAAGAAGTAAACATCTCCGATGAATATTTGATGACATTGATGAGGCCAGTCTGATAATAGATTTCCTGTTTGAAGGCAGATTTTATGTCACGGCGATTTCTTCCCACGTTAAAATGGTCAATTATTGACGTTTTGGAGAATCTTATTCCTTTTGGGTCGATGTGTTGGACTGACATTTTGATCATCTGCAAAGGTAAATAAATTGCAAGTTCTTTGGAAATACCTATGACACATGCAAATAAAGGTGCCATTTTCATATTAAGGGTTGCCCAACTGCTATTCTTTATTCCACCTCATACAATGACGTTCTGATTTTACTTGCTTGGCCGGATTGTTTACTGGTTTCCTGGACCTAACTGCCAAAATACCGTCAGCTGACACGGCTACGTCGCATCTTCGCTGGCCCGTGAGAAACTAAAGCCCTTGACGTCGTCTGCTAAAATTCTATGTGCTACACGAAACTTTATGAGCACGGTTCCGCGTGGAATGGGCTTAATAACCAGTGGCGTAGAAATTGCCTCGAGTAGTCATAGCTTGCACAAAGTCAAGGAGCTCCCGGCCACTTTGCCAAACAAGAATATTTGTAAGTTCACCAGTGTCAATTCCTGTTTGCATCACGAAATCCCCATGACTTGACAACGTTTAAAACGAAACTAAAAAAGCACGTGTTTATACCAGCTTTTGCTGGGACCACGCGATTCGTCCTTAATACAAATAATGATAATGCATTCGATATAGCATTCTCAGAGAACTCAAGCTATTTCTACGCACTTTACATTTGCTGAAAAGGAAGCCCAGTCAAATGGTTAGAGGTAGCATGCTCAATAAAAAATGTAAAGCTAAGTGGGTGTTCCACAGGAGAGTTTTGTATAGCACACTCAAAGCCTGAGCGGCTTCCGGTAGGCATTCGGTAGCCTACAGACTTTATCTTCATTCAGCAACACAATAAAACTAATAAGCATAGCAGAGTCAGGAGAGCAGTTGAGGTACTGCGAAGCTTGGAATTAGCAGCTCAGGACTGCTGAGAAAGATGAGCCATAGTCGGCAGTAGGAGAGTAGTTGTCCTTGCATAAAAATTTTGGAAGCTCATTCTACAGTCTCGCACCTGCAGAGCTAAAGCTTCTGTCGCCAACGGTTTTTTAAGCGGAGAAATGGAACAGCTAATTTATCGTCCATATAGGACCCGAGGGCGTAAAGAGGCTGAAACTGGTGCAGCAGTTCAGCTAGGTACGGAGGAGCCGAGCCGTGTCAAGGCTTGCGGGTCAGCCTAAGAGCTTTGCTTTACATCTGTTAATCAACCGGCAGCCATCCTATTTCTTTTAGCAAATGAAACGTAGTCAAACCTCCGGGATTTGAAAACTAGCCTTGCGGCCATATTCATAGCCAGATGCAGTGGCTTAGTTGCGTTCTTTGGTAGCTCAGGCAAAAGGGATTTACAATAATTAACCCGAGACAGAACTAACTAGCTAGTTAAATTTTGTACAAGCCACTGTGGAAGACAGCTCTTAATCTTGGATAAGGACCGAACGTGATGGCTAGCTGTAGAGGCAGTCTTCTGAATGAAGCTTTTAAATTTTCGGCAGCTGCCGAAAACGATACCTAAATTTCGAGCACGTGGTGATGGCTGCACAATAGCAACACCTATTAGAACAGCAAAGTCTTTTAATCCAGCCACACGCTTAGGGTGTCCTATGAGCAGCAGTTCGGTTATACCATCATTTAGTTTCAAGAAGTTTTCCGACATCTAGCATCTAAAATCGGCAAGGCAAGCATTCAGTTTACTAGTTGCTGCATCAGATTTAGAAGGTTTGATTAACAAACACAGCTGAGTATCGTCTGCATAAAAGTGATATCCTATTCCACAGGCCTAAATCACTTTTACCAGAAGTTGAGTATCAATGTAGAAAAGCAATGGACAGAGGTTGGAGAATTGAGGGACTCCACAGGTGACCCGTCTCGTTTTTTAGACATGACCCCCCCCACGACGCGGATTAAACACGATCAGACAAGTACGATTTGAACACCATCAGTGCCTCGTCTCTTAGACTGATCGTTATCCTCAATAATAATAATAATAAAACTAATAAGACCAATAATAATAATACTGCACTTGATAAAGCGCCCTCAGATAACTCAATCTCTTTCTAGGTGATTTACATCGGCTGCAGAGGGAAATGTTATTTAATGGTGAGTAATATTGTGCTTGATAAACAACATGAATAACATGGTCAGGGGTTACATGCACAAGGTCAGAATGTAACTGTGGTTACAGCATGGCAGCATGCACAGCGTCAGCACACATAAGCACATGAAGGACGAATCACAGAGACCCACTAAAAGCTGTCCTAAATAGGCGTGTTTTTAAGTGTTTTTTGAATGTGGTCAAGTCAGGGGATGTTGTGACGCAACTTCGGGAGTGAGTTCCAGGCTTTGGGAGCATGCGAACTAAATTCCCGGTCTCCATAGGATTTAAGGTTTGTATGAGGCATTGGCAAACTGTTGGATTCCGAAAAGCTGGTTGTGCCATGCTTGGCCTTGTAGGGGATTATATCTGAGAGTTTGGCTGTAGTCAAATAATGAAATGATCTAAAAGTGAGTGACAAAACTTTGAAGTCGATCCGTTTCTTGACTGGTAGCCAGTGCAGGTCAGCGAGAAGTGGTGCGATGTGGCAACTTCGACACTCACGACGGACAAGTTAATCGTTCAAGTAGCACACCGTGATCGATGGCGTCGAAGGCAGCTTATAGATCTAGCAGAGCTAGGGCAGTGACATTCCTGCCATCGTAGCCACAAAGAACGTTATTGCTAACACGGTGGAGAGCAGTTTCAGTGGAATGCTGCCTATTGAACATCGATACGTTCAACCAGCTGCTTAGTGCCACTGTTTTCAGAGAAGCAGTCCAAATCTCGGTTATTGCAGAGATAAGTTGGTCCACCAGTGAAGATCACCAAGATGATAGTATAGGGTATTCAGGAGACGAGCTTATTTTACTAGACCTTGTTAAGGTAAGCACATTGCATGAAGAAATCTCGGAAAACATTTTAAGGAAGGTCACAGGATGTGATTTTACAATCGCTTTACTCGGAGGGGCTGTATGCAGGCTCGCATTAGCACAAGAATAACACGGTTAATGGCGACATGCACAGGTCAGCATGCAAGTACGGTTGGTGGCAGCAGGGTCGGTGTCATCAGGCTGAAGCAAGTAAAGGAAGAATCATCGGCCTGAAACTGCTGATGTTTCAGAAGTCGCTGAACGTTTACCTTTCACGACACAGTAAAATCCTGTAATCATAATCGGTCATAGTTTTTTCTTCAAAACTAACTGACAATATTGCCGATATAGCCTGCAGTAAAAACAGCATAATCTTGAATATTATTGTTATTAGATCTGACAAAGACGGAGGAGCTGAGCATGGTTCTATTTCATGAGCAAGGTGGAGGCAAGAACAACCAAAGCCACGAACAAACGACCAATCTTTGCTGCCGACCTTCTTTGTTGCTTTGAAACGGATGACAGACTTGACCGACAAAATCATCGATGTGTTCCTCTAGACTCGGCGTACGGGAAAACAACGGGCTCTTCATATAGGAATCAGATGACGAGACAGCGGGACTCAGCCTAGCTTGTACACTGTCACAATTGGCAGAAGAATTTAGAGAACACTATGTGCTGTCAAAGACAAGCTGGCTAAATTCTCGAAAAACAGCACAAAATGAACGTTTGCTCTAGTGATGAGCTTCTCAAAACGAGCTGAGACTTTGAGCCGGCATCTAAACCTGTTTTATAGTTATTTACCCTATCGCATAACTCCTACTAATAATGGTAAGAATTTATTTTTTGCTTCCAACCATGGAACCTCTCACGGTGGCGTCTAGAAAATTAAAAACCCTTGTCTCTATAGTGAAGCTAATATTTCTTTTAAGTGAAAACAAAAGTCGTCCTTCTGCGGCGGAACCTGGTATTTCATACGTGTTAACTGCAATAAAACACCATCCTTCAGCGGCAGTACCTAGTCTTGCACTTGCTTTGTAAAAACATGTTTTTACCTTATAGCCGAGGTCCCTCAAAGCCAGGTTTAAACTGGTTTCGTGACGCGGTGAAGCGTGAGCTGAGCCTTGCTAAGAAACTGTATAAACCTCTAGGGATCGGATGTGATGGCTAGCTGTAGAGGCGGTCTTCTGAATGAAGCTTTTGAAATTGAGGCAGCTGTCCAACACGACACCTAGATTACGAGCACGTGGTGAAGGTCGCACAATAGCATCACCTACAGCAAAGCCTTTTAATCCAGCCACACGCTTAGGGTGTTCTATGAGCAGCAGTTCGGTTTTATCGTCATTTTATTTCCGGAAGTTTTCCGACATCCATGATCGAATATCGGCAAGGCAAGCATTCAGTTTCTCAGTTGCTGCAGCAGATTCCGACAGCTTAAACGACAAATACAACTGATTATCGTCAGCATAGAAGTGATATAATATGTTTTTGACGAACTAGTCGATGCCTCAGCAGGCCTAAAAGAGCAATCATAAATGGGCTCGCCGATTCTTGTTCCACCGATTTCCGGAGCGCCATTTGTTCCCAGACAATGCAGTCTTTTCATTTCAAGTATAGCATGTCGCCACAGACGCTCTACTCACGCTCAAGCCCCCAGAAGTCAGAAGTTGCCACTCTGTGAGTGGTTATGGTGCCCGCCTCAATTGCATCGAGTTCCGCCTTCAGAACTCATTTGAAAGCTTTGCTAATTGAGCGAACAGTTAGTATAAAGCGACAACATTGAGCTAACTTCTAACTTTGATCCCTGCCTGCACTGACCCGGCATCATTTTAGTTACTGCCAAAAGCACATCTGTTCTGGTAAGCGTCTCTTCGATCTAGTCAAAATCCTTGTTTTTTGTTCCAGTGCACTTTGCCTGTGTACCTGGCTGTGATTACGAATAGTCTACTTGCCGGCGGCCATCCTAACTGATAGCTAGGAGTACCATGTTTAGCTTAGCTAAACGGCCTTAATTGTGGGCTTTGAAGTATTTTTTGATCGCAATCGTGCAAGTAACACAAATGTAGCTATCCCCTCAGTTTTGAATTGAGAATGTCATTTAAAGGTGCTAAGCAGGCGGATTATTATGGTGCTCTTAAAAAAAGGAATTATTGCATTTAAGCACGTGGGTAGATGTTTCGTCGTGCTGGTATAGACTCTCATCTGGGCTCACTAACTGAACACCCATCTGAGCTTACTTATTGCAGGTACACAAGATAGTAAGCTGGGCTCACCTGGGATTTTAACAGTTGACTCAGCTGGACTAGTCCATGTTTTCTTACTAGAGCTGCAGATGGAGTCGATCGCCGTATAATAATAAGAGCTAACTGGCATGCGACTTAGGTAGACTCAATAATTTTAGAAACACCAATAGTCACGGGCCTTAAAAATACCTACGTTAGCTCACTAGAGACTCGCGAGTGATCAATCGCTAAAGAATCACGTGACATCAACAAACTGAAACTCATTACTTCAGCTCACTCACCTCAATCTGATCTGCAAGGTCATTTGCTTCACATTTCCGAAGACCTGCAAGAAATTTCTCAGCTCCAATTTCTCCCTTCGCTGATAAGTATTCCACGAGTTTAACAACTTTGTCCATTTTTGTGAGCTGCGCCTACAAAACGCAGAGGCTGAGAGTCAGAAAAAGAGAAGGCAGATAGTTTCGACAGGAGATTTCTCTGACTAGTGTACATTCGCGGGCTGTGTCTGAACACGTTGTAATGTCAAGTTTTTATAAGAGCGTACCGTGTTCAATATTTCGGTAGAGGCCCCCTAAAATAATAACAGAACAATGTTTTGAGAATAAATATGCAACAGTTACTGTTCCACAAATGTTAAGAAACGCCGTTTATCGAAGCAGCAGTCGAGTTCATACTCAAATAATTTCAATTTTGAATTCTGGAATTCAGTACTTGCCAGGAATGCATGACTGTATCTTACCATTTAACTTGCCAAAACACCCAACAAATCAAGGTATTCGTGAATTCTCTGGTCTCTTTAAACTATCCCGAACTTGTTGGAAACGGTTTGCAAGGGACGTAATGGAACAGCTCACTTATTCTGCAGAGAACCTGATGGCAAGTCAATGCTCAAACTTGCAGAGCAGTTCAGCAAGTTACGAAAGAGCTAAGCCATAGATAGCCTTGTGGGACAGCACGAGCACTCTATTCTGTATCCGTTGGTGAGTCAGAAGTGTTCCAGGTCGGTAATAGCTAATCAAAAAAGCAGATCTCGGTAAAAATAACTCCCCTCTTCGACCGTATCTGTAGGCGAAATTGGTAAATAGCTACTTTCAGCTATATAAAATTACTAAAATTCGGGCTTGTTTAGCCATGAATACCAAATCTGACTTTGTGACATCCCGTCTTGACTTCTGCAGCTATTCTTGTATGTGGAGAGTGTTGCAGTGGTCACCTCGCATCAACACTCTCCGACCTACACTGGCTCTCAGTCAAACAATGCATCGACTTCAAATGTTGTGTCACTCGCTTTTAGGACTCTTCCTTCTTTGGCTCTAGCCTACATATCCAATATACTTCCGCATCAAGCTAAGCATAGCACCACTCCCTTTTTTTAATCTAATCGTGTACCTTGCATGAGTCTCAACTCTTTGGAGGTCGTGCTTTCTGTTCATTTGCTCCAAAAGGCTGAAACTCACTTCCGACTAGCGTCAGGAAATTCTCTGACTCGACCACATTAACAAGCTGAAAATGTATTGATTATTTATTATTTATGTTATTTATAGCAACCGTTTATCTCTTAATTTAGTGGGTCATTACGATTTGTCATTTACATGCTTGTGCACGGCGACCCTGTGCATGCTTCCACTAATCATGTTAGCGAACTGACCCTATGCGAAAAAAAGCTTTTGCTGTGCAGGTGCTGACAACTACTCTCCTGCTGCTGGCCTAGGGCAAATCCGTTCCAACCATTCTGGCTTCTGTTTTTCCGTTGTACTCACTATCTCAACCGGTTCTCATTACTCAGCCATGCTTCTTACTTACTCTCTGCAGCGTGATATGAAGTCTGTTTCTAACTTTGGCATACCGAAAGCCGCTTAAGCTGTGAGTGAGCTATATCAAACTCTCTAGCCTAAAACCCGAATTGTCTTTGAGGCTTTGTGGAATTACAGAAGAAGATACATTACGTTACATTGAAGACAGCCTTTCAAGGCTGACTAAATGAAAAGGTAATAAGAAAGCCGACTGTATTCAAAATCACATTTAGATCTGAAAATCGTGATAGAATACAATGTTGCAACAAGATGAACCAAACTAGAAAGCTGAGGTTAGAGCTGTGGCAGCGACCCGGCCTAAAAAGTCGTCCTTAGGATCACTGAAACCCAGGACGAGTGGCACTCGTTTTATTTAAACCAAGGTGGGCCACTAACTTATTATCACGTACAAACAACTCGGCATGTATATGCTTTAGTTTAACTATTTTATTGATGTTTAAGATTTAAAGCTTTGCAGATAAGCAGGCTCATACTTTAGGCTAATGATAGGGCTACTTTTGGCTTTGCTGATAGGCGTTTAGTCGGATTTAGAGTTTTAATTTTCATGACCATGTATAATAATATTAATAATGATAATAATAATGCACTTGATAAAGCACCCTCAGTGAACTCAATCTATCTCTAGACGTTTCACATTTGCTGCAAGGGGAAACGTGATTGATTCGTGAGTACTATCATGCTCGATAAATTTTAATATCGTGGTTAGGGGTGACATGCACAGGGTCAGCTTGCAAGTGTGGTCGGTGGCAGAATGCACAGTGTCAGCACGAATAAGCACATGAAGGACGAATCACAGGGACCCATTAAATACTCCCCAAAGTAGGTGTGTTTTTAAGTTCTTTTAAAACGTGGTCAAGTCAGAGGATCGTCTAATGCAAGTCGGGAGGAATTTCAAGGCTTTGATAGCATACTAACAAAATACATGGTCTCCCAAGGATTTGAGGTTTGTATGAGGTGTTGTAAGCTGTTGGATTCCGAAAAGCGGGTGGTACGATGCTTGGCCCGTTGGGGGAGTAGATCTGAGAAATAGGCTGGAGCCAAAGGATGAAGTGACCTAAAAGTGAGCGACAAGAACTTGAAGTTGATCCAATGGTTGATGGTAGCCTGTGCTGATAGGCGAGAAGTGGTGTGATGTGGTAACGGTGATGCTCAAGAAGACAAGACAGTGATCAGTGAGTTGCAGAAGTCGAGATGGGATGTCACTAATGCCTTTACACATAAGTGAAAATGCTTTGCACGGGGACAGGGCTTTAACGTTGCTCAATGGTGAGCTCTTGCAGCCTAAACTATTTAAGGAGGTGAATCTTCACAGACTTGTTGAAGGTTCGAAAGTGTAGAGAGTCAGGACATGTGCTAGCTGAATGCTCAGAGTCAGATCGCACCGAAAATGCCGCCTTGCAATGCAAAGCTGGCCTTCAAGATCCGAGGCAGCGTCAGCCGTGCCAGACAGAATGTCGGCTAGCCAGCGACCTACCGGATTGAAGCCTCCGTCACACAGGCATGCCAGATAGGCACGATCATTATGCACATCGAAGACGGCAGGACTTCCGGAGTCACGTGTTCGGCAAAAGGCTCAGGAAGCGTTCAGACAAGGTCGAGTTTCGAATGCAACAACAGCTACTCTATTACTGCCGACTGTGGCTCATTCTTTCCTGCGGTCCTGAGCTGCTACTTTCAGGCTACTCACCACTTCTACTACTCTATGATGCATGAAATGAAGTCTCTAGCTACCGAATGCAAACTGAAATCCGTTTAGGATATTAGGTCACAGCATAGACAATTGTCCTTCGTAGCACCTAATAGTTTTTGCTGCTTTGTGGAGTTACAGACTGAGCTATATTGCACGGCATACAACGTTGGCGACTCCAACTTCAGGTTAGGGAGAGAAATAACAATATTTTCCCGCATTTATGATAAGGGTCTTTGCTAGAGCTGCGTTTCCGGCACTGGATTTATCAGCTCGGCAACAGGGAACTACCGATGCTAATTATTTCTTCTGTCGTGTATATATATATATATATATATATATATATATATATATATATATATATATATATATATATATATATATATATATATATATATATATATATATATATATATATATATATATATATATATATATATATATATATATATATATATATATATATATATATATATATATATATATATATATATATATATATATATATATATATATATATATGTATCTCCATCAATAACTCCACAAAGTCATGAAGACCACGTGGGTGATACTCAGGAGAGTTTTGTATAGCTCACTCACAGCCTAAGCGGCTTTCGGTACGCATTCAGTAGCCATCAGACTTCGTCTCACGCAACAAATAATAATAATAATAATAATATTGCACTTGATAAAGCGCCCTCAGAGAACTTAATCTCTTTCTAGGCGCTTTACATTTGCTGCAAAGTGATACGCAATAGAATAGTAAGTAAAATCATGCTTGAAAAACGAACAAAATGAATAACATGGTTAGGGGTTACATGCACTGGGTCAGCATGCAAATGTGGTTAGTGGCAGCATGAACAGTGTCAGCACGCATAAGCACATCGAGGACGAATCACAAGGACCCACTAAATGCTGTCCTAAATAGGTATGTTTTTAAGTTTCTTTTAAATGTGGTCAGGTCAGGGGATGTTCTGATGCAGGTCGGGAGGGAGTTCCAGGCTGTGGGAGCATACGAGCTAAATGCACGGTCTCCAAAGGATTTAAGGTTTGTACGAGGTATTTCTAGACTGTTGGATTCCGAAAAGCGAGTGGTACGATGCTTTGGCCTGATGGGGTAGTATATCTGAAAGATAGGCTGGAGCCATAGAATGAAGAGACCTAAAAGTGAGCGACAAAACCTTGAAGTCAATCCGTTGCTTGACTGGTAACCAGTGCAGGTCGGCGAGAAGTGGAGTAATGTGGCAACTGCGACGCTCACGACAGACAAGCCTAGCTGCAGAGTTTTGCACCAGCTGCAATCGCCTGATCGCACATGCTGGTAGGCCAGTAAGCAGTGAGTTGCAGAAGTCGAGACGGGATGTCACGAATGCATGGACCAACTTGGACGTGGTATCCTTATCTAAACAAGCCCTAATTTTAGCCATGTTATGAAGCTGAAAATAGGCGGATTTGACTGTGGAGCTGATGTGGTCGTCTAACGAGAGGTCGCTTTGGAATATGACACCTAGATTTCGAGCTGATGCAACTGGAGATATGCTGGCAGAGCCAATTTTGAAAGTCAGCCTTTCCAATTTCTGAATAACACTAGGTTTGCCCATAACTAGTAAGTTAGTTTTATCATCGTTTAGTTTTAGAAAATTTGCTGCCATCCATGATCGGACGTCATCAATGCATGCAGCAAGTGAGTTGAGAGAATTTGAGGTGCTCGAAGGCTGGGAGGGATCAAAGCAAAGGTACAACTGAGTGTCATCCGCATAGAAGTGAAAGCCTAGATTGTGCTTGGCAATCACATCAGCGAGAGGGAGAGTATAAACGGTAAAAAGGACCGGACCTAGCACAGAGCCCTGAGGTACTCCATATTTTAGAGGTACTTCGGATGATCTTTGTCCATTCATGTCAACACTCTGGAGTCTCCCACTGAGATAGGACCTGAACCACTGCAGAGCAGTGCCAGTGATGCCCAGGCGAGATGAGAGGCGCTCTAGAAGTACTTTGTGATCGATGGTATCAAAAGCAAAGAGAAATTGGGAAGCATAGCAGAGTTAGGAGAGCAGTTGAGGTAGTGAGTAGCATTGAAGTAGCAGCTCAGGACCGCTGAAAAAGATGTGCCATAGTCGGCAGTAGGACAGTAGTTGTCGTTGCAAAAGAATTGTGGAAGCGAGTTCCACAGTCTAGGACCTTCAGAGCTAAAGCTTCTGTCGCCAACAATCTTTAAGCTGAGAGATGGGACAGCTAATTTATTGTCCACACCGGACCTCAGGGCACGAACAGGCTGAAACTGATGTAGCAGTTCAGCTAGGTATGAAGCAGCCAAGCCATGGCAGGCCTTGTGGGTCAGCGTAAGAACTTTGCTCTGTATCCTTTGCTCAACCTGCAGCCATCCTAGCTCTTTCAGGAATGGAGACAAGTGCTCAAACCGCTTGCACTTGAATACCAGCCTTGCAGCCATATTCATAGTCTGCTGTAGTGGCATACTAGCTTTCTTTGGCAGCCCAGCCAAAAGGGAATTACAATAATCAAGCCGAGATAGAACTAAAGAGCTAGTTAAATTTTTTGCAAGCCACTAGGGGAGACAGCTCCTAATCTTGGATAGGGATCGGATGTGATGGCTAGCTGTAGAGGCGGTCTTCTGAATGAAGCTTTTGAAATTGAGGCAGCTGTCCAACACGAGACCTAGATTACGAGCACGTGGTGAAGGTCGCACAATAGCATCACCTACAGCAAAGCCTTTTAATCCAGCCACACGCTTAGGGTGTCCTATGAGCAGCAGTTCGGTTTTATCGTCATTTAATTTCCGGAAGTTTTCCGACATCCAGGATCGAATATCGGCAAGGCAAGCATTCAGTTTCTCAGTTGCTGCAGCAGATTCCGACAGCTAAAACGACAAATACAACTGATTATCGTCAGCATAGAAGTGATATCCTATTCCATGGGCCTTAGTCACTTTTCCCAGAGGTTGTGTATAAATGGAGAACAGCAAGGGACCGATAACAGACCCTTGAGCGACTCTACAGTTGACCCTTCTCGTGTCTGAGACCTGATCCCCCACGACATGGATTGAACACGATCAGACAAGTATGATATAAACCATGCCTGTGCTTCGTCTGCCAGACCGATCGTTGTTCTCAATCGTTCAAGCAGAACTTCGTGATCAATGGTGTCGAAGGCAGCAGACAGATCTGGCAGAGCTAGGGCAGTGACATTCCCATTGTTGTTGCCACGTAGAATGTCATTGTTTACACGGAGGAGAGCAGTTTCAGTAGAGTGCTGCCTCTTGAACCCTGATTGAAATGTTTCTGACATTCCATTATTTTCAACATGTTCAACCAGCTGCTTAGCAACAATTTTTTCAAGAATCTTTGATAAGAACGGAAGAAGGGAAACTAGGGGATAGTTTGGTAGGACCTCTGTGTCTAATCTAGGCTTTTTAAGAATAGGTCTAACGATTGCCGATTTGAAGGACTTGGGGAAGACCCCTTTTCCCAAAGAAGCATTAAAAATTTTGTTTGTGGCTGGGCCAAGATGGTCTGCTAGTGAAGACCAAAGCGATGAAGGTATAGAGTCGTAGCGCCTTGTGTTAAGGGCAAGGCTCGTATGTTTCGCTTAGGGAGTGTTTGACTATTGTGCAAGGATAGCACTGAGATAGGTTCGCTGCGACATCGTGTGCTTGCGAGTACAGCTCGGAAAAACTCGCTATCAGGGCTAGCTAATTCAGTTCGGTTCATGCCAACGAACTCAAAAACGTTACACTAACGAGGAATTGCATGGCACCGGAAGCGCCGCAGTCGTGGCGACCTGCTTTAGGCACAAGCAGTGCAACGAACCGGCACGCAGGAATCGGCCATGCCACTTGGGGTCACTTCTACTCTACCGCCCACACGTCTCTGCTGCTCAATACTTTTCAAGTCAGCCGCCGTCTGACTTTAGGTTAACATTTAGGATTTCACCTAAGGTGGTCAAGAGACTGGTCGTTAGTCTGATTCCTGCAGCAGACAACTGTTTGTATTTAACAGCCAGAAGTAACTGCAGCAGTTCGCAAACGTATGCATTCAAGCACATCTCACTCAGCAGGCCGAATCTGCTGAAATAGGCAGCGTTATATCCAGTAGAATAGCAAGGCATCTGAGGGCCCACTACTTTAACGTCAATGGAGCTTCACATTTGGGAGGATTGTATAAAGAATGGTTTGATCGGTTACCATTATTTCTTCGAGCTCCTCGGTAGTTAGTGTCTTCTCTCCGTATAAATACGATGCAACGTTCTCTACCTGCGGTGTGGTTAGTGTTGTTTCTATAGCTTCACGACAGTATCGGATAGAATCCTGCAGTTTTTTATCAACGGCTGGCGTCGGTCTTGAAGATTGAACTTCTAAAAAAATAAAAGTTTGGATGTAAACGAGAAATAATTACCCATGGCACATTTTAGCCATTCGCACTCCAAGCAAGAGTGGTCTTATCGCCCATATTACTGGGGAGGGGCAGTCACAAACACTACTCCGTGCAACGGTCATTTCTAACCCAAAACGAACTGCTTGCCAGGAAGGTTGGTTGGTATTTAAGCACACAGGCGCGAGTACATATCGAAGCAGAATAATAGAGAATTGCGAGTGGGTCATAATCAGCGGAATTAATTTTTCAGGTCGCTTCTTAAGACGTGCCGATTTGGCTACCAAGCCTCTATCTAAGGCAGCTTAGGTTCAGCAAATGTTGAAGTTTGGCTTGTAACTTACATGCAAGCATATTGTTACCCTGAAAACACGTAATTGATTTAATCGGAAAAATAATTAAATCAGCCTCGTAATTTGGTTAGTGCATATTGTTGCAAAACGTGATAGCTATTTACGATAGCAGGTAAAGTCAGTTGATGTCGAACCCTTGCTTGGCATTTACGATGATGACCCTATGAGTGAACGTCATGAAAGCTGCATTTATGCTATAGATTTTAACCTCCTAGCCATTGCCCATTTTGCTCCTTGATACTGCGTCTGTACTATCTATTCAGGAAGTTTGAATGGCCGACTTAGTCTCACCTTCAGCTGCTTACTCTAATGCAGGAGGCTGTTATTATAAAAGCCTTCTGGTATACCCCAGGAGGTGAGCTGTGTGCTCATCACGGCTGAGGTACTGGATTCAAATTTTGCAGGAGGTGTTCCGTAATTGCCAACTGAAAGGGGTTGACGTAGCCAGTAAGGCTCTACTGCCTCTGAACTGATGAGGCTGTTAAATCAGTTAATATGTCTATCTTTCCCAGCATGACGCCAAGCCATAACTGCATAACAAGTATACTGATTCAACTGCCTCATTCAAATAGCAGCACGTGCTTCTTTACTTTATGACTTACACTACCACCTACTGGTACATTTGCATGTGTGTGTGCGTGTGTGTGTGTGTGCATGCGGGCGTGCGGGTGTGTGTGTGTGTGTGTGTGTGTGTGTGTATGTGTGCGTACATGCCCATATGCAACCTTAAGAACCGGTCATCACCATCGACATGATGTTGTGTTACACAAACAGGACTGCCACAAAATATGGATAAGAATGCCTTTCTATATGCATCACCTTTGTTGAATGAATTTATAGCGACAAACTATGCTTCCAGAAAAAACGTGTCAGCATCATTTGGCTCAAAGCCATTTTAAAAGCAGCTATTGCCATGCACATGCAGAACGGCTCTCACGTTTGTTTAAGGCAAAAAAAAAGTGACTGTCTCTTTAGGGCCAACTTACAGATTAGGAATCACGGGGTGCCTGAGGTAGGGCAGCACACAGAGTCCTCCACTAGCAGCAGGACACGAGTGGGTCTCTTACTCGTTGGATGCATAAATTCAAGCTCTAATCACCAGCTGGCTGGCATACAACTTCTCCTAGCAAAGGGCTTTAAAGTGCTGCCCTGATTTAACATATTCGGGACAGTCAACAAGCCATCCTATCCTTAATTGACCTTACTGTTTATGTGTATATGCACATGCAGCGATGAAAATTGTACAAGGCAGCCATGCCAGGGTGTAGGTCAGATTTTCTAACAGTACTAGATTAAGCATAGTTTAACCTAAATATTTCTTTTACACTGAGTAACACCACAAGTTGCGACAGATGGGTATTTACTTTCTCGTGTCAAAAAGGGAAACGAAATACACCAATAATGGCCAAAAGCATAACCAATAAATATTAAGAAAGACCAATAACTAGAGTTAATACAGATAGATACCTTCTTCAGGTGGTCCGTGCTGTTGGTCATTTGAATCGTCTGCTCTTGCATCCGTATGCATTGTCGAATCCTAATAACACCGTAGCTTACCTAAAGCAGCGATATTGCACCAAGATGGTCCCATATATATCATTAATTAATGAAAATATTCATACTTTATCAGATAGTAGGGCAGGCTGTTGGTATAGGCAGTAGGCACAAATAACTTGCAAAGATAAGCCTCTCAGTTTTCACCCGAGGGTAAGATGCTCAGCTTAAGCAACATGGTCCTGGATTAGAAACCTTGGTTATTTGTAACGTGTTTGATAAAATGATTTAGGTTAAACTTGAGGGTCTATGTAAATGAATTAATAATGACATTGTTAATAATTAATTGTTATAGCACCCTCAGAGAATGGCAGCTCTCACTAGGCACTTTAAAGATTCTAAATAGAAAACATTGCCAAATGTTTGGTGGTAACGTCAAAAAGCAGCAGGCCCAGCATTAGCAGGTATGTGCGCACTAAGTACGGATCACGAAGACCCAATAAAGGCTGTAACAAAAAGGGGTTTTATATGATATTTTTTCGTAATGTAAGGTAATTTTGTGAAGTAAGTCGGCAGTGAGTTCAAATATTTGAGATTATACATACAAAAGGTATGATTTTCAACGGTTGCGACGATCATATTAGGCATGGCTAAACGATTGGAGTGACAATAGAGAATCCTACGATTTTTCACCCATTATAGGAGTAGTTCCAATAGGTTAGCTGGAGTCGACGAGATGTGTTTTGATGTGGCAATTGCTACATTCACGACAGATGAACCTAGCTGCAGAGTTTTGCACCAAGTGTAAGTGGACCTGACTGCACAGGCAGGTAGACCAGCAAGCAGTCAGTTACGGTAGTCAACACGAGGTGTCACAAATGCAGGGACCAATTTAGATGTGGTGTCACTGTGTAAACAAGCCCAAATTAAAGCAATGTTATGTAGCTTAAAGTAGGCAGACTTGACTGAGTAGCAAAGATGTGGCGGTCTAATGAAAGGTCACACTGGATTAGGACACATCGATTAGATGTAGATTCAACAGGCGATGAGCTTGCTGAGCCGATGAGCTGCAGGTTTTCCAATTTATAATCACGCAGAGTTTACCTAGGGCAAATAATGTATTGTAATGTATAAGTTAGTTTTGCCGTAATTCAATTTAAGAAAGTTTGCTGCCATCCATGAGCAGATGTCAATCCATGCACCAAGGGTATGTAGAAAATGTAAAGCCCTGGAGGGATTAGAGGGATCAAACCAAACGTACAACAGAGTGTCATAGGCATGGAAGTGAAAGATTATATTGTGCTTGCTCGGGGGTTGCATCGACAAGATAGGGAATATAAATTGCGAAAAGAAGCAGACCGAAGTGAGTCGGCTTTTGGGGGACAACTCACCCTATTGGCGGCCATTTTGAGGGATAACTCCCACCACTGGCCGACTTACCCAAAACAACAAGCATTTGTATGTCGTCAGCATAGAAGTAAAAGCCGAAATTGTGCTTGTTTTAAGCTAAGTTTTCAACTGATATAGGATCTGAACCAATTCAATGCAGTGCAAAGTTCCAGGCGAGAGGCTCTCTAAAATAACTTGGCGATCGTTATTATCGAATGACGCCGGAGGATAATGCAAAACAATCAGGGACTTTACTTACGTCTGCATTCTCGGATGACAAGGTACTGAGTTAGTAATTTGGCGAACGCATTATAGCAATCTTATAAAGATATATACGGCAGCTAAGCACGAAGCATGACGTTTAGTTACGTTTGGCAGAGTTTAGCTATCTGCTCTCAGCCAGTGCTATCGATACTTTGTAGCCTGCCTAATCCCACTGAGAGTTTGGCCGGCAATTGTATGTACAGGAGCTTTGTATATGCTGCAAGCAGCACAACGAAGCATTATTGTACGCACGTTATTACGGTTAACGAACACACGGTCTCTCAAAACAGCTGCGAGTGTGACCTACCTCAGACACCAGCCGCCTAGGCAACGAAGGAAGTGAAACTGAGCTGCCGAGCAAGAATTCCAGTCCCTCGATGACCTCTGACCTACTAGCTTCCCACGACACGGCCTGGTAATTGCAGCAGGGTTCCGGGAATTAGGGTTCGACGAATCACTGCAATCCACCGGCATCCACCTCAAGCCACTCTAATTAGGCTAACCACGACCAGACGTAAGAGTTGCCGAGCTAAAATTGTGTGCTGTAACTGTCTAAAACGTTTGAGTTTATCTGTCCACCAACTTTTAATTGGCTTCACCCAGACCCACTTATGCAAATGAGCTTTGACACAGGAAGCTTGTACCACAAGACACTGCAATCCACCACAATTCATTCTAGTTCCAATTGAATCCACCCCAAATCAGCTGTACACAGCTCCAACAAGTTTGGACTATTAAACTAAGCAACATGTACAATGTACCCAGAAAGTTATTTGCTCATGAGTTCTCCCGAAGTCCACTGAAATAAGGTTGCAGTCGCCCGGGCTAAAATGGATGGCAGCAAATTTTCTAAAACTAAATGATGATAAAACTAACTTACTAGTTATGGGCAAACCCAGTGTGATTCACGAATTGGAAAGGCTGACGCTCAAAATTGGCTCTGCCAGCATATCTCCTGTTGCATTAGCTCGAAATCTAGGTGTCATATTCCAAAGCGACCTCTCGTTAGACTACCATATCAGCTCCACAGTTACATATGTCGATTTTCAGCTTCATAACATTGCTAAAACTCGGGATTGTTTAGATAAGGATACCACATCTAAGTTGGTCCATGCATTCGTGACATCCCGTCTCGACTTCTGCAACTCACTGCTCCCTGGCCTAGCAGCATGTGCGATCAGGGGATTGCAGCTGGTGCAAAACGCTGCAGCTAGGCTTGTCTGTCGTGAGCTTCGAAGTTGCCACCTTACTCAGCTTCTCGCCGACCTGCACTGGCTATGAGTTAAGCACCGGATTGACTTCAAGGTTTGGTCGCTCACATTGAGGTCACTTCATTCTTTGGCTCCAGCCTATCTCTCAGATATACTTGCCCATCAGGCCATGCATCGTACCACACAGCTTTTCGGAATCCAACAGTCTACAATTACCCGTACAAACCTCAATCCTTTGGAGACCGTGCATTTAGTTCGTATGCTCCCAAAGCCTGGAACTCCCTCCCGACCTGTGTCAGAACATCCCCTGACCTGACCACATAAAAAATGAATTTAAAAACACACCTATTTAGGACAGCATTGATTGGGTCCCTATGATTCATCCTTCATGTGCTTATTCATGCTGGCACTGTGCCTGCTGCCACAAACCACACTTGCATGCTGACCCTGTGCATGTCACCCCTAACCATGTTATTCATTTGTTTGTTTATCAAGCATGATTTTACTCACCATTCATTTGCATTTCCCTTTCCAGAGAATGTAAAGCGCCTAGAGAGAGATTGAGTTCTCCGAGGGCGCTTTATCGAGTGCATTATTAATATCAAGTGCATTATTACTATTACCCCAATCCAACTCAAAATAATACTGCAATTGACTGCGGTTGCTTGTGCTTGGAGCTCATGCTAAAAGTCACTGGAGTCAATAGATCACGGATTATTTATTAATTAGTTACAAGGTTATGAGCGGTTGGTATCTCTAATGGCCACGATAGATTACCTTAAGTCCTGCCCTGTGGTTTAATGAAATTCACTAGAGATGAGGATGTATCACTTCCGTTGTTGTTCTTAACTTTTGCGTTAAGCTACTGTTTACGTAATTATAATAATAATAATAATAATAACATAGCACTTGATAAAGCGCCCTCAGAGAACTTAATCTCTTTCTAGGCGCTTTACATTTGCTGCAAAGTGATACGCAATAGATTATAATAATAATAGTGTAAACAGTAATGCATTTCAAAAAGCGCCCTCGGAGAATTCAATCTCTGTATAGGTGCTTTACATTTTCTGCAAGGGAAACTCCATTGAATGATGAGTAATACCATGGTGTATGAACACCATGAATGACATGGTTAGGGGTGACGTGCACACGGTCAGCTTGCAAGTATGGTTAGTTGCAGCAGGAACAGTGTGAGGAAACATAGGCGCATGACGGACGAATCACACGGAAAAACTAGATGCTATGCTAAATATGTGTTTTTTAAGTTTTTTTTTAAATGTGCTCCAGTCATGGGATGTTCTGAGGAAAGTCAGGATTGAGTTTGAGGCTTTGGGAGCGAACGAACTAAATGCACGGTTTCGCAAGAATTTTAGGTTTGTTCGAGGTAGTGGTAAACTGTTGCATTCCGAAAAGTAGGAGGTACGACGATTGGCCTGGTGGGGAGTAGATCTGAGACCTATTAAAACCAGAAGTAGTACATCGAGCTCAACCAAATAATTATCGTCGCAAAATTGCAGAGCCGGAACTGCGGTTTTCCGGTGAACTGTGCGAATATAAGCCACTCAGCCCTAAACGGACTCACAGAAAATAACTTTGTAAAAGGATAAAACGTGAAATTTTACAAAAACTGACAAGCCTCGAGAACGAACGTATGACTGGTAGTATAACAAGATCGTAAAAGCTTAAACCCTCTAACGGCCGGGGCACATGCGAGTCTCTGCTTTGCCTCCCCGCCCATGACAAGTGGCTGCACACGGCATTCAAGGCCCACAAATTATTTACTTTTCAGAAACATGTTAACATTAGTATTTCTACATCGGATCCCAAACAGAAGTGACTGCCGTTCGACCTGAACACTACCATTAGCTCAACATTGGCCCTGCCAGCATATCACCGGTTACTTGAAACTTAGTCGTCATGTTCCTAAGTGACGTCTCGTGTGACGACCACGTCAGCTAGACAGTCAAATCTGCCGACTTTCAGCTAGATAACACTGCTAAACATCTGGCTTGTTTAGATAAGGATACCAAGTCTAAGCTAGTCCGTGCATTCGAGACATCCTGTCTCGACTTCTGCAACTCACTGCTTACTGGCCTACCAGCATGTGCGATCAGGCGATTGCAGCTGGTTCGCAACTCTGCAGCCGGGCTTGTCTGTCGTGAGCGTCGCAGTTGCCACATCGCACCCCTTATCGCCAACCTGCCCTGCCTATCAGTCAAGCAACGGTTTGATTTCAAAGTTTTGTCGCTCACTTTTAGGTCACGTCATTCTTTGGCTCTAGCCTATCTCTCAGATCTACTTCCCCACCAGGCCAAGTATCGTAACACCCGCTTTTCGGAATCCAACAGTCTACCAACGAATTGAATGAAGTATACACTAATACCTCGAGCAAATCTCAAATCCTTTGGAGGCCATGCATTTACTTCGTATGCTCCGAAAGCCTGAAACTGGCTCCCGACTTGCGTCAGAACATCCCCTGACTTGACCACATTTAAAAAGAACTCAAAAACTCACTTACTTAGGACAGCATTTAGTGGGTCTCTGTGATTCATTCTGCGTGTGCAGACACCGTGCATGCTGCCACTAATCGCGTTTGCAAGCTAACCCTGTGGTTGTCACCGCTAACAATATTCCTCATGTTGTTTATCAAGCATGACATTACTCACCATTCAATTGCATTTCCCTTTGCAGCAATTGTAAAGCACCTAGAAAGAGATTGACTTCTCAAAGGGTGCTTTATCAAGTGGGTTAATATTATTATTGTAATTGTTAATATTAGGGATAATGTATTGAGAATTTACTGCTGCCGGCACGGCCGCAAAACACAGGAGTCCATTACCAACGGCACACTATGAATCCTGAGGCACGTGATCCGGTTCCTATAGCAGCCATAATGCACGTGGCGACGGCCGCGACTGTTCCTTAATAATATTATTAATAATAATAATGCACTTCATAAAGAGCCGTCAGAGTATTAAGTCTCTTCCTAGGTGCTTTACATTTGCTGAAAAAAAGTGGTTGAATGGGTGAGTAATGTCATGCTTGATCACCTTTCTCCAACGACAGCAGCATCATGCTTCGTTTTTCTAAAATGCCGAGCTGGTTGGGTCTAGCGGTTAAGGTGCTCGCCCAGACCACGGTCTGACTGAGGTCTTGGGCTCGAGCCCCGAGACATATGTGAAGCGCCTGAATAGAGATTAAGCTCTCTTTGGGGCTCCTATAGAAATTAATTATTTATTATATATAGTATTCTTCGTGCTTTTGCTACGGCAGATATACTGGCTGATTCGATTTTTGGCGTCAAGCTTACCAATTTTCTGAGTTAAATTATGCAGCCTGCTTGCTTGCTTTATAATTTTTCAATTTGAATTAAGTTTGCTGCCATCTAAGTATGGATATCAACAAAATATGCAACAAGGGAATTTATGGAATTTGTCATACTGGATGGCTTCGAGATATCAAAGCACGTGTACAGCTGTATGTCGTCAGCATAGAAGTAAAGGCCTAAGTTGTGCTTGCTTTAACGGGGTAGCCTACGAAATACCCGGGTTTATCCAAAAAAATGGTCACTTTTTCGAAATTCGCGTATTTAAGATAAACTAGTTGTAAATGCAAGCTCAAATTTTGGTGCTTGTCAGATGACTGGAACATGGTCCATAGAATTATTGTGCAAGACCTATTTAAACCGGAAAGATTGCATCGAGCTCAACAAAATTATTTTCTTTGACAAATAACTGAGCCGGAACTGTGGTTTTCTAATGACTCTGCGAATAGAAGCTACTCAGCAATATACGGACCCTCAAAAAGTAATTGTGGAGAATAATAAAACGTAAAAATTTCCCGGAAAGGACACGCCCCTCAAGATCATACGTCCGACTGGCAGTATAACAAGATCATAAAAGAATAAACCCCATATCGGCAGGGCGCCTAGTTCAGCCTCTGCTTCTAGCCCCGCCCATAGCAACCGGTGCTAAACGGCATTCCAAGGCCCACTCCTTATTTACTTGGCAGAAACCTGTTTACATTGGTATGTGTACATCGGATCACAAACCAGAAGTGACTGTCATTCTGCCAGTAGACGAACATTAGAGATAGTGTATTGAGAATTTGCTGCTGCCGGGGCCGCCGTAACTAAGGAGTCCACTATCTCGGCACCGCATGAATCCTGGGACAGCTGATCCAGTTCCTGTAGCAGCCATAACGCAAGAGGCAAGGGCAGTGAGTGGTCCTTTCTTCGGCTGCCGGTCAGCCTGGTGACTTGGGTGGAACTAGCGCGTTGTTTACTGGAAGCCAGTCTGAAAATTTTGATTGATTTCTATTCAAGGAAATTTAAGGAATTTCAAGTTATCATTTATGTCGTTAATAGTTAGATATTTGTATTGGCGAATGCCGTTGAGCCGCCCGGCTGTAGCCTGGATTGCCGGCCTGCAGTGTGAGACGTATTGCGGATATGATCTGCTTAGGCTGTATAAGGATCTTGTTAGGTTGACCTATTCCTAAGATCCATATTTATCTATTTATTGAATTGTTCGTGCGATGATAGCGTTTCCTAGTGCTGCCTCTTGGTTATAGCTTGACCTGGTTTGGTCCAGTGGCTAAATATAAATAAATAAATATAATTCATTTGTATAGCGCCCCAATAGAACTCAATCTCTATTCAGGCGCTTTACATATGCCTCGGGGCTCAAGCCCACGACCTCAGCCAGACCTTGGCCGGGGCGAGCGCCTTAACAGCTGGACCAATCCAGCTCGGCAGTTAAGGTGCATGCCCCCGACCGAGGTCATGCCGAGGTCGTGGGCTCGAGCCCTGAGGCATATGTGAAGCGCCTGAAATGAGATTAGGTTCTCTTGGGGCGCTATATAAATGAATTATTGCATTCATTCTTTTTGAGTTGGCTTCTCTGAGTGCTGTCACAGCTGTAGTACTTGGTACCTGGTAAATTGTACAACTTGGTTGATACTTTGCAGATCTGTGCGAAACTCGGAATATAGGTGGAGGTAACCTGTCTCGACATTCTCCCCCTGTGCATCTAATCATGATGGGTGTATATGCATATAATGTGCCTGTCACAAAGTGTCCGTGGGCTGTGTTCGTGATGACAGTCAACAGTTTGCGATGTCAAATTGAAAAACAAATTTGTGGAGGGAGAGTGTCCAGTCGGGTGTCTTGCATTTTTTGAGCGGTTTGCCATATTTTTACAACGACTTTTTGTTAATCAGAAAAACGTGGAACTGCCTTTTACCAGCAGTGTTATACGTGACCTTGTATTTTCAAAGGTCATCAGAAGGTCGAAACAGCAGCTGTATCACATCAAACGATAGCTAATGCTACCCGTGATCTTCGTGCTGATTTTCATGCCATTCAGTTTACCGGTCTTTGTACGATATTTAATAAATATGCTTTTGAGGGACAACTCACCCTGTTAGCGGCCATTTTGGGGGATAACTCTCACCACTGGCCGACTTACCCCAAAACAACAAACAGCTGTATGTCGTCAGCATAGAAGTAAAAGCCGAAATTGTGCTTGTTTTAAGATAAGTTTTCAACTGATATAGGATCAGAACCATTTCAATGCAGTGCAAAGTTCCAGGCGAGAGGCTGTCTAAAATAACTTGGCGATCGTTATTATCAAATGACGCCGGAGGATAATGCAAAACAATCAGGGACTTTACTTACGTCTGCATTCTCGGAGGTCAAGGTACTGAGTTAGTAATTTGGCGAACGCATTATAGCAATCTTATAAAGATATCTACGGCAGCTAAGCACGAAGCATGACGTTTAGTTACGTTTGGCAGAGTTTAGCTATCTGCTCTCAGCCAGTGCTATCGATACTTTGTAGCTTGCCTAATCCCACTGAGAGTTTGGCCGGCAATTGTATGTACAGGAGCTTTGTATATGCTGCAAGCAGCACAACGAAGCATTATTGTACGCACGTTATTACGGTTAACGAACACACGGTCTCTCAAAACAGCTGCGAGTGTGACCTACCTCAGACGGCAGCTGCCTATGCAAAGAAGGAAGTGAAACTGAGCGGCCGAGCAAGAATTCCAGTCCCTCGATGACCTCTGACCTACTAGCTTCCTACGACGCGGCCTGGTAATTGCTGCAGGGTTCCGGGAATTAGGGTTCGACGAATCACTGCAATCCACCGGCATCCACCTCAAGCTGGCAAGCTTGGCAGCACAACTTTGGCAATAGGCTTCGTATTGATGTGCTGTTGAAATTTGAAATTAGCACCTAGCAGTGGCAAATGCACAGGGTACAGCAACGTCGGCCAGGATCGGCTGGTAGCCATCTTGATTCATTAGGGCCTCAAAGTGGAAAAGGAAGGGTCTGTTTATGTGTTTTTTTTAAATGAGAAAGTTAAAATTTTCCTTGCAATCCATATTTTTTGTATTTGGACGGATAGTTATGAGATGCATGTGTTTTAATTCTCGTGCTAGGCTGATTATTGATATGCTTTTCTATACTTCTGTCTGCCAAGCTCTGCAGCTCATGCAAGTCCTGGCTCGAGGTGCTGGCAGCTAAACTTGTTGAAGTTTGTCAGTTGCACTCCTTGAGGCCCCTTTTCTTGTAGACTACCAAAGTGCTTTATTATCTAAGTCATTAAAGCTATGGTAGCCCTCATTCATTTTTTGAGTGAAACATGTTCCGGGCCCAACAAAACTATATTTACCAGTATTGTTAAAAAAACTTCCACCATCTACAAATTCAGACTTTACACCTGATGGAAGTTTCACATGAAGATCACGATTACCAGTAAGTTTGTTTATGAAATCTACTCATCCTGAACCCTGTCTTCAATTGTGTAGGGGTCGGGCACGAGTGGCGGTCGTGGCTAACTCGCTTATCCACCAGGTGCAGTTTGATCAATGCTGATACGTAGCCCACCACAAAAGCTTTTGTAAACACGAACTCCGTTGTTGGTTCTGGTAGCACAACTTGAGTGATTAGACCGGAGATAGCAGCTAATAATAGGCACTGACGTAACCGTTACCAAATGAAGACATGCTTACTATTTAGCTGTTCGTTATTTGTGCACTATCACGCTTGTACTGCGATGTGCAATGCGTTTCGTTTCAGCCGGCCATCTATTTTTGTGGGTGTATCAGAGCCCACTCGACGTTGGCTCTTAAGATCACGTGTGCTTGCTGTCCGGGTGCCTGTCGCCTCTTCGCCGTGAAACGTTGCGCAGCAGTAGACCAAGTACAGCTGATAAGCAGGGGCCAGGCGAGTAAATACTCAAAATAGAGGAGACGCAACATAGATAAGGACGTTGCGACAAGGACTTTGGGCTGCTTGTCATACCTGGGAGTGCTGTTGGCTGGCAAACGATTTACTCTTTTTATGGAGCCCACAATCCAGTGAGTTGGTCGTCGCTTAAATTTTAACTAAAGGTGATTACGGAAAGTGGAGCGAAAGAAAATTACGCGCGTAACAGAGTTTTTCAGAATCGTACTATTGAACAAACAGATGTGTTCAGTCCACGGGGA
This sequence comes from Cristatella mucedo, assembly GCA_009760855.2. Classification (NCBI taxonomy): domain Eukaryota; kingdom Metazoa; phylum Bryozoa; class Phylactolaemata; family Cristatellidae; genus Cristatella; species Cristatella mucedo. The sequence continues at coordinate 73,416 of WPIO01000297.1, forward strand.
ATTGGTGCTGGCTTAAATGTACGTACAGTGTCTCCTCCTGGTGAAGTTGGGGAAGTCATCGCTGTAGCACGTTCGAATCCTATGTTCGTGGACTTACTCCGAACACCTATATCAAAGTCAAGGTTCATGAACTTCGATTGTCTTTAGTGTATTTGATAATACCTGGGGCTTCGATTAGTCGGCTACTGTAAGCATGGCCTCGCCGCCATTTTGTGCCGCCTCGACCCCAACCCTGGCGGCGCTACGCGAGAGCAGGTGACACTCTTCTGACCGCTTGTATCTGCTGTTCATAAGGATTGATTTCTGAGCAGCCACGCGCGTCGTGTGACCTTGTCTTTGCCGCAGCCATTTTAATCTAGCTTGAGCCCATGCCTGGTTAGAGGTCGGAGGTTAGTGACCACGTGGTGTGACTAGAGGCGTAGAGAGTTAAGTAATTCAGAGAGACTAGTGCGAGCCATTAAATGAAAGGACCTGTAAATGAGTGACATGGCTCTGAAGACGATTCACTGCTAGTTTGTCAGCCAGTGCAACCTCCTTCCAGACACTCTTTTTCAATCTTAGATTCAGCTTAGACCTACAGCTGCAATGGCAATTCGGCTTTACTTGTCTAATTCTTCAAATCACTTCCAATTCTGACCATGGTCAATACAGAGGTACGTGTTTCTATTTATAATATGGGCTCCCATTTTAGCCATTTAGTTTTACTGTTTCCACACTTTGTAACTTAGCTACACGGTGGCAGATATTTTAGTACTTTAGTAAGGAAATTTGGCTGACTTTTGACTAATTGTGGGGTGCTTCTAAAAAGACAAATACATTCAGCCTGGTAATTGTGATCGCCATTATTTGTTCTGCATCCGTAAATCGGCATCGTTTTCCAATAACCAGCTTGTTTGCAAAAGCTCGTACAAGCTTAATTTCTTTATTTATTAAAGCCAGCCTATTTTAAGTTTGCAGATAGCAGGTTAGTTTTTTTCATTAGCACATAGGCTCTTCTGTGGTGATCCGAAGGCCGCAAAGTAAATCGTGCAGCGCCAGTGAGTTCTATCCTTACTTGTCAAGCATGGTGAAGTAGAGTGACCGGCAACACTTCACCCATACCTGCAAAATACTTTTGCAGGTTCACCTACGGAAAAGCATTCGAATTTTTTCACCTAGCTCGGTCTCATGCTTTGGCCGCCATTGACCCTGCCCAAATAGCTACCCAAAGCATTAAAACTGCAAAAAACCGTCATTTACATAAAAGGCCACCAAACTGGCGTTTTAAATTAAATGATTTTGAACAGTAAGCCTGGAATATTCACTAAGTTTCAGGTGGTTTATCTTGCATTTTCTTCTGCTTCCTATTCTGTTAGTAATAATGATAATGCACTTGCCAAAGCACCACCAGAGAACTCAATCTCTTTCTAGGCGCTTTACATTTGCTGCAAAGGGAAACGTGATCAAATGGTGAGCCTTTATGGCTCACTAGGTATGGCGGTTGCTTTTTGCGACCTCTGTTCATAGGTTCGTCTATGGGTTCGAATCTTGCAGTGGGCAATCCTATATTGCCACTGCTAGTGGTGGTGATAGCCGTAAAGCTCTTCTGTCTCTATACAAAAAAAGCTGTAAAATCAGCCAATATATTTTCTTTATTCAGCAGAAATGAATCAATCACGATATTGAAGGCATTTAACCTGATAACACTTTGAACGAAGCTCAAAATCCACCTTCTACTCCTTCGCCTTGTCTGCATTAGTGTGAGCAGTCCTGCATGAGCTTGAAGATGCTAACCGCAGTCTGCAAGATGCACCCCAGAGCCAGATCGAAACATCAGTCGATAATTCGAAAGGAGTACACAAGCCTTTCCCGTAATTTCAAGCAGCAAAAGCATCACCACAAATTTCTTTATTTTGAGCCATAGTTCGAAATAATCGTCACGAAGACTTTGGGAACTGTCAAATTGCCATTTTGCTAATAATAACACACTTGATAATGCACCCTCAGAGAATTCAATCTCTTTCTAGGCGCTTCATATTTGCTACACAGGAACCTTGATCGAATGGTTTTTGGTAACATGTTCAATAAACAACAAGAATAACATGGTTAATGATGACATGCACAGGGTCACCGGCCAATCCATATTTCTCCTTGATGATAGTAATGCCAAGTACAGCCCCACTACAGCCAATGCCTTGTGGTCCGACGAAGTGGATCTGATCGACAGATACCAACTGAGATTTACATTAAGATCTCACAGTTTTGAAATAATCGGATGATTCCGAGTCGGAAGACTTAGCACGATCAATAGTGTCATCGAAATCGGTGCCAGAATGCCGCAGCAATATGGTAAGAACTATGCACAATTATTAGACGGCCAACGCCATAGTGACGATCGCTGACAAATTTCGTTCACCTTGTTCAGGCATTGGGCTCAGCCAAGTTTCAGTTTTATGGCGCTCGCCCACACATATGACATACATAGTGATGTGTAAAATAAAATAAAAATTGATCTACATGGCTTGCACACAAAGAGAACATCAGGCACTTTACACTTGCTGCAGGCCTCTAACCCACAGCACCAGTCGTCGTCGAAGGCAAGCGCCGGGACCCCTGGGCGAAACGAGGGCAGCAACGATGCATCGAGCTCGATTGGAGCACTCACCTGGCCACCAGGTGCTCGGCGCTCAGCTGTGCCAGGTACGTCTTGGCGGTGCCACTTGGGCCGCAGAGGACAAAATGCCGCTGCTCGAGCAGCAGCTCCACGTAGCTCTGCACGATGCTCTTGGGCGTGCCAGTCTCGAAGGCGAGGCCGTCCACCGTGCTCTGCTCGGCGCCGTTCAGGTGCACACGGATTTTGGTCGTGCTGCCCACCAGATAGCCGCATGGCAGCAGCTCTGGCACGTGGGCGTCTGCAGAGTAATTTAATGTATCTCCGTCAGTAACTCCGCAAAGTCATAAAGACCGTGTGGGTGTTAAGCAGGAGAGTTTTGTATAGCCCACTCACAGCCTAAGCGGCTTTCGGTACGCATTCGGTAGCCAACAGACTTCGTCTCACGAAACAAAGAGAAAGTGGGAAGCATAGCAGTGCTAGGAGAGCAGTTGAGGTAGTGAGTAGCATAGAAGTAGCAGTTCAGGACCGCTGAAAAAGATGTGCCATAGTCGGCAGTTGGAGAGTAGATGTCGTTGCTTAAGAATTGTGGAAGCGAGTTCCACAGTCTAGGACCTGCAGAGCTAAAGCTTCTGTCGCCAACTGTCTTTAAGCAGAGGAATGGGACAGCTAATTTATTGTCCACACAGGACCTGAGGGTGCGAACAGGCTGAAACTGATGCAGCAGTTCAACTAGGTACGAAGGAGCCAAGCCGTGGCGGGCCTTGTTGGTCAGCGTAAGAACTTTGCTCCGTATCCTTTGCTCAACCGGCAATCATCCTAGCTCTTTCAGCAAAGGTGACACGCGCTCAAACCGCTGGGACTTGAAGACCAGCCTTGCAGCCATATTCATAGTCCGCTGTAGTGGCATAAAAGCTGACGACAGGTGCCAGCGTGGGAGAGCATGCAGCCGTGAGCACGGCATTGTACCGAATGGATACAAATGCGCCGGCATCATACATCAGATATGGTCACTTTGGGGGATTTCCAAGGAAAGCCCGATGTGCCTACTCAATCGTTTTCCAAGGCCAACTGAAGAACCAGCAAGCTTGCAGACTGTAGCAGCCCAGCGCTGATGTCACTACCTTTGGTTCGCACCACCTAGCCTACAGTGAATGCCTGGATGCTCTCTGTGGTGAGACCGAGGTTTGTCGACTGGTCGATTCGCGACAAGTAATGCTTGAAGACTTTCCGAACTTGGCTGTTGAGCACATCCCATCTGGTCTTGCCAGACACGTTCAGTGCACCTATGTATGTTCCAGCAGCCTGTAGCCAAGACAAATTCACAACATCACTCAGGCAGCATTAACCAAGGAGCAAGGTGCTCACAATTAACGACCGAGGTCGTAAACTCTAGCCCTGCAGTATATGCGTCCAGATAGAGATTTAAGTTCTTCTAGGGTCTATACAAATGAATTAGTTTTTAATTTACATTCTCAGTATCTTAAGCGGCAGGTCAGCCAGATACTATTGTATGGATTTCCGTCATCACTGCATGAGACGGCAGGTGTCCACTAGTTGGTCTAGCAGTCGCAAACCACGTGGCTCCTGCCAGTAACAGTCAGCTGGCGGACAACAGTCTTTAAGCAGAGTAAGGAAACAGCTAATTTATCGCCCTGGCATTTATAAAGAAGCTAAAAAACAAGAGTTCCTCACAGCATTTGCTCTGTACGTGTGTAGCACAAAAGGCTAGCTTAAGATAATAATAAGTATATATTAAATACGATAACGGCTGGAATTATCTACAATCGTACATTCCAAATTTCAAGTACGTCAGATCACTGTTATTGGAGATACGACGTCAGCAAGATACCTGATCTGGCATTTGAAGTGATATGGGAGAGAAACTGAGAATATATAATTAAATAAAATTCATTTATATAGCGCCCCAAGAGAACTTAATCTCAATTCAGGCGCTTAACAAATGCCTCGGAGCTCGAGCCCATGACCTCAGCCTGACCTTGGTTCGGGTGAGCACCTATCCACTGGACCAAATCAGGTGAGTGGCAACAAATATGACAAGTGTTGTGTTTCTCTGGCTCCAGTGGCGGTAGATCTTGTGGAGTCTCACGGAAACACAAGCGCGGACGTGAGCGGAAAAAAGAGACTCGATGTTTATTGCACTCAGTTACATACATGCCGGCTGGCTGAATCACTGTAGCTCAACCACTGCAGTCGGGGAAATGCTGCCGCATCAGGCAACATTCTGCGTTTCCAAGGACGGTCGCTAAGACGAGTCGACGGCCCAAACACCAGCCTCAGTTGGGGCACACATTTGTGGCCGGACGCTGGGATAATCGCAAAAGCAGAAGCAGAAGCATCAGCACCGGGCACACACCACAGCGATATGCACCAACCTGAGGGCTGTGCCGCTTTTTTCACCCTTTCCAGCGGTCCTGAGCTGCTACTTCCATGATACTCACTATCTCGACTGCTCTACTGACTCTGCTATGCTTCCCTATTTCTCTTTGTTGAGTGAGATGAAGCCTGTTTTGTACAGAATGCCTACCGAAAGCCGCTTAGGCTGTGAATGCGCTATATACAACTCTCCTCTGTAACCTCTATATAATATTGATGGCTTTAGGATAACAGGCGTACTCCGTGGAAGAACAGACATATGATACACGAATACATACAGTCCATCGTCGACAAAACGGTATGATCGTAGCTGGCTATTGCTTACCTAAACCCACATTTTAAGGGTCTCCAGCATCGTATGTAGCCCTGCAGGGTTACAACCATCCAAATGGTTCAGTTAAACATCAACCATGGCCTTGACCATTGGTGTTACCAAATGACAGTGGTAGATTGTGTGAGAAAAATTTTCTTCGGGGTCTTGGCACGGACCGCAAGATGCTGACTCGGCCGCTAAGTCAAAGCAGCAGACTGTGCATGCACTGGCAGTAAGTTTCATTTTGTGTGGCGGACAAATACCAAGCAGCGAAAGTCACAGCTGAGTCAGATCCAGAAATAATGGCTGTGGATGCCAAAGTACTCGCTTCTAAGGCACCTTTGTGACCTTTTCTCCATGATCACCACGTACCTGTCTTGCTGCCGACTTTGAACAGGCATCATGAGGGCACGGTCATCTCGCTTTGAGAGAAGGCTGAGTCCCTATTTTCACTGACCACTTAGGTAACAAAGACTTCAGTGCCAAAGCTGGTCATGCTGCAACACAGCTTTTATTTTTTCTGAGCCATTCTTAGATCTCTGGCCACGGAGGCAGAACTCCATCGACGCTCGATATTGCACAACCACCAAGCAGTCAACTGCTGATAAAGAGCTAGTCGCTGCTTGTCAGTTACAGTTGCATGAGAGCTCATGTACCGTGCAGCTCGGTCGAGCCGGAAGCGAGCCGCAGCAGACAGGGTCAAGATGCCAGGTTCCAAGATGTCGTAAAACGTCATATTATTCGTAATATGCGAGAAATACAAGATTTTACGATCGTTCGTTCGTTCAATTCAAGTACTGTGTGCCAACAAGAAAGGCATAGCCAGGAACAGGGCAAAAATCGGACGGAATTTTTTTTCATACTCCCACTTCCAGTTCACGAAAACAGCTTATCTGAACTTTTGAATGAACTCAGGTTGCCGAAGCAGTCAATAATAAGAATGGTTTACCACTGCCCAAATATTTCCATTTCTCCATGAAATCGGCATGTGTGTCCCGGCCCAGCTGCTGACAGACGTGCTTAGTGAGATTTTTTAGGTTTGTTGGTGGGGTAATCACTGGCAAAACGCAGTTCTGCTCTCATGATCATGACAAATAAATTCGCATGACATCTTTTGGTAAAATAATTTTAATACACTCTGAAACTTTTGGATTTCACTGAGCATGCGAAAGCTTTTCGGAAGCGAAGATATGCTACATACTGAAGCAGATTCAATCGTCGGCTGCAGCAAACATCCGGAATACCTTGAGGGTTAAGCCTACCCGCTCACGCGAAGCCATACTCACGATCCTAATGCCACTTCTGCACCCTCTTGTTCACTGCTTGAGAACAAATGTATCTTTCAGATGAGCAGTTCATATTCGCCCTAAAATTAAGCCCGACTGGCGCTATGCTACACATTTCCTTCAATAGGTCCATTAAACCAAAAGGACCTAGTGGATGTTAGCCTGGATAAATACTTACAACTCATTGAAACTATAAATGGCTTTGTGCTCGCTTACACTGCCCAGCAGACAACATTTTACACAGCACACTGAAAGTGCGAATCACAGTTGCAGCCACGTAGAGCCATTCGTCCCAGGCTCTCTACCGGTGGACATGTTGTGCAATGCGGTTAAAACACAAGCGGCTTCAACTGAGCACCGAAAGCAACAGGTTATTGTGGGCTTCTTAGTAGTGGTTACGCACCAGTGCAAGCGCTTTACACTGCGCTCATCGGACTGACGGAGTTAACTAAGGAACTCTCGAAGCCCGAGAACAAGAAGCAACTTTACACCAGCATCGCTAGCGATAGTACCGGCTGCGAAGGCGAACCACTACAGTCTCCCCAAGATAAGAGCAGCTAACTGAGTAGCCGGTAGAAGACAGCTAGCACAGACTACGTTGCACTTAGCAGTTCGTTGCCGTAGGTTCGACTCCCATGCTCACGAAGCGTAGTCTCGCATCGACTTCGGAAGATACAGCCCGTAGCTTTGTCAGTCGTCTCCCTTATACTCTCTCTGTCTGTCTGTCTGTCTGTATCTATCTCCGTCTGTCTCTCTCTCTCTCTGTCTATCTCTCTCTCTCTCTCTCTCTCTCTGTCTCTCTCTGTCTCTCTCTCTGTCTCTCTGTCTCTCTCTGTCTCTCTCTGTCTCTCTCTCTGTCTCTCTCTCTCTCTCTCTCTCTCTCTGTCTCTGTCTCTGTCTCTGTCTCTGTCTCTGTCTGTCTCTGTCTCTGTCTCTGTCTCTCTCCGTCTCTGTCTCCGTCTCCGCCTCCGCCTCCGCCTCCGCCTCCGCCTCCGCCTCCGCCTCCGCCTCCGCCTCCGCCTCCGCCTCCGCCTCCGCCTCCGCCTCCGCCTCCGCCTCCGCCTCCGTCTCTCCGTCTCTCCGTCTCTCCGTCTCTCCGTCTCTCCGTCTCTCCGTCTCTCCGTCTCTCCGTCTCTCCGTCTCTCCGTCTCTCCGTCTCTCCGTCTCTCCGTCTCTCCGTCTCTCCGTCTCTCCGTCTCTCCGTCTCTCCGTCTCTCCGTCCTCTCTGTCCGTCTCTCCGTCTCTCCGTCTCTCCGTCTCTCCGTCTCTCCGTCTCTCCGTCTCTCCGTCTCTCCGTCTCTCCGTCTCTCCGTCTCTCCGTCTCCGTCTCCGTGCAGCTTGGGTCGCGAGCGAGTACAGCTGCAGCGTGCACCTCACTCTGGAAGTGAAGCCACTTCAGTATCTCGCCCGGGGCAGTAGCTCTGCCCTGTGCTCCTATTGCTTCGATGGCGTGCATGACGGCTTAAGCTTGAATTCAAGATTGGCCGTTTTCGATTTGGGAGTGTTGCTGCGCCTCCTCCACGCTGCTTCTTGTTTGTATCTAGCTCAGCCAATGTCTCATAGTCTGCAAGCGATTGTGTAGTGTCGCTCTGGGCTCCTCAGTTTATGGGAAATAGGGTAGGTTTCGGTGTCAAGGCTGCCTGTCCCTGCTTGCAGAAAATGTACCTGCTGGTGCCCGTGTCGTCGCTTCCGGTTCGGCTCACCATCTCACGTGATCTGAGGTGCCAAGCAACCGGGGGAGGAGAGTGAGTCAGTCTGTTCACTATATTTGGTTGGGGAGCTGCTTTTGGTTCGGTCGTGCACTTGTGTCCAGGGACGTGCCTGGCTAGGTCCGTCTGTCTGTGCCTGGCTAGGTCCGTCTGTCTGTGCCTGGCTAGGTCCTGTCTGTGCCTCCGTCTCCGTCTCCGTCTCCGTCTCCGTCTCCGTCTTCGTCTCCGTCTCCGTCTCCGTCTCCGTCTCCGTCTCCGTCTCCGTCTCCGTCTCGTCTCCGTCTCCGTCTCCGTCTCCGTCTCCGTCTCCGTCTCCGTCTCCGTCTCCGTCTCCGTCTCCGTCTCCGTCTCCGTCTCCGTCTCCGTCTCCGTCTCCGTCTCCGTCTCCGTCTCCGTCTCCGTCTCCGTCTCCGTCTCCGTCTCCGTCTCCGTCTCCGTCTCCGTCTCCGTCTCCGTCTCCGTCTCCGTCTCCGTCTCCGTCTCCGTCTCCGTCTCCGTCTCCGTCTCCGTCTCCGTCTCCGTCTCCGTCTCCGTCTCCGTCTCCGTCTCCGTCTCTCTCTCTCTCTCTCTCTCTCTCTCTCTCTCTCTCTCTCTCTCTCTCTCTCTCTCTCTCTCTCTCTCTCTCTCTCTCTCTCTCTCTCTCTCTGTCTGTCCCGCTCTGTCCCTCTCTCTCTCTCTCTCTCATCAGAACTCCTGACCTTGAGCGTAGCTGGTATTTCCTCGGACACTACTCTCGGCGTCCTTTCTCAGGCTTATTCATTTCTGCCTGTAATTTATTAGATGGCTCCTGCGCCAGCTGGCTATTCGCTTGCTCTTTGTCTAATGGAGTTTGTTAGTCGTTCCACATCCTGACCGTCCTTCGTCTGCCTGAAGCTCCATTCAAATCTGAGCGGATGTCGCTGTCAGACTGACACATCGTTTCGCTGCTTAATGTGTCCCCTACCCAATTCAGCTTGGCTAGGTCCGGGCGCTACGGTGTGCTCTAGGGCTCTAGATGCCCTAGTCGAACCCAATAAATAAAGGGCTAGTATCGCGGCTAACCTGAGAGCTGTATTGGATACCAATGCCCATACTGGGCTCGTCCCTACCTATGAGTAGCTATCTATCTGGAATCTCGCTCTCGTTTCACTCGCGCTCGCTCCAAGTACGGGGCAAATGATAGTCTGGGCTCACCAGAAGTGGCATTTTTTACAACAAGCTGTAGCATTACTTGAAAAAATAGTACTTAAATGGCAAGTGTATGACGCATTAAAGGTTGTTTACTATCGTATAAAAATGGATGGTGACAGGAGGGGAAATTCGTTAACAGTAGAAGGTTATACTGAGATTAAGCATGTCTTCTTGTGCGTAACTGAGGAAGCATGTTCTGGAAATGAAAGTTAATGGCGCTTGCTTAGCTTCTTGTCCATTTGCAAGAAGTTTATTAAAAGACAAATTCAACGTCAATATTGTTCATGGCTTTAGGATATTAACTCCTATGAAATTAGCTACTACTCATTTCTAGCTTCATAATCTTGGAATAGATATTGATTTGGCTTATTTAATCTTGCTCAGAATTAGTTCAGAACCTAAAATAAATATTTATTATAATTACTAATTATATAGCAAAGATGGCCGATCTAAGAAAAAAGTAAGTCAACCAAAGGCATGAAGAAGCTGTTCACTGCAATAGTAAAGTCAAATTGTGCCTAATGAATTTAACGAAGTTAAGATATGCTCTGAAATAAGTAAACGTCTTCATATCACTAGGAGTAACAACTACTAGCGCTTCTTTTCGTTCTGTTCGGATCTTTCTAATGTTGTTCCTATGTTTGCAGCCGTAACTACAATGTTGTTATCTCGTGATGGTGTTCTTACCGCAATCTATAAACGCAAAAGAACCACTCCAGAAGCTAATGCAAAGTTTATCTCAAAGGTAACCGATGCTTTGTCCGATGATGTCGTAACTAGGGAAGAATTCGATATTTTTTAATCGAACGGATGAAACAGACACCACTCAAAAAGTTTGATTACTTGCAAATTTTCTCTGACAAAACCTATCTTCGTTTAGAAAATAGATAACTTGTTGATGTTTCGTTACTATTATTTTAGCAAACGCATGTTTAGTCAAACTTAATATTGGATCCGTTTCTCTTCTTGTGTTTTCATCTTCTCCTTCGCCCAATTCTAATAGGTACCTAACAGATGTTTCAAGTTCTAATGATTCTTCTAGTCTGCCTACTTTTCTATTGTATTCCGGTTTCTTTTTTGTGACTATTTCTTTTAATAGCTTTTGCTGGTTCTTCTCCTGTTGTTCTTGTCATATTATTATTCAGGCAATCTATAATACTAAATAGATTCCTAATCCACTCATTGTTTCTAGTACGATCTCTGGAACTCAGATTGTCTAGACCTTTTCATACCGAGCAATGAAAGGTCTTTATGCTACTGTTCTATTTATTCTCTCGATTAATCCAGCGCTTTTTTGCTAGTCGCAACTCGCTGCCTGAGTTGTTTCAATTTGCTTGGCTAATAATAATAATAATAATAATAATATTGCACTTGATAAAGCGCCCTCAGAGAACTTAATCTCTTTCTAGGCGCTTTACATTTGCTGCAAAGTGATACGCAATAGAATAGTAAGTAAAATCATGCTTGAAAAACAAATAAAATGAATAACATGGTTAGGGGTTACATGCACTGGGTCAGCATGCAAATGTGGTTAGTGGCAGCATGAACAGTGTCAGCACGCATAAGCACATCGAGGACGAATCACAAGGACCCACTAAATGCTGTCCTAAATAGGTATGTTTTTAAGTTTCTTTTAAATGTGGTCAGGTCAGGGGATGTTCTGATGCAGGTCGGGAGGGAGTTCCAGGCTGTGGGAGCATACGAGCTAAATGCACGGTCTCCAAAGGATTTAAGGTTTGTACGAGGTATTTCTAGACTGTTGGATTCCGAAAAGCGAGTGGTACGATGCTTTGCCTGATGGGGTAGTATATCTGAAAGATAGGCTGGAGCCATAGAATGAAGAGACCTAAAAGTGAGCGACAAAACCTTGAAGTCAATCCGTTGCTTGACTGGTAACCAGTGCAGGTCGGCGAGAAGTGGAGTAATGTGGCAACTGCGACGCTCACGACAGACAAGCCTAGCTGCAGAGTTTTGCACCAGCTGCAATCGCCTGATCGCACATGCTGGTAGGCCAGTAAGCAGTGAGTTGCAGAAGTCGAGACGAGATGTCACGAATGCATGGACCAACTTGGACGTGGTATCCTTATCTAAACAAGCCCTAATTTTAGCAATGTTATGAAGCTGAAAATAGGCTGATTTGACTGTGGAGCTGATGTGTTCGTCTAACGAGAGGTCGCTATGGAATATGACACCTAGATTTTGAGCTGATGCAACTGGAGATATGCTGGCAGAGCCAAATTTGAAAGTCAGCCTTTCCAATTTCTGAATAACACTAGGTTTGCCCATAACTAGTAAGGCTAGAGCAGGTCTAACGTTTTTCAGTTTCTCAATGACCAGGTTACCATAGTTGTCACTTGCTCTCTCTAGCGCTCGCCGGTCCAGCTGTGCTTCAGCTGCGGCCCTAGCTGTAATTTCTACTTGAAGCCTCTGAACTTCTAAATCATTCTGCCATTCTGTTGAGTAGCGAAACTCGAGCTAATAAGGCCAGCTTTTCTCATAGTTCAATTCTTCTTCCACACTATCACGATATACTTCTTTCCAGGCTTTGAACAAATCCTACCGTTGAGCATCGTCCTATATCTTATGTTACTTTTCGTTAAAAACAGTTATTAGTGATCGGCAATCGATGTCTACAGACCAAATCCTACCCTCAGACTCTGCTTTGGTTCGGTCGATTAAACAGCAACCAAAATGACTTCGTGTGCAAGAATTGACTCAATCTCGAAATTACGCTTTCGATCAATGTAACCAGTGTAGCCAGCTTCTCTGATGTATTCGGTATCAGTTGCATTCTGTTTGAAAATGATTATCATGTTAATGTTGTTTCTGATCTCTTTTCTGGGAATGCGAGTAAATCCTTGTGCACGGTAGAATAGGTTTAGTCCTTTGTGCCTTCCTCGTATAAAATAATCTAGAATCTTTGTTTTGTCTTTAATGACAAGAATCGACCTATTAAATTGGCAGGACCAGCAGAACCAATTTAGGAACTAGGAAATGATTTTGGTATTACTGGACTTCTCGATGGCAATTATGTTTCTGAAGAGTATTACCAAATGGAGCCTAGATTAAATCTCAGGCTTAAACGTGATCAAGTTAAGATCTGTAGAGCTCCAAGCACAGAACGTGAGGGTTTTGATCCGGCTGAATATCAGATGAGTAAAAAGTAAGATAGCTGAGAAAAAGCTTAAGAGAATGAGATAGAGTGATAGCAAAAACAAAAATTAGTCTATGCTTAGTTTTGCGTATATTTTCTTGCGAGTAAGGTCAAGCATTCTATTAACCTAGTTCCTAGCATAGTTCTTAATTTTTGTGAGACTAGCTGGGTTTGATACTTTACCTTTCAAGAAATTACTAGCAAATGTATTATTGAGGCCGATTCTAAGCTTTGCTTTTGCTGCCGTAATCGCTGCTGCTGTCTTTACTTGATTGCGGACAAAATCGGGCTGATATTGATCTAACGAGATACGAGCAGCTGCTTTTGCCAAAGCTAAGTCCGACTAATTTTCGCTTCTGCCCTATTAGGTTCAGGGTCGCTTGAAGTTTCTCCGTAACAGTTGTCGAGATTTAGGGCTGCCCGATCGAGATCATCGACACGTGTGTACCCTCGGTCAATGCTTTCTCTGAATTTTGTGAAAAGGCCCGACGAAAGACTATTTGCCGTTTTTGTTAAACGAGCCATTAGTGATGTATTCTTCTATTTTCTTTATGGTAAGCACAAGTGTTTAGAAAAGCATTTAGTGGGTCCCTGTGATTTTTTCTTGATGTGCTTATGCATGCTTACACTGTGCATGCTGCCGCTAACCACATTTGAATGCTGACCCCGTGCATGTCACCCTTAACCATGTCATTCATGTCGTTTATCAAGCACGTTATTACCCACCGTTTAATTGAGTTTCCCTTTGCAGCAAGCGTAAAGCGCCTAGAAATACATTTTGTTCTTTGAGGTTGCTTATAAATTGCACTATAATAATTATTATTATTAAGTGTTGCTCACTGCCTCAAAAAATCTGAGTGGCAATCCGCTCTAGAAAGTCATCTCCTCGTGAATGATTTGCTTTGAGTTGGTTAGCACTGAATCTTCGGGTTAGACCTGAATTTGTTTATCTGTGCTTCTCAATTCCTCTGTGTTGAGATTTTATTACGAGGATCCTGTCGGGGCCGACCAAAGAGTCTTTGGATAACCTCAGCGAAACCGGATTTCTACTTTTGCAAATATCAGTTTTTGGTGTTCTAAGAGACTTAAAGTCACTTTTTGCTACTCATTCATCTCCTTTTACAAAGTTTAATTTTTGATTTAGCACTCGATAAAGCTATAGTATGCACTTCTAATATGAGCCAGACACGGGTAAATTTTTTTGGAAGTTTTAGAGGTGCAATGCTGGAGTACGATCAGAGGCGGGTTGCATAACAAGTGATGGATATCGAGTAATAAAGATAGATGAATAAACTTATCAACTCATAGAATTCAATGTCTCATGATGACTGGCAAAATGCAAATTCAAGAAATTGATCACGTAAATAAAATCCTTCTAATAATAGATGCTCTCATTTTCGCCAAACTGCTCATTCGGAGAATGGCAGGAATAGAAAGAGGCAACGTAATACAGCTGAGCTGGTTAGGTCGAGCAGTTAAAGTGTTCTCCCGGAGCAAGGTCTGGCTGAGGTCGTGGTCTCGAGCCCCGAGGCATATGTGAAGCGCTTGAATAGAGATTAAGTTCTCTTGGGGCGCTATACAAATGAATTATATATACATATATAGGTCATCAGGGTTTATAGAATTATATTTTCTCAGCAATTCAGGGAAGTAGCGTTCTAGATTTAAAATAGAAGGGCAAAGCTGCTCCCTAGGTTACTTTGATACTCAAGAAGTTGCTGTGCAGGCAAAACATCGAGAGGCTATTCGTTTGCATTTGCAATAAACTCGTCTTTGTTTTGAATACTGGTTTGCAGAAGATAATAATTTTTTTAGATGTACAGATTATTATTTCTTAAAACGCTTTTTTAATTGGTCTCTAAACTTTAAAATTGTACCGTGAATTTCTTCTTGACTCACCCTCGGCATAAAGTTTTGCAAGCAGCATTGCACGTCCCGCCAAATAATCTAACCACTTTTTTCCAATCGGAGACTGCTCTACTTTATGTACCGCCTTCTTTAACTCAGGGGAATAATCAACTCATTCTGCAATTCCGTTGAGTAGCGAAACTCCAGCAAATCGGGTCACCTTTTCTCATAGTCCAATTCTTCTTGCACACTATCACGATATACTTCTTTCAAGGCTTTGAATAAATCCTACCGTTGAGCATCGTCCTATATCTATTGTTAATTTTCATAAAAAACTGTTATTAGTGGTCGGCAAACGTTGTCTACAGACCAAAGTCTACCCTCGGGCTCTGCTTTGGTTAGGTTGATTAAACAGCAACAAAAATTACTTCTTGTGCAAGAATTGACATAATCGCGAAATCACGCTTTCGATCAATGTTTCTGATCTCTTTTCTGGGAATGTGAGTAAATACTTGTGCAAGGTAAAATAGCTTTAGTCCTTTGTGCCTTCCTCGTATAAAATAATCTAGAATCTTTGTTCGGTCTGTAATGACTTGAAAAGGCGTCATATTCCAAAGCAACCTCTCGCTAGACGACCATATGAACTCCACTGTCAAATCTGCCTAATTTCAGCTTCATTACGTTGCTAAAATTCGGGCTTTTTAGATAAGGAAACCACGTCCAAGTTGGTCCATGCATTCGTGACATCCCGTTTTGACTTAAGCAACTCACTGCTCGCTGGACTACCGACATGTCCGATCAAGCAATTGCAGCTGGTGCAAAACTCTGCAGCTAGGCTTGTCTGTTGCAGTTGCCACATTACTCCACTTCTCGCCGACCTGCACTGGCTACCATTCAAGCAACGGATTCAGTTCAAGATTTTGTCGCTCACTTTTAGGTCACTTCGTTCTTTAGCTCCAGCCTATCTCTCAGACATGCTCCCCCTTCAGGCCGAGCATCGTACCACCAGTTTTTCGGAATCCAACAGTCTACAAATACCCCGTACAAACCTCAAATCCTTTGGAGACGGTGCATTTAGTTCGTACTCTCCCAAAGCCTGGAACTCCCTTCCGACTTGCATCAGAACATCCCCTGACCTGATCCCATTAAAAAAGAATTTAAAAACACACCTATTTAGGACAGCATTTAGTGAGTCCCTGTGATTCGTCCTTCACGTGGTAATGGGTGCTGACACTGTGCATGCCTCTACTAACCACATTTGCATGCTGACCCTGTGCATGTCACCCCTAATCATGTTATTCGTGTTTTTTTTTATTAAGCATGATTTTTCTCATCATTCAATTGCATTTTCCTTTGCAGCAAATGTAAAGTGCCTAGAGAGAGACTGAGTTCTCTGAAGGCGCTTTATTAAGCGTATTATTATTATTATTAATCGACCTAATAAATTGGCAGGACCAGCAGAACTGATTGAGGAACTAGGAAATGATTTTAGTATTACTGGACTTCTAGACGGCAATTATATTTTTAAAGAGTGTGTCCAAGGTGAGCCAAGATTAAATCTCAGGCTTAAACGTGACTGAGTCAAGATCTACAGAGCTCCAAGCACAGAACGTGAGGTTTTTGATCCGGTTGACTATTAGATGAGTAAAAAGTAAGATAGATGAGAAAAAGCATAACAGAATGAGATAGAGTGACAGCAAAAACAAAAATTAGTCTATGCTTAGTTTTGCACATATTTTCTTGGGAGTAAGGTCAAGAATTTTATTAACCTAGTTCTTAGCATAGTTCTTAATTTTTGTGAGACTAGCTTGGTTTTTTACACTTTATCTTTCAAGAAATCACTAGCAAATGTATCATTGTGGCCGAGTCCAAGCTTTGCTTTTGCTGCCATAATCGCTACTGCATTCTTGGCGTAATTTTGGACAAAATCGGGCTGCATGTGATCCAATGAGATACGAGCAGCTGCTTTTGCCAAAGATAAGCCCGAAAGATTCTCGCTTCTGTCCTATTAGGTTCAGTGTCGCTTGAAGTTTCTGCGTAGCTGTCGCCGAGATTTAGGGCTGCCCGATCGAGATCATCGACACACGGGTGTACCCTCGGTCGATGCTTTCTCTGAATTTTGTGAAAAGGCCAGAAAGACGAAGGACTATTTGCCAGTTTTGTTAAAGAAGCCATTAGTGAGATATTCTTCTATTTTCTTGCTGGTAAGCACAAGTATTTAGTACAGCATTTAGTGGGTCCCCGTGATTCGTCCCTCATGTGCTTATGCGTGCTGACACTGCATGCTGCCACTAGCCACATTTGCATGCTGACCCTGTGCATGTCACCCCTAACCATGTCATTCATGTTGTTTATCAAGTACGTTATTACTCTCATTCAATTGCGTTTCCCTTTGCAGCCAACGTAAAGCGACTAGAAATATATTTTGTTCTTTGAGTGTGCCTTATCAATTGCACTATCATTATTATTATTATTATTTGTTGCTTACGGCCTCCAAAAATCGTACTGACAATCCGCTCTAGAAAGTCATCTCCTCGTGAATGATTTGCTTTGAGTTGGTTAGCACTGAATCTTAGGGCTAGACCTGAATTTGTTTATCTGTGCTTCTCAATTCCTCTGTGTTGAGATTTTATTACGAGAATCCTGTCACCTGCGGCCAAGAGTCTTTGGATAACCTCAGCGAAACCGGATTTCTACTTTCGCAAGTATCAGTTTTTAGTGTTCTGAGAGACATAAAGTCCCTTTTTGCTACTCAGTCATCTCCTTTTATAAAGTCTAATTTTTGATTTAGCAATCGGGAAAGCTATAGTATACACGTGAAAATTGAAGTTCGGCTTTCCGTGCTCGGGTGATGGAGTTATTCTAATACGAGCTAGACACGGATAAATTTTTCTGGAAGTTTTCTAGGTGCAATGCTGGAGTACGATCAGAAGGGGGTTGCAATAATAAGTGATGATTATCGAGTAATAAGGATAGATGGATAAAATTATCAACTCATAGAATTGAGTGGCTCATAATGACTGACGAAATGCCAAATCAAGAAAAAGATTGCGTCAATCGAAGTCCTTCTAATAATAGATGCTCTCATTTTCGCCAAACTGCTCATTCGGAGAATCGCAGAAATAGAAAGAGGCAACGTAATACAGCTGAGCTGGTTTGGTCCAGCGGTTAAGGTGTTCTCCCCCGACCAAGGTCTGGCTGAGGTCATGGGCTCGACCCCCGAGGCATATGCGAAGCGCTTGAATAGAGATTAAAGTCTCTCGGGACCTATACAAATGAATTATATGTATGCATATATATGTCATCAGGGTTTATAGAATTAAATTTTCTCTGCAAATCAGGTAAGTAGCGTTCTAGATTTAAAATAGAAGGACAAAGCTAATTCCTAGGTTGCTTCGATACTCCAGAAGTTGCTGTGCAGGCAAGACATCGAGAGGCTATTCGTTGCATTTTCACTAAACTCGTCTTAGTTTTCAATACTGGATTGCAGAAGACAATAAGGTTTTTAGGTGTACAGACTATTATTTCTTACAATACTTTTTCAATTGGTATCTAAACTTTAAAAAATTACCGTGAATTTTTTCTTGACTCACCCTCAGCATAAAGTTTTGCAACCAACATATCACCTCCGGCCTTATAATCTCACAACTTTGTTCAAATCAAGGACTTTTCTACTTTTGTATCGCTTCCTTTAACTAAGGGGAATAATGAACTCCTTAAACCTCAACTAATTTTTTTATGTTCCTAATGTAGTCTAATTGACCATGGACCTCACTTATGTCGACATTCTAACTCATATCCATATCGATTCGTTCTCTAATATTTTAAGTTGTGCTTTCAGATCGGAGATAGCATTACTTAATCGGAGAACTTTGTATTTCTAAAACGGAAAGACGTTCTTCATGAGTATTCATCAGTGGTGCTTCAGCAGCTTCCATCGTAATATCGATTATTTTTTATGAGCCCAGCAAATGTCACTGCTATGGAAACGGCAGTACAAAAAGCCCGACAACTGCCGGTATATTCCAAAGCAACTTTTCATTAGACGACCGTATCAGCTCCATGGTCAAATCTGCCTATTTTTAGCTTCATAACATTGCTATAATTCGGGCTTTTTTAGATCCACATCTAAGTCGGTCCGCGCATTCGTGACATTCCGTCTCGACTTCCTCAACTCACTGGATACTGGCCTACCAGCACGTGCGATCAGGCGATTGCAGCTGGTGCAAAACTCTGCAGCTAGGCTTGTCTGTTGTGAGTGTCACCGTTGCCACATTACTCAACTTCTCGCCGACCTGCACTGGCTACCAGTCAAGCAATGGATTGACTTCAAGGTTTTGTCGCTCACTTTTAGGTCCCTTCATTCTATGGCTCCAGCCTATCTCTCAGATATACTACCCCATCAGGCAAAGTATCGTACCGCCAGCTTTTCGGAATTCGACAGTATCGAAATACCTCGTACAAACACTAAATCTTTTGGAGACCGTGCATTTAGTTCGTATGCTCCCAAAGCCTGAAACTCCCTCCCGACCTGCGTCAGAACATCCCCTGACCTGACCACATCTAAAAGGAACATAAAAACACATCTATTTAGGACAGCATTTAGTGGGTCCCGGTAATTCGTCCTTTATGTGCTAATGCGTGCTGACACTGTGCATGCTGCCACTAACCACATTTGCATGCTGACCCTGTGCATGTCACCCCTAACCATATTATTCATGTTGTTTGTTTTCAAGCATGATTTTACTTACCATTCAATTGCATTTAGCTTTGCAGCAAATGCAAAGTGCCTAGAAAGAGATTGAGTTCTCTGAGGGAGCTTTATCAAGTGCATTATTATTATTATTATAACTATGCTAGCCACGATAGCTGGAATCACTGGAAGAAAGCCTCTACTTCTGACTTCAAGGGAGTCCTTACTCCACGATTTCGAATCAATTACTGAGGCGTCCCATTCTACCTGTGTGCAAAACACGTCACTTACGAACTTATTCGGATATGCAGAACAGTCGGAATTACTTCGATCTGCTTCAAGCAATCTCTCGCTAATGTAGTAGCCTTCCAGAATGGAATTAATTTTCTCTAATCCCTCAATCTTTTCAAGAATTAAAGGCCAATTGACGTGACCATACTTTCCAGACGCAATATCATCAACGATATCTTTCTTAAAAAGTCCCAAGTCAACTATTCCTGTGGTGCCCGAAAGGAGACTTACCAATAATTTTTCACAGATGCAATCACTTTCGAAGAACTATGGGCTTTCGGCAAAATCTCAGCAGTTTCATTGGAAGCTGCTAATTAAAGTTTTGCAGCAGTTTTGGGCACAATTTTGACATCTCCCTTGGAAACTGCTTCAGCAGCGGTATTACTTCCCGAAATTACTTCTTTAGCTGTGTCAAATCCTGGTTTGAGATCTCATCCTAGCTCAACAATAATTTTCTTCGACTGCTGAATTGTCGTTCCCGTCCTAGCTCACAAAGTTTTCTTAATTTTGTTCATCTACCTGCTGCTTAACTCCACAAGATTACCTTGTCCGATATCTTCAAATTTCACTTGGATCCGTTTCCTACTCATCAACTATTTTAGTTGTATTTTACTAAGGCTTAATCGTTACGACTACATAGGTGTAGCTAATTTCATAGATCAACGGAATACTGTTGTCAGACTTGGATTGCCGGTTCAACAAAATTACCGGCCTAGGAACACCTGTAGCAGACACACGCAATCCATCTTTAGTATGCTACTGGGCCTGACTTTGGTGGGCAAGGAGTCTCAAAAGTTGTAGGATCATTTGCAACAGTTGGCTCACTATGCGCTGTGTGGCCGAAAAACCTTAGAATAGTGAGCTTACAGGTGAACAGTGCAAACATTAAAGGAATCTCTGGTCATTCTGCTGATTGCACTGGGTTTACAAGCATAAGACCTTACAAAATCATTAATTACGGATTACTGAAGTCGATTGGGCATTTCTTTGCTGGCGTTTCTACAGGAAGTCTTGATCTCGGAAATTATACAATTTCAAATGCGAAAGATCCAGGATTAGTTAGCAAGCAATATGTTGATACTGCTAAACAACAGTGCACCAGTTGGTACCTTAAAGTGACGAATTTCTCGAGCTTTCTATAACTAGGTAACTTTGGCATAACAGTTAATGGCACTGGTACCGAGTGCTCGTCAGTTAACGTTACTCCTGCACACATGCTGGTGTTTGAAGCCCAAGGCAATACATTATAATTTGCTACTCCCATTCCAACATTTATTACTGAAACTTTTGGTAACTTTTGAATAGTTTCTAATGTAATATGGTGCTCTGACAAAACAGGTATGTTCCTTGAGTTAACAAGTGATAACAGTGACGGAGTTTCGGGAACTTTGATAATGGTGATTAAAATCAATTGATCTTGCAGATACGTGATTAATAACTTTACCGTTAATAAATCTGTAATTTATGCAGATTTTTTTGTCAGTATAATATAGAAAGTGTCTCTCGGCTACAGAAGAACGGGATCTGGTTTGAACAATTATATTTGCAGAGCAGGTGATATACGTGTCGGAAACTTGAACCGGAATAAAAACTTGACGAAGCATTTAGTTGATCCTGTGGATCCTGGCGATGCAGTCCATCGAAATCATATCTAGGCTTATTGTTTCGCTAATGCTTCCAGAGGAACTACGGCTGATTGCGATCTCGATATGAATGGGCAGCGAGTGATATGCCTTGCTGATCCTGCTATACCAAGTGATGCCACAAAAAAAGACTGTGCTTATGCATAGTTAAAAATAACTGGTGGAGAAAAGAATGGAACTTTAACCGTGAATGGATTTATCAATGTTAGCAGTCATCTTTATTCAGATAATGATGTCTCAAATAAAAGTTATATGGACACCAAATTTTTTAGGAAACTGGCGGCACTATAACTAGAACCCTAGATATGCAAGGAAATACATTTAGGATTTTGAGCGACCCGGTGGGCCCCAATTATGGAGTTAGAAATGGTTATTTAAATAATGTAATAGAGAGAAATTTAACTATAGCAACATTTAATTTGATAGTTCTGTTGGTAAATGGTTTAGTAGCTTGCAGATTTTGTAGTGCCTTGGGAAATATATGCTGTTTGCACAACATATGCAATGCTACGGAATACTTTTGAAAGATTTGCTCTACCGGCTGTACTACCTATTAGCGTTGCTGATGATTCTTTCTGCACGGCTTACACATTAGATGCGAATCAAAAACTAATAGAGAGTTCGCCTCGTGAGGTACCAGAAAAGTTATCTAACGTAATGATAACAATCAAAGTACATATAGCTTTGGGATATAATGTTAATGCAGAAAAACTTAGATATGCAAAGATTCTTGACTCTGCAGAAAGCCGCACCGTAAATCAGGGAATTCCTGTACATAGTTCAGAAACAGCCAGTACAACTTTTTTTGGTTTTAATTACCTTCAAAAAGATTCTGACTTAGCAGAAAGAGGAGAAATCTTGGCGAACTCAAAAATATGTTGGTGTATTAAATCCTGTAAATTGAACAGATATGGCTACAAAAGAATATCATAACAGCAAAGTTGAGAAACAGGCGGCGAGATAGTTGAGAACTGCTGCAACTGTGGCAATAGCAGCCTTTTGCTGCGAACTCGTTTCATCTGATGTCTGGTATGACGGCATAGCACTCGTCTTTAACAACACCAGTATATCTGGTTTGATTCATGATAGAAAAAAATACTAGCTGATTCAACAGCCTCTTTTTTATAGCGACCGCTCACCACAGCTTGCAGCAGTGATAAAGAATCACCCATCTCAGGATTCGATCTCACGACATCGAAACCAAGGTCGAGAAAAGCAACCACCTTAGCTAGTGAGCCATCCTCCTCCAGAGATAACCGTAGACATGCTAGGCAATTGGCTATCAATCCACGTGGTGTATCCTAAAATTTTGTTAAGAGTGTCGAGCAAACTATCAGCCTTTGCCCTTAGGTTAGTTTCAAGGTCAGCAGTAACTTGATTGATACGAGCTGAAATTACTTACTGTGCTTCGGCGTCACACACGTCTAGATAAAACTTCTTTACTGAAGTGTTTGTCATTACTGAGATGCCTGAATCAAGCCATCAGAATAGTATTATCTGTCAGATCATAACATCATCGGTGACTGATTCTAACTGTTGATTAAGATCTTACTCGGGATCGTCAGAGTCGGAATCAATATCCCTTGCTGATTCCTCGGATAACACTTGTTCTGCTGGAAGTTGAGTCTTGAGTTCCTTTCATACTAGAGCTGTGACAAGTTCTTCTGGTTCATGACGAAGAATTTCGGCCATTCTCTTCCATGCTAGAGTAATTTCCCTTTCAACACAGCATAATTAAACTTGACATACTGCCCAGAAGCCAGGATCTTTAGCTTCACTAATTGCTCTAGCATTCCTGCCATGGGCATAAGCATAACTACATGGCCCGAAATTCAGCCTATAGCTCTTGCAGTCAAATGCTGATGAGGTACGCTTTTATAATCCCTGGGTTGTTACATGATGTTCTTTTTGAACCACCTTGTTAAAACGCTTATACAACCTTTGCTTGCATTCCTCCATTGGAGTAAAATTTTCTGTCTAATGTTTAGCAAATATTATATTTGCAACATTCAAGCAATTTACCTATTTCTCGCTTTTCAATAGGCCTTTCTAAACAACAACTCCCGGAACATCTTCAGCTTTAATTATGTGTGAATTTTTAAAGATCCTGTTGAATCAGCTCAAAATCTAGGTGTCATGTTCCAAAGTGACCTCTCGTTAGACGACCGCATCATCTCCACAGTTAAATCTGCCTACTTTCAGCTACATAAGGTTTGCTAAAATTCGGGTTTTTTTTAGATAATAATAATAATAATAATAATTAACTTGATAAAGCGCCCTCTGAGAACTCAATCTCTCTCTAGGCGCTTTACATTTGCTGTAAAGGGAAATGCAATTGAATGGTAAGTAAAATCACACTTGAAAAACAAACGAGATGAATAATATGGTTAGGGGTGACATGCACAGGGTCAGCATGCAAATGTGGTTAGTGGCAGCATGCACAGTGTCAGCACGCATAAGCACATCAAAGATGAATCACAGGGACCAGGATACCATGTCCAAGCTGGTCCTTGCATTCGTGACATACCATCTTGACTTGTGTAACTCACTGCTCACTGGCCTACCGTCATGTGCGATCAGGCGATTGCAGCTGGTACAAAACTTCCCAGCTAGGCATGTCTCTCGTGAGCATCACAGTTGCCACACAGTTCCTGTAACCCACTTAATACAGCATTCTATGTACTTGTTTTAGAAATACCAGCAGATGCCCACGCATTTGATCATTGAAGTTTGTAGATGGTAAAACGGAAAATCCGAACAGTAGAATAACGACTGTTATTAGCTCTGAGTTGAATGCCAATTTCCGTTGACCCGCGAAAGTCAATATTACCATTTGTTAATTGTGATCCATTATAATTCTATTAATATACCACAAACAAGAGCCGATAATATATCTCCGTAATGTTAATGACAGCACTGCAAGGGCAAGATGGCTGGCACGTCACCATCAGTCCTTGTTCACTAAATAAGATGCAAATCATGAAAAAGGACTTACCTATGGTCAAAACGGTTGAAGTCCATGTGCAGTAGCAATAATGAAACGGTTCCATTCAAGAGCGGGTTGTACAATTCCTATTTTCAAGTGGATGCGGCTCATGCAAAGCTGTAGCAATAAGATCTATCGAACAATTACTTACTGCAGTGAGGCCAGAACTCAAAGTGCAATGCCCGGTCGTAGGCTGCTAAGCAAGTCATTGCCAGATTGATATTGCAGCAAAAATATATGATCCCGTTACACCTTCTTAGCTCTGGGATTCGCGATAAAATAATCAGTTCTACAGGTGCGATAATCCAGGCAGTCAAAATGGTATGAAAATCCTGTCAAAGATCCTTGTGGAAGAAGAGAACTCCAATTGTGGTTCTTGTAAAACGTGTTACCCCCTGCGTAGCCTGAGTATATAGCTGAGTTCCTTTCTAAGTAAGCTTCCAGGTTACCCTGAAATCTTTGTACTTCTTCATCTTTCTCCAGATTTGTCCGCAGCTTTGACTTTAAGTTTCGCCGGTATGTCTGCCGTCCGTCAGGTAATCCATCGTCAATCACGGTTGGTTTGTCTAGCCGACCACGCATTGGAAAGTCTTTGCCTTGACATGAGCATCTCAGAGCAACTAGTGCTTCCCAAGTTTTAGCTTTGACCGTTGCTAGGTGAAGTGTTTTTCGATCTGTCAATAACAATAATAACAATTATAATACTTTCTATACCGTACCCAGAGAAATTATGTTTTTTAGGCACCTTGCATTTGCTACACAGGAATAAAATAAACCTGATAAAATGAACCGATGAGAAAGTATATATATATATATATATATATATATATGTGTGTGTGTGTGTGTGTGTGCGTGCGTGCGTGCGTGTGTGTGTGTGTGTTTATGTGTGTGTGTGTGTGTGTGTGCGTGCGTGCGTGCGTGCGTGCGTGCGTGCGTGCGTGCGTGCGTGAGTGCGTGCGTGAGTGTGTGTGTGTGTGTAGCACACTTGATAAACCGCCCTCAAAAAGTTAATCTGTCTAGGCGCTTCATATATAGGTATATATAAATATACACATATATTTATATATATTTCTTCATATTTTATCCACGGACGAGCATATCAACTTGCGTATTTTGATGCATGAAACGACGACATAGCGGCTAGAGACTGCGAGGATAGGAAGTGTGGTGATTAGAGTGTTCTGTTCAAATAGTCAGTCCAGGGAACCATAGTTACAGCTAAGACAGAAAAGGGATTCGAGAGGGCTCCCCGTAACCATCATTGCAGTACAGGCACGTTTATACTATCATAAATATAAATATAAATAAATGGAATTCATTCGTACGGCGCACCAAGACAACGTAGTCTCTATTCAGGCGCTTCACATTTGCCTCGGAGCTCGAGCCCACGACTTCTGCCAGACCTTGCTCAGGACGAGCACCTTAACCGTTGGACCAAAGTGGATCTTAAGCGACTAGAAACACGGCATTATATTAGGCTGGAGTGTTTGTTAGTATAAAAGCTAAAGATCCATCCTTTAAACAGAGAGAGGTGGGCAGATTGGACTGCTAATTTACTGGAGGGCACATGAGCACACGCAAAGACCAATCTTGATCGCCAAATAACCTCTAGTAATAAGTGACCTTATTTCTTAAAATAGTCTCGACCATGCCGTGACTGAAACTTGGCTATAATCGGTAAAGTGCCGATAATTAAAGACGATACCACGACTAGTGTCTCATCCTTTCACACCCCTAGATCAATCAAAACAAATTAGAGTTGGAGCAGCTATTAGAGTGCGCTCGAAGTACATCTTCAAGCCATTTGCAGTACCCTCATAGCAGTCTTTTGATTTGATTTCTGGATTTCACCCAAAAACTACCTACCTGTGGTGGTAGTAGTCTATACCTCACCAGCGACCAAATCCTCCTTTAACTCAGATTTCTCCGATCTAACTTCCATTCTGTGTGCAAGAATTCAATCCTTTTTGACTACTGGTGGTTTCAACAATTGCTTTGATATCTTATCTGACGCCTTCAGCACAAAATTTTGTGCATTGACTGACTTATTGTTTCTTGTTGCTCATGTGAATGGCCCTACTCACATCCAAGGTCACACACTAGACCAAATTTTCTCTTAAAACTGCACTGTTATCACCAATTATCACCGAATCCTGCTTATCTGACCGTATTCATATCTCATTCATTCTACAATGTCTGTCCTTCTCCGCCTCCTCCTTCGCCTCCTCTACCTGTACATCGCGAAAACTCAAGACCCTTGCCATCGATGCTGTCCGTACAAGAATACTTCGCCTCTGCTGCTAATTCCGCACCTTCCAATCTCTCATCATTGGTGGATAGCTACGAGATTAATGAGCTGTCTTCAACAGGGGTTTTTAAAAACATTTAATAAGCTCATTGGTTCTGTCTCGGCTTGATTAATTAAATTCTCTTTAGCTGGCATACCAAAGAAAGCTACTAGGCCACTGCAGCTGACTATGAATATAGCTGCAAGGCTAGTATTTAAGTCCCAGAGGTTTGACTACGTGTCACCTTTGCTAAAAGAGCTACGGTGGATGCCGGTTGAGCAACGGATACAGAGCAAAGTTCTTACACTGACCCACAAGGCCCGCCACGGCTTAGCCCATGCGTCCCTAGCAGGACTGCTGCACCAGCTTCAGCCTCTTTGCTCGATCAGGTCCTGAGTGAAAAATGAATTAGCTGCTCCATTCGTCTGCTTTAAGACCGTTGGCTACAGAAGCTTTAGCTCTGCAGGTCCTAGGCTGTGGAGCTCACTTCCACAACTATTTTCCTACTGCCGACTATAGCCAATTTTTCAAAGGTCCTGAGCTGCTATTTCCGTGCTACTTACTACCTTGACTGCTTTCCTGACTCTGCTATGCTTCCAACTTTTTTTTTGATGTGTGAGATGAAGTCTGAGGGCTAGCGAATGCTTATCCGAAGCTGCTTAAGCTGCAAGTGAGTTATACAAGACTCTCCTGCTTAACACCCACATAGTATTTATGACTTTGCGGAGTTCCAGACGGAGATGCATTACATTACATTATAATACAAAACCAGCTTGACATGTTCAACGATTCTCCACTTCTGACTGGTAGTTGAGCCTCTGCCACCCAGTCTCCCTTCTACCATGCCTATCAAAGACAGTGGAACGAGTCGTGGCCGACCAGCTGGACTCAAATACTGAAAGTTCATACCTTGCTACTAAGTTCTAGCCTGGTTTTAGAGATATTCATTTAACGGAGTCAGCATTGCTTCGGATGTACAAAGACCTACTTAGGAATACAGGCATCGGTAGAGCCTATCTGCTTGTTTAGCTCGATCACAAAGTTCTTCTTGAGTGCCTCTCATCTCCTGTAGGCATCACTGGCACTGCCTTGCAATGGTACAGGTGCTATCTCAGCAGGAGACTCCAGAATATTAATAATATTAATATTAATTAACGGACAAGGATCGCCCGAGATAGCTCTGAATTATAGGGTACATCAGGGCTCTGTACTAGATCGAGGTCTTTTCACGGTTTATACTCTCCCTCTTGCCGATGTGATCGTGAAGCACAATCTAGGCTTTCACTTTATACGGGTGACACTCAGTTGTACCTTTTCTTTAATAACTCCCAGCTTTCGAGCACCTCAAATTCTCTCGAATCCATTTCTAAATGTATTGATGGCTTTCGCACAAGGATGGCAGCAAATTTTGAGAAACTAAAAGATGATAAAACTAACTTACTAGTTATGGGCTAACCCAGTTTGATTTAGAAATTGGAAAAACTGACGCTAAAAATCGGCTCTGTCAGCATATCTCGAGTTGAATATGCATGAAATCTGCATGTCATGTTCAAAAGTGACGTTTCGTTTGACGACCACATCAACTCCACAGTCAAATCAGCCTACTTTCACCTACATAACATTGCTAAAATTTGGGCTTGCTTAGGTAAGGATACCACACCTAAGTTGGTCCATGCATTTCTGATATCCCGTCTTGAATTAAGTAATCACTGCTTGCTGGCCTAACGGCCTGTGCAATCAGGTGCTTACAGCTAATGCTAAACTCTACAGCTAGGCTTGTCCGTTGCGAGGGTCGCAGTTGCCATATCACACCACTTCTCGCCGATCTCCACTAGCAACCATTCAAGAAACGCATCGACATTAAGGTTTTGCCATTGACTTTTAGGTCTCTCTATTCTTAGGCTCTAGCCGACCCACCAGTTATAATTCACCACTAAGCTAAGCATCGCACCACCTGCTTTCCGGAGTCGAACTGTTTACCTATAACTGGTACAAGTCTCAAATCCTTTGGAGACCATGCATTTAGTTCGTATGCTCCCAAAGCCTGGAACTCACTACCAACTTGCGTAACGACATCCAATGACTTAAGCACTTTTTAAAAGAACTCGAAATCACCTATTTACGAGAGCATTTAGTGGGTCCCTTCAATTTTTCCATTAAGAGCTTTTGCAAGCTGGCACTGTTGCATGCTGCCTCCAAATACACTGGCATGCTGACCCTGTCCATGTCACCCCAAACCAAGTTATTCATGTTGTTTATCAAACATGATATCATTCTCCATTCGATCGCGTTTCCTTTGCAGTAAATGTAAAGCGCCTAGAAATAAATTGATTTTTCTGTGGGGGATTTATAAATAGTGACATCATTATTATTACTATGTTTGTCTCACCTGTCACCTGTACTAAGTCGTTTGTCCCAGCAAAGTATTTAGAGTCTGGCATGAAAAGTGCAGCTGCATGATCTTTGTCCAAAATTAGTCCTGCAGAGATCTAGGACCTACATGCAGTAAGGGTTTAGTATTCAAATGCTGTAAAAGAACTCACAATTCAATCGACCACTACAACTCGGTGTCAGCAGGATGAACATACATTGACGGACTAAGACTATATGTTCTACTAACGCTGTCCGATGGCTTACACTACGGGACCAATAACTCACTAGTTTGAGATTTAGCTAGCGACTGGTGACCTAGGACTGAAAGCACGAAGGTCAAGGTCAGGACATGACTAGGACACCAACTTTGCCAAGCGCTAACCTTGCACCACTTTCGTCGAAGTGATATGATCAACAGAAGAGTCGGAGTGATATCATTTCTAAAGTCGGCCGTCTTTCTTGATATTCCTCAACGGATACATGATTTTGAATGTCCAGCAGTATCTCAAGTATTGCAAGTATCGCTTAGATTGAGCCGAGGCAACGGCAGTCCGATTACAGCTGAAGCGTCAGCTTACTTAATCACGAACAAGATCCCTAGAGAGATCCCTCGATCGTAACAATCTTAAGTCCTGACGTGATTTATCTGTGAAGACGAAACTTGTTTCTCATCCATTCTCTCCTCAGTCTTTTCTCAAAAATCGTAGTGGCTTTGCGGATTGTTTGTCTTTCTAAAATCCAACACTGTCGTAGGAGGTCTCGGGTTCAAATACTTAGGATGACGAGACGGCTACTTTAGTCTACTTGAATATACCATATACTTGGTACTGCTACAGCATTGCATGGAATTGACAGGCAGTCTAGCCTCGTTTGTCAGGTTTTTTCAAGACGCACAGGCCTAAAAATCTCTAACGAAATACCGCTATGCAAGAATACACGTGGCAATAGTAGATTGTTTTTGATATCTTTTTATCTATTTCGCTGAGGGCACTTTATCAAGTGCGTTATTGTTATTGTTATTATTATTTATGCGGCTCTTCACTTCGTGCGATAACAATATCATTTTGCACTCAGCTGCCGCTGGGATGCAAGTCGATCAGACATGGCACAAGCAGAAGCACTTCTGCTTAGAGGGTACGAAAGATGGCACACAATTTAAGCAGCGTTGCATCTATGTGCATTTACTGTTCATGCTGGCCCATCTTGGGGTCAATAGTGAGCTACTTACCTTCTGATACGGTCACCCACGACAGAACATGATTTCGTTCCGAGGTATATTTAATTCTCGGACTTGAGTTGACCTGTGGTAAATTCTGGCTAGGAATCCAGATTGCAGTAGCTTCATAGGTCTCGCAATAGATTTCCCTGTCTTCCCCGTCCTCTTCCCTTCGTCTTGCCCAATAGAGCCGACGATTATCGTACGAAGTACGTTCAGTTTCATTACTATACTGTACGGTAGTAATATAGCCGACCTTTTGATATAGTTTATGGCAAAATTTGTCGTTGACATTTATTTTTGCATATCCGTCCTTTCCATAAGGTTTATCAGGATTAGTGAATTCCTGTGAGATTGTAGACTGGGAGAATTGGATTTTATCGATAGAAAGCCTTTCAACTGTCATGGCCGTATCTCTGAAAAAAATGTGAGCGAAACCGTTCAATCAGTTGTTCTGGCAACAAAAAAAATATGCATGTACGGAATTCATTAAAGTAATGGCAACACTAATAGGCGATGAAGAAACGTGGTTTAATTGCAGTTCTATTTACCATTTTCAGCCACAAGTTATTGTGACCCTAACAATGTGCTTTGGAGGATCTTTAAGCGGAAAAGTCATAGCAACATAAACACAGCTGGCATACGATTTCGCATTAACTCATTACTCCCGTGACAGGGAATGCTTCCCTTCGCTTTTTTCTAGGTTTTGATCTTTATTTTCTTGATGATCTACACTGTTGGAGTTACTGGTGCTTTAGAAATATTGGTCCGCCTTGATGGCCTCGTCTAGGTAAGATGGTCTTTTTCACGCCCTCGGCCCTGAGGTCGTGGGTTGGAATTCTGCTAGACTGTAATGCAGCTGCGAGCAGTGGTGATAGCCTCTAAGGCTCTTCTGCTGCTATACAAAAGAGGCTATCAATACAGCTAGTATATTATCGGCTGAAGTGCTGCGTCGGATCGTTAAAGTTTGCTTTTTTAAAACTGAAAATGCTAATATTTTTTTACGTCTACCATTTGGTTCGACATGTAAGAACCAGTCTATATGGCAGCAAGCAATATTTTCGGGAACAAGTTTGAGTCGAATCGTGTTTGAACGAAGAGTCATTCTACTTTAAAAAGGATTTTGAGTTTTTTATATAGAGTTTGGCAAAAGTATGTCTAATTAAACTTATGCTAGTTATCACTGTCATGTCTGCGAAAAAGGCTACACAGAGAAAGAAATCTTTCGCTAGCTTTAAAACTTTCTCGTGCTAAAAAATTACATGCTGTGGTATAGATTAAGAAGTGATAACGATATGAAAGACCAAAGTCAGCACAGTAAAGTAAGAGACTGTGGGCTCGATATTTTTTAAGTCTAGCATCCTAACGCCCGAGGAGTAATAATAATATTAATAATAATAATAATGTTCTTGATAAAGCGCCCTCAGAGAACTTAATCTCTTTCTAGGCGCTTTACATTTGCTGCAAAGGGAAATGCAATTACATGGAAAGTAAAATCGTGCTTGAAAAACAAACAAAATGAATAATATGGTTAGGGGTGACATGCACAGGGTCAGCATGCAAATGTGGTTAGTGGCAGCATGCACAGTGTCAGCACGCATAAGCACATCAAGGACGAATCACAGGGACCCACTAAATGCAGTCCTAAATAGATGTGTTTGTAAGTTCCTTTTAAATGTGGTCAGGTCAAGGGATGTTCTGATGCAGGTCGGGAGGGAGTTCCAGGCTTTGGGAGCATACGAGCTAAACGCACGGTCTCCAAAGGATTTAAGGTTTGTACGAGGTATTTGTAGACTATTGGTTTCCGAAAAGCGGGTGGTACTATGCTTGGCCTGATGGGGGATTATGTTGGAGAGATAGGCTGGAGCCGTAGAATGAAAGAACCTAAAAGTGAGCGACAAAACCTTGAAGTCAATCCGTTGCTCGACTGGTAGCCAGTGCGGGTCGGCGAGAAGTGGAGTAATTTGGCAACTGTGACGCTCACTACAGACAAGCCTAGCTAAGGAGTTCCGCACCAGCTGCAATCGCCTGATCGCACATGCTGGAAGGCCAGTAACCAGTGAAATGCAGAAGTCGAGACGAGATGTCACGAATGCACGGACTAACTTTGACGTGGTATCCTTCTCTAAACAAGCCTGAATTTTAGCAAAATTATTAAGCTGAAAATAGGCAGATTGAAGATGCAGATGCAGATGCAGAGTGAACATGAATTTGCAAGCGCAAAATCGGTATGACCGATGTTACTTTTCGCAAATATTGTATTTTTATAATAGCCCGGAGTTGCAGCTGGCGATCAGCCTAATACACTCTGATCACAGCAGCCCCGCCTTCGTGGTCTTCCAGTGGAGAGCATAATTCATTGTTAGTCACAACAAACAGTCTCCCTAATGGCAATGGCTTCATTGAATGCCTTCTCAAATTGGCCCCTTCTTCCTTCACTCTTAGCTCCCTTGCTCTCAGTTCCGGGTCATACGTATTTTGCCTGTCAAATGAGTTGGCATATTTGGGAAGGACTGGTCCTAAGCTTCGTTTTAAATATTGACTAGGCACATGAGGTCAAGACAACTGTCATTAGTGAGCTCCAGATTTCGTCAGCATAATAGCGGAAGACAGAAGTGATAGCCTTACGATTTTACAGGCACTCACGAATGATAGGTAGTGCGATGAAAATACTAAAATACTAAGTAGGATAGATACTAAAACAGTATAAAGAAATTTGTATCTTGACTTCAGATAATCGAACCTTTTCCTCGTCATTTTTAAAAATTCTCTGTGTGAAGCATGCCAAAATAGACAGATATAGCATGCACTGAGTCAGCACACAGAGAGAGGCACAAGAAGAATGTTTCCGGACCCTGTCATGTCGATCGGCTAATAACGAAGTCGAGGAGCCAGCCACTTGGTGATGAGCCACTGCTTTTTCGTGAGTAGTACTGCAACATTTAGGTTGTGAAGTACTCAAAAACATCGACGAGTTACATACAACTGTCGTGAAAGAGAGGCCTGTTTCAGTCCAGGGGTTAAAATGGTAGCATTTGACAACCGAGTTCATCGGATAGATGCCTGTGGAATAGTTGATGGTTCGTTAAATAAATTTCTCTTAAAGCATTGTAAAAACGATCTGTATATGCGTGTATTGTACAAATAAGCTTGTAGCGGTTATTTAAATTTTTTGCCTGTGGTAATAGGGTGTTATACAATAAATAATATATACATGTGTTATATATATATATATATATATATATATATATATATATATATATATATATATATATAGTAAGTTTCCAGTGGCTATCTCAGTTTTTCATCAAATAATTCCCTAAAGTATTTGTGTTCAGTTTGTTTATCTGATCGCTTTCTAAGGCTCTCTGAACGATCGAGAGGTTGAGCCGAAGACCAGAGCGTTGGCTACGATCTTTCGGATACTGATACAATTTAGATTCGAATACTAATTCTGAGGCAGTGAGGTGCCTGACCTAAACGTGCGTGTGAAGACTATCTAGTTTTCAGTCGCTGATAATCTTGGGCTGCTTTGCTTTACTTCTAAGGTCGTGATGGCTATGTGGAGAAGTGTTCTTCTACCAAGCTGCAAGGTCCATAATAAGGCTTCTGTTTAAATGTCAGCACGTCAGGGAACGTTGTGACGTAAAAAGGTAGTGAGTGACATGCCTTAGGAACAAATGGGCTGCAGACACGGTCCCCCTAGATCTTGAAGTTCGCACGAGGTTTAGCTAAACTATCTGAGTCAGAACGGGTGGTTGTCGATGCTTAGCCCGGTAGGAGAGTAGTTCTGATAAGTACGTAAGGGCCAAAGAATGAAAGGAACCTAAAAGTAAGTGACAGAACTTTGAAGTCATAGCACTGCCTGGTTGAGAGCTATTGCAGGTGGGCTGGAGTTAGCGGGACGTGGCAACTGCAACTCTCACGGCAGGCAAGCCTAGATGCAAAGTTTTGCACCAACTGCATGCACTCGATTGCAATCACCACTACACCAGCAAGAAGTGAGCTACAGAAGCCGAGGTAGGGTGTCACAAATGCACGGAGCACTTTAGAAGTAGCATCCCTGCAAAAGCAAGCCCTAATTTTGGCAATGTAATGCAGCTGAAAGAAGGAAACCTTGACCGTGGAGCTTATGTTGTCTTATAATGATAGGGCTCTTATGAACAGGGCACCTAGATGTCGTACAGATTCAACAGGAGATATTATGACTGATTCGATTTTGAGATGTACCTTTTCCAACGAATTTGGCTTGCTTCATTAAAGACAGAAGAGGTTTCTACTCAAATATTGCTACTCATTGCGACCTCATACGCCAGCTATGTCGTCATACGATAAATTCAGATTCTAGAGATGGAAAAGTTAAGAATTTTAATATATAACTTCTTTTGAAATGATCAAAAGAAGCATGGTTAAACCGTAATACGCCTCAGATAAACGGCTGCAGTGAGTACGAGAGATAATTTAGATAATTGATTTGCACGAATGCGACGAAAGAAAACTATTTCACTATTCACAAAGGATTTTAATTACTAATTATTACTTACTTTTATTCACAAAGGATTTTAATTACTAAAAACGTGCACTTTTACATTTCGGCTGACAGGACAACCATTGCCCTGTGTCGATTACTTATATCGCCATAGCTTACATACGAGTACGGCTGTGTAGCTGTCCGCTGAGACAGTTGAAATAGCTTGACTGAGAAAGCTTGGACGGAATGCATTGAAAGAGGTCGGCTATCTAAACAATGCAACAGGCAGTATGCTTACAGTGTTGAATAAGGGCCGTCCAACTTCCTCACAACACACTTTATGGATGACAGTTTTAGCTGACTCTCACTGATTTTTTTCTAAGTCTGCTAAGCGTCCGGAGGGGGTTATATTAAAACAACCCTGGTTAGTCAAAACTTGACACATTGCTCCAGTTGGGATCAAGAGGTATACAGAGCAAAGTTCTTACGCTGACCCACAAGGCCCGCCAAGGCTTGGCTCCTTTGTACCTAGCTGAACTGCTGCATCTGTTTCAGCCTGTTCGCGCCCTCAGGTCCTGCGTGGACAATAAATTAGCTGTCCCATTCCTCTGCTTAAAGACAGTTGGCGACAGAAGCTTTAGCTCTGCAGGTCCTAGACTGTAGAACTCGCTTCCACAATTCTTACGCAACGACATCTACTCTGCAACTGCCGACTATGGCACATCTTTTTCAGCGGTCCTAAACTGCTACTGCTATGCTACTCACTACCTCAACTGATCTCCTGACTCTGCTATGCTTCCCACTTTCTTTTTGTTGCGTGAGACGAAGTCTGTTGGCTAACGAATGCGTACAGAAAGCCGCTTAGCCTGTGAGTGCGTTATACAAAACTCTCCTGCGTAACACCCACATGGTCTTTATGACTTTTTGGGGTTACTGAAGGAGATACATATACATATATAAGAGGTGATCCAGTGGAAGATCATGCCGACCCGTTACCCTGCAATGCTGCTTTAAGCAGCAGGCCTTGGCTACGTCTGGGTAAAGCCTGCAAACTTTAAACATCAATGCTAGCTTGGCTACGAGCAAGTTGTTAGTTGATCAAGCAAGATATTACCTGCCATTCAATTGCATTTCCCTTAGCAGCAAATGTAAAGAACCAAGAAAGAGATTAAATTCTCAAAGGGCGCTTTATCAAGTGGGTTAATATTACTATTATAATTGTTAATATTAGGGATAATGTATTGAGAATTTACTGCTGCCGGCACCGCCGCAAAAAACAGGAGTCCATTACCAACGGCACACTATGAATCCTGAGGCACGTGATCCGGTTCTTAATGATATTATTAATAATAATAATGCACTTTATAAAGAGCAGTCAGAGTACTAACTCTCTTCCTAGATGCTTTACATTTGCTGCAAAAAAAGCGTTGAATGGGTGATTAATGTCATGCTTGATCACCTTTCTCCCACGACAGCAGCCTCATGCTTCGTTTTTCTAAAATGCCGAGCTGGTTGGGTCTAGCGGTTAAGGTGCTCGCCCAGACCATGGTCTGACTGAGGTCTTGGGCTCGAGCCCCGAGACATATGTGAAGCGCCTGAATAGAGATTAAGTTTACTTTGGGGCTCCTATATAAATTAATTATTTATTATATATAGTATTCTTCGTGCTTTTGCTACTGGAGATATGCTGGCTGATTCGATTTTTTGCGGTCAAGCTTACCAATTTCTGAGTTAAATTATGCAGCCTGCTTGCTTGCTTTAAAATTTTTCAATTTGAACTAAGTTTGCTGCCATCTAAGTATGGATATCAACAAAATATGCAACAAGGGAGTTTATGGAATATGTCATACTAGATGGCTTCGAGATATCAAAGCACGTGTACAGCTGTATGTCGTCAGCATAGAAGTAAAGGCCTAAGTTGTGCTTGCTTTAACGGGGTAGCCTACGAAATACCCGGGTTTATCCAAAAAAATGGTCACTTTTTCGAAATTCGCGTATTTAAGATAAACTAGTTGTAAATGCAAGCTCAAATTTTGGTGGTTGTCATATGACTGGAACACGGTCAATACAATTATTATGCAAGACCTATTTAAACCGGAAAGAGTACTTCGAGCTCAACACAAGTATTTTCTTTGACAAATAACTGAGCCGGAACTGTGGTTTTCTAATGACTCTGCGAATATAAGCTACTCAGCAATATACGGACCCTCAAAAAGTAATTGTGGATAATACTAAAACGTAAAAATTTCCCGGAAAGGACACGCCCCTCAAGATCATACGTCCGACTGGCAGTATAACAAGATCATAAAAGAATAAACCCCATATCGGCAGGGCGCCTAGTTCAGCCTCTGCTTCCAGCCCCGCCCATACCAACCGGTGCTAAACGGCATTCCAAGGCCCACTCCTTATTTACTTGGCAGAAACCTGTTTACATTGGTATGTTTACATCGGATCACAAACCAGAAGTGACTGTCATTCTGCCAGTAGACGAACATTAGGGATAATGTATTGGGAAATTGCTGCTGCCTGGGCCGCCGTACTAAGGAGTCCACAATCACGGCACCACATGAATCCTGGGACAGCTGATCCAGTTCCTGTAGCCACCATCATGCAAGAGGCAAGGGCAGTGAGTGGTCCTTAGTTCGGCTGCCGGTCAGCGTGGTGACTTGGGTGGAGCTAGCTCGTCGTTTACTGGAAGCCAGTCTGAAAATTTTGATTCATTTCTATTCAAGGAAATTTAAGGAATTTCAAGTTATCATTTATGTCGTTAATAGTTAGATATTTGTATTGGCGAATGCCGTTGAGCCGCCCGGCTGTAGCCTGGATTGCCGGCCTGCAGTGTGAGACGTATTGCGGATATGATCTGCTTAGGCTGTATAAGGATCTTGTTAGGTTGACCTATTCCTAAGATCCATATTTATCTATTTATTGAATTGTTCGTGCGATGATAGCGTTTCCTAGTGCTGCCTCTTGGTTATAGCTTGACCTGGTTTGGTCCAGTGGCTAAATATAAATAAATAAATATAATTCATTTGTATAGCGCCCCAAGAGAACTCAATCTCTATTCAGGCGCTTTACATATGCCTCGGGGCTCAAGCCCACGACCTCAGCCAGACCTTGGCCGGGGCGAGCGCCTTAACAGCTGGACCAATCCAGCTCGGCAGTTAAGGTGCATGCCCCCGACCGAGGTCATGCCGAGGTCGTGGGCTCGAGCCCTGAGGCATATGTGAAGCGCCTGAAATGAGATTAGGTTCTCTTGGGGCGCTATATAAATGAATTATTGCATTAATTTTTTTGAGTTGGCTTCTCTGAGTGCTGTCACAGCTATAGTACTTGGTACCTGGTAAATTGTACAACTTGGTTGATACTTTGCAGATCTGTGCGAAACTCGGAATATAGGTGGAGGTAACCTGTCTCGACATTCTCCCCTTGTGCATCTATGCATGATGGGCTTGTATACATATAATGTGCCTGTCACAAAGTGTCCGTGGGCTGTGTTCGTGATGACAGTCCACAGTTTGAGATGTCAAACTAAAAAAACAAATTTGTGGAGGGAGAGTGTTCAGTCGGGTGTCTTGCATTTTTTAAGCGGTTTGCCATATTTTTACAACGACTTTTTGTTATTCGGAAAAATGTGGAGCTGCCTTTTACCACCAGTGCTATTAGTGACCTTGTATTTTTAAAGATCATCAGAAAGTCGAATCAGCAGCTGTATCACATCAAACGATAGCTAATGCTACCAGTGATCTTCGTGCTAATTTTCATGCCATTCAGTTTACTGGTCTTTGTACGATATTTAATAAATGTGCTTTTGGGGGACAACTCACCCTGTTAGCGGCCATTTTGGGGGATAACTCCCACCACTGGCTGACTTACCCCAAAACAACAAACAGCTGTATGTCGTCAGCAGAGATGTAAAAGCCGAAATCGTGCTTTTTCAAGCTAAGTTTTCAACTGATATAGGATCTGAACCAATTCAACGCGATGCTAAGTTCCAGGCGAAAGGCTGTGTAAAATAACTTGGCGATCGCTACTATCAAATGACGCCGGAGGATAATGCAAAACAATCAGGGACTTTACTTACGTCAGCATTCTCGAAGGTCAAGGTACTGAGTTAGTAATTTGGCGAACGCAATATAGCAATCTTAAAAAGATATTTGTGGCAGCTAAGCACGAAGCATGGCGTTTAGTTACGTTTGGCAGAGTTTAGCTGTGTGCTCTCAGCCAGTGCTATCGATACTTTGTAGCTTGCCTAACCCCACTGAGAGTTTGGCCGGCAATTGTATGTACAGGAGCTTTGTATATGCTGCAAGCAGCACAACGAAGCATTATTGTACGCACGTTATTACGGTTAACGAACACACGGTCTCTCAAAACAGCTGCGAGTGTGACCTACCTCAGACACCAGCCGCCTACGCAAAGAAGGAAGTGAAACTGAGCTTCCAAGCGGGAATTCCAGTCGTCCCCCGATGACCTCTGACCTACTAGCTTCCCACGATAAGGCCTGGTAATTGCAGCAGGGTTCCGGGAATTAGGGTTCGATGAATCACTGCAATCCACCGGCATCCACCTCAAGCCACTCTAATTAGGCTAGTAGTATATAATTTTTCCATTTGGCACTCTCACCTTCATTTCGAGCATATTTTCATTCGATCTCACATTCGTTCGATCTCATTACAAAATGCCCGTATTGAGTGTAAGCTTACAAAATGGAAACGTCCCATACTACTTACCAAAAGTTTACTTAGCTTTTTATTATAGGTAATATTATTTTAATTAAATAAATTTTATTTCCTTACTATAGAGGTTTGAGAAAAATGAATTATCACGGAGCGAGGGTGAATCGTTTAATGATCATGCAAAAAGATTAGTATCTTCTTGTGAGTTTATGTTTGGTAATAAACTTTCTTATAACAAGAGTATGGTAATTCTTCTCGTATAGTTCATTATCCAGTTTTTGCAGCTGATGTAAAATCTCTAATTGAAACTTTAACTACACATAAAGTAAAAACTCCTAAGAAAAGGAAAGTAGATAGTTTCTTTAATGAAACTAAACGTCTTCTTATGATCGAAACAAGAGGTCTATTTTTAGGAAAGAAAACTGCTAATTGTAATGAGACTGATTATGAATATAAGGTTTGAAATTAGAAGATTAAGATATTAATGTATTTAATGAAAATTGCACTCCAGGGTTAATAGATGTTATGAATAGTGTTCCTTCTAGTATAAATAATCCAAAGATGAGTATTGTCATTCACATTAGATTAGAAAATTCAAGAAGTGAAACTCTTTTTGCAGTATTGAATGGCTCTTCTGCAGCTATTTTGAATATGGTTTCTAGTTTCAAATCAAATATTGAAAAACACTTCTCTGTAGTGAATAAAACACTTGATGATTGGAATGAGGGTGGTTCTTGTTGTAGAGTTATAAGAATTATTAGTGCTTATGCAAAGTTTAGAAGATATAATCCTCAAACAGGTGGTTCTTATATTCCTCTTTCTGAAAAATTAAGAAATAAGAGATGCATTATAAACATGAAGAATACTGATGATAATAATTGTGCATTATGGTGTGTTTTAAGGGCATCGCATCCATCTACTAATCATAAAAAAGCAACTTATAATTTAAGAGTTATATTACAAGAAAAATATTCAGATATATTACATTTAATAAAACCACTATTTGCCACAACAGATGAAGACGATCCAAGAAATCAATATAGTGTTAATAATAGTGTTCCAATTAGAGTTGAGGATATTCCAAAGCTTGCTAAATTATTTAATATTACTATAAATGTTTATGAATATACTCATTATTTATTTCCATTAATTGTTAATTCTGAGGAAAGTGAGAATCATGTAGATCTTATTTTATATAGTGATCA
This sequence comes from Cristatella mucedo, assembly GCA_009760855.2. Lineage (NCBI taxonomy): Eukaryota > Metazoa > Bryozoa > Phylactolaemata > Cristatellidae > Cristatella > Cristatella mucedo. The sequence continues at coordinate 113,728 of WPIO01000297.1, forward strand.
AGAGAAATCTCATTATGTTCTTATCACAATTTTTAATTCTCTATGCAGGACTCGTAAAAATGTTGGAAGAACAAGATTATTTTGTAAGAGAGGTTTTTCAAGGTTTTATGAACAAGAAAAACTAGATGCTAATAATATTGATTGTAATTCAGAACATTGTCGAGCATCTAAAGTTAAAATGCAAGATAAACCACCTGAAACTTAGTGAATATTCCAGGCTTACTGTTCAAAATCATTTAATTTAAAACGCCAGTTTGGTGGCCTTTTATGTAAATGACGGTTTTTTGCAGTTTTAATGCTTTGGGTAGCTATTTGGGCAGGGTCAATGGCGGCCAAAGCATGAGACCGAGCTAGGTGAAAAAATTCGAATGCTTTTCCGTAGGTGAACCTGCAAAAGTATTTTGCAGGTATGGGTGAAGTGTTGCCGGTCACTCTACTTCACCATGCTTGACAAGTAAGGATAGAACTCACTGGCGCTGCACGATTTACTTTGCGGCCTTCGGATCACCACAGAAGAGCCTATGTGCTAATGAAAAAAACTAACCTGCTATCTGCAAACTTAAAATAGGCTGGCTTTAATAAATAAAGAAATTAAGCTTGTACGAGCTTTTGCAAACAAGCTGGTTATTGGAAAACGATGCCGATTTACGGATGCAGAACAAATAATGGCGATCACAATTACCAGGCTGAATGTATTTGTCTTTTTAGAAGCACCCCACAATTAGTCAAAAGTCAGCCAAATTTCCTTACTAAAGTACTAAAATATCTGCCATCGTGTAGCTAAGTTACAAAGTGTGGAAACAGTAAAACTAAATGGCTAAAATGGGAGCCCATATTATAAATAGAAACACGTACCTCTGTATTGACCATGGTCAGAATTGGAAGTGATTTGAAGAATTAGACAAGTAAAGCCGAATTGCCATTGCAGCTGTAGGTCTAAGCTGAATCTAAGATTGAAAAAGAGTGTCTGGAAGGAGGTTGCACTGGCTGACAAACTAGCAGTGAATCGTCTTCAGAGCCATGTCACTCATTTACAGGTCCTTTCATTTAATGGCTCGCACTAGTCTCTCTGAATTACTTAACTCTCTACGCCTCTAGTCACACCACGTGGTCACTAACCTCCGACCTCTAACCAGGCATGGGCTCAAGCTAGATTAAAATGGCTGCGGCAAAGACAAGGTCACACGACGCGCGTGGCTGCTCAGAAATCAATCCTTATGAACAGCAGATACAAGCGGTCAGAAGAGTGTCACCTGCTCTCGCGTAGCGCCGCCAGGGTTGGGGTCGAGGCGGCACAAAATGGCGGCGAGGCCATGCTTACAGTAGCCGACTAATCGAAGCCCCAGGTATTATCAAATACACTAAAGACAATCGAAGTTCATGAACCTTGACTTTGATATAGGTGTTCGGAGTAAGTCCACGAACATAGGATTCGAACGTGCTACAGCGATGACTTCCCCAACTTCACCAGGAGGAGACACTGTACGTACATTTAAGCCAGCACCAATTCCCCGTGGACTGAACACATCTGTTTGTTCAATAGTACGATTCTGAAAAAACTCTGTTACGCGCGTAATTTTCTTTCGCTCCACTTTCCGTAATCACCTTTAGTTAAAATTTAAGCGACGACCAACTCACTGGATTGTGGGCTCCATAAAAAGAGTAAATCGTTTGCCAGCCAACAGCACTCCCAGGTATGACAAGCAGCCCAAAGTCCTTGTCGCAACGTCCTTATCTATGTTGCGTCTCCTCTATTTTGAGTATTTACTCGCCTGGCCCCTGCTTATCAGCTGTACTTGGTCTACTGCTGCGCAACGTTTCACGGCGAAGAGGCGACAGGCACCCGGACAGCAAGCACACGTGATCTTAAGAGCCAACGTCGAGTGGGCTCTGATACACCCACAAAATAGATGGCCGGCTGAAACGAAACGCATTGCACATCGCAGTACAAGCGTGATAGTGCACAAATAACGAACAGCTAAATAGTAAGCATGTCTTCATTTGGTAACGGTTACGTCAGTGCCTATTATTAGCTGCTATCTCCGGTCTAATCACTCAAGTTGTGCTACCAGAACCAACAACGGAGTTCGTGTTTACAAAAGCTTTTGTGGTGGGCTACGTATCAGCATTGATCAAACTGCACCTGGTGGATAAGCGAGTTTAGCCACGACCGCCACTCGTGCCCGACCCCTACACAATTGAAGACAGGGTTCAGGATGAGTAGATTTCATAAACAAACTTACTGGTAATCGTGATCTTCATGTGAAACTTCCATCGGGGTGTAACGTCTGAATTTGTAGATGGTG
>WPIO01000298.1:0-114818 GCA_009760855.2 Cristatella mucedo
CCGTGGCTTGATAGCATTCAACGTAAAGCTAAAATGCACTTTTTCACCACAGCAATCGCTAAATCATTAACCCCCTGTCCTTGGTTTGCTAACGAAAGCTGATGAGGTGCATATTCAGTCAGTGACGGTGTTTACATGCTTTCCTTAACAATACCCACAAGGTGCCGAGATAGACATTTAATCCACCGATATATACATAAATACAGATACACACACACACACACACACACACCCCACCACACACACACGCACACATATAATATAATTCATTGGTATATACCCTAGTATAAACTTAAGCTCTATGCATTAGCTTCATATAAAGGGACGTTCAAGCAAACCAGATTCGATGGATTCGAGAGCCATTCTCGGAGCCTGGCAATGTAATGTATCTCTGTCTGTAGCTCTGCAAAGTCATAAAGACCGTGTGGGTGTTACGCAGGAGAGTTCTGTATAGCACAATCACAGCCTAAGCGGCTTTCGGTACGCATTCGGTGTTGCATAAGAATTGTGGAAGCGAGTTCCACAGTCTAGGACCTGCAGAGCTAACGCTTCTGTCACCAACTGTCTTTAAGCAGAGGAATGGGACAGCTAATTTATTGTCCACACAGGACCTAAGGGCTCGAACAGGCTGAAACTGATGCAGCAGCTCAGCTAGGTATGAAGGAGCCAAGCCGTGGCAGGCCTTGTGGGTCAGCTTAAGACCTTTGCTCTGTATCCTTTGCTCAACCGGCAACCATCCTAGCTCCTTCAGCAAAGGACACACGTGCTCAAACCACTGGGACTTGAAGACCAGCCTTGCAGCCATATTCATTGTCCGCTGTAATGGCATAATAGCTTTCTTTGGCAGCCCAACCAAAAGGGAATTACAATAATCAAGCCGAGGCAGAACTAGAGAGCTAGTTAAATTTTTTACAAGCCGCTGTGGGAGTCAGCTCCTAATCTTGGACAGGGATCGGATTTGATGGCTAGCTGTAGAGGTAGTCTTCTGAATGAAGCTTTTGAAATTGAGGCAGCTGTCGAACACGACACCTAAATTTCGAGCAAGTGGTGATGGCCGCACAATAGCGTCAATTATTAGGACGGCAAAGCCATTTAATCCAGCCACACGCTTATGGTGTCCTATGAGCAGCAGTTCGGTTTTATCATCGTTTAATTTCAGAAAGTTTTCCGACATCCAGGATCGAATATCGGCAAGGCAAGCATTCAGTTTCTCAGCTGCCGAAGCAGATTCCGACGGTTTGAATGACAAATACAACTGAGTATCGTCAGAATAGAAGTTATATCCTATTCCATAGACCTCAATCACTTTTCCCAGAGGTTGTGCATAAATGGAGAACAGCAAGGGACCAAGTACAGACACTTGAGGGACTCCACAGGTGGCCATTCTCCTGTCTGAGATCTGACCCTCACACGACACGGATTGAACACGATCAGACAAGTAGGATTTAAACCACGCCAGTGCTTCGTCTGCCAGACCGATCACTGGCAGCACCTCGTTAGACTATTGGCGGTCCATTTTGTAAGAGCTACTGGGCTTCACATTCCTTTTCGCATGAAGTACAGCAATACAAGTTTTTATTAACGCACAGCATTGTTAGCATGACGAATTCTAGCACGATAAAGTAAACCAAGCAATCTATAACACACTAGCCATAAAACAAATTAAAGTCGGGGAAATCTGAATAAAAACTAAGAGAGTTTAGGATATCAATTTTAAGCAGCATATCACATAAAAACGCCAAAAAATATGATACGTACCAAAAGCAAAAGCAACCACATAAACAAAACAACATTACTAAATACTTTATTTTCACAGATTCTTGGTGACAATAAATAGAAAAAACTGCAACCAAAGATATCAAAGCACTTATTAGTGGCGACCAAAGTATATCTACAGCCGCAAAGCCGTCAAATTGTATTGGAAACACCACTGCCTAAAGTGGATATGTATGAAGTACTGGTTGACAAAAAGTTCATTTTATAGGCTAACGAAGAATTAAAGGCTTCTTTAAAAAATGAAACTAAAGGAAGACATAGAAAAAGCATAGCTGCAGGTCAGCCTCTTTTGATTTAGAAAAAATGACATATTTCTAAAATTGTGCACGACGTTTTCGGTGGCATTTGCTCAGGCTATACAATTTAGACAAAACTGCTAATATTAGACTACCGAAGTATCCAGCCTTGATTCTTTTATGCAGCCGGAGAGCCATAAGAACTAGAGATTCTCATCATGAGGCTGGCAACAGTACCTCCTGCTAAAATGCAAAGCTGGGTAACTTTGAGAGAGAGTGAGAGAGAGAGAGAGAGACTGCTTTTGATTTTAAAAGTATCTTCTTGAAGCTGTGTCCTCTAGATTATACGAGGCGCTTCATACCCCTGCAGCTTAGAATTCGCAAGGTTTTGGTTCAATAGGCATGTAAGTACCGATGTGCAGCAAGGTCGGACCTGATGGGGCAGATGGTCAGATTCGGCACACACCGTAGCCGTTGGTTAGCATGGGTGTGTGCGTAGTGTATCTGCATCCGAGAGTAGTATGTTTCAATCAAGCATTGGCATAGACGGCCAGTGTATCGCAGTACGTCTGAAGGAACTCATAGATGAAGAGGTACTGCACCTAAAATGATGAGCAGACGATTGGCAGAAGGCACGGTGGACTAGGCCCCCTCTCACATGCATGCATGGGTACAAACGCATAAAGAAAAGAGCTGAAGAATAAGCCGTGCGTCTGACCATGCAGTGCATGTTTCCCAATTACAGTTATGAAAGGCTCGGACAGCACTGACTGCTTGCGATAATGTGATATTGATTTCGATGGTCCATGTAACACCATAAATCACACCGCCCTACATGCCCATGCACTAACGTAAATTTAAAGTGCACCATTAACGGGTCGAAGGAAGTGGAGCCGAGTATTCGACGTAGAGGGAGTACAAGACTAGAAGAAAACGCACACCAACGGCAGTGATAGGTGCATTCAAAAGAAAAGCTTAGGCTGGTAGATTTTTAGCTGACATATTTTCTATAAATCACCCTGTTCTTGCTAATTGTCAGAGGAATATACAACTTGACGTTAACTACAAGGAGTTCTTTTTTTTATTAAGAAGGGGCAATGCTGCCATGCTGAGCAATCGGCATGCCTTCTTGTATTTGCATGGCTTGACAGATTTATGTACTGCACTTCGAGCAGATAGCTCTAAGCTCTATCCATGCCTGTGGTACATCTGCAAGGACTAGCACTAGTGACACGCACTGTGCTTGTGGTAAAGGACAGGAGTTTTAAGATCGGCTTCAAAACTTGTGTGACGTGATGATTGAAGTGCTGAGCAATCGCTGACTATCCTAAGGAGCCATCTTGTGATAGTGCTATTGCTTGTTACAGCATTTGGTGGTAGTGAGCCAGAAACACGGTTTCGATATTTGCTTGATTAAAGGATTCTCTAGGGTCCTCCCACAGATAAGGTAAGTTTTGGAAATCAACTGACCTTTGACTTTGCCTGACTGATCACAAATTTGAATACTGAAAGAAGAAATAGCTCATCGTTCTTGGAGAAACTAAGGTTCAAAAGATGGTTTAGTCACTGAAATTATGAAAAATTGGGCTGCATAATATAGCAATGAGCATAAATAAGTTAGCAGCAAAGCATTTTTATAATCTATCTAATCCGAGATGCTCCGTCACATTTTTATTCCCCAAGTATTTAAGCTTGGGCTCCAGGCCCTACACATGCATCCAATTTTACATGCCAGTCACAAAACCTAAATGAAGTCTCTTGACATTGTTGCCGTAATCAGAAGACTTGTATCCTAGCTCTGGAATTATGCCATCCCATTGACTGCCATTTTTTTAATGCAATTCAACTCGACACAAGCTGACGACCCACATGAATTAGCAACCCTGACTAAACGACGGATCCGACCTTGGCGACATGGTGTACAGCTGACGTACAGAAAGCAAAGCATACACAGCATAGACTTACAAAAGCCTACCGAAAGTCGGGGCTTGCTGCTCACTTGCTGCTTGAGGTCACCGGTCGCATCACTATATTTTTAAGCCGACAACTTTTTTTTTTTAGAGAATTAGTGGAATCAAAGATCAATAATACACAAAAGTGTGGCTGTCCGCAAAAGTGCATCTTATAAGCCACTAAAGCAAGCATACTGCCCAGTGGTCACATTGACAACATAGCAAAGGGTTCCTCCAAATTCTACTTAGCTAAGATAGAACTTAGAAGGCCTCCATCCTTTTACCATCGTCCTCGCCGTACTAATACCCATAATGCTATAGCAGCTCCTTAACTAAAGTGTTTTGCCACAAACACAACGCAAGAAATGAGTATTAGTCCTTGAAGACGAATTGCTGATACTAATAAAGCTAATAAAAAAGACAGCTGTACTTTAACTTATAGCGTACATACTTTCAACATATATTTTTCAGCTGATATACTAAGGATATATTGAGGAATATATTGCAAGATCGACTGGTTAGTGGTGATTAACATTGCACCAAGGTTAGTCAAACTATACTATACGTACAGCCATATGACTTCTTTGAGGAAGGTGCTGTGATGGCCCCCAGTCAATGAAAGCATAAACTGCGAAATTCCTAATCTGACTCACAAGGCCTGCCATGGCTTGGCTCCTCCATTTAGAGCTCCTGTACACCAACCAATTATTTGTTTCAGCCTCCTTGAGCCCTCAGGCTCTCTAAGGACAATCGATTAGCTGCTGCATGTTTTCGATTAAAGACTGTTGATAACATAAGGCGAAGCTCTGCAGATCCTAGACTGTGGAACTCACACAAATCGTATGCAGATACATCTAATCTACTGCTGTCGACTGTGGGTCATCTTTCCATTGTTTGCTCCATACAACACACTTATTTGACTGCCCTCCTGATTAATCAATGCTTGTCACTTGTTTTGTTGCATTTGATTAAGTACGTTGGCAACGGCATGGCAATGTCGGCTACAGTAAAGCTTTTGCACCAAAAGCTGCTCAGGCTTACATTGCATCATAGAAAACTAGGCATAACGCCCACTTGGTCATTGAGGCTATCTTGAGTTTTAGGCAAATAAACTTGGACCATTCCCACTGCAACACAAGCTTGTTTGGGCGATCACGGAATTGCTATTACGATTTACCCATGGGCATTGAACTACTAAGAAGCTGGACAGTTGAGACAAGTATGCTTGCTACAGTGACACACTGTCAGATGCTGAGCAACTCCGAGTGGAAGTGCTTACATGGCTTTTGACAAACTGCTGTCGGCTGGCTCTCACCAGGTCCACCGAGTGGAACACTTGAACCAGGTTGGAATCGATGAGCCTGTGCAGGGCATTGACTGCTGCTATAAACAGACCACAGTGACTGGCACCGTCCCTGCAAGTGATAAGGCCCTGCTGCGATAGAAAAGTGGTATTTTTTAATGCATGCAACAATTAACTCTTCACGGTGCGGTTACAGCAAACGTGTAACTGCTAGGTAAAAAGACCACATCGAGCTCAAAACGTGCCGAAAATACTGCCTTGCAAGTTGCTTAGAAATCCAAGGTGCTAGAATGACATCAAGTGGGGCAAATAATGACTTGCCGAAGCGAGCCGTTTTAGTGAGCAGTCTATGGAAACTAGTCATGAATATTTAGTTGAAGGCACACATTTCTAAACTAAAGTAGCATGACTGATTTGAACTCAAAGTATAACAAAAGCATTTTCCTATAGACAAGAGTTACAACCACACAGGAGTACGAAGACTGCTAGATTCTAGAGAACAGAAGCAATCTAAAAACTATCGGTCCTGATTGAAATAATGCTCGAATTAGACTCTAGAGCAAGCACAATCGTTGTAATTTAAGCTTGCTGAAAGAACCCATGGTACAGCTGCTGGTCTGTATAGCCAAAGGGCCAATTAAAACCTCCATTTGTAGCCATTATTATTAGCCGATCAGATCAATTACAATTTAGATAGGAACTAATCTTATTGCAAATCTTATAAGAGTCGGGCAAGCCTACGAGAGCCAAGAGAACAAGGCTGATCTGACAGGACAGGTCAGTCCATCACCCCAGATTTCTGCAAAAGTCGTCAGTGCTGTTCAGCTTAGTACTTGGCAGTTGGATGGGCAGTGCATGACATGCTTTGCACACATCGTATGCTGCGTTCAAACTGCATGAGATTTATACACTGCATGATTTGTACACACGGTTCAATCAAAAGCATTGCATCGTTCTGGCTGAAACCAATGTCTAAGCCAAATGCACCAAGACAGTAACTGCCTCGGCTTTATAGCTCACGGAAGAATACTTAATTAAATCTGCTATAACTGGAAAATGTTTGCACTATCCAAGAAAAATTGCAGCAGCTACGGTAGCACCCACCGTCTCGCAGGCATAGGTGGTGCCTGCAGGCACCGGCTCATTTTGGCGCACGCTTACAATAACAGTGGGGTAGGACGCTCCGTAGGCAATCTGTTCGTGCAGCTCGTTCACAGTCGCCAAAATTTGCATTTCGAGAGGTTTATTAGGCAATATATCCAAGCTTTACAATGCGTGACTCCTATCTTGTTAGAGACAACCACATTACTTTACAAGCCAAATGAATGGAATAGACACATGTTAGCTTAAGGGCTAATAATCTGAGCAATACTGGATTAGATATACCCAGGTGCAGGTTCATACGAAAAAAATAACGACTATTCGAAGGAGGATGAAGGTGTATACAAGCGATTACATGCTATGTTGGCAGGGAAACGCTGCTTTCACTGACCTGCACTGTAAAATGATTGGATGCTCTGCAGTACTCTTGAAAAACTCCCTAATGTGCACGACAAAGTCCAAAAGCAGATGTGGTTGTTTCGGCACCTCTGAGTCCCAGCTCCACATGTTTAGCAGAAATAACTTAATCCTTAGCTCTTCCATCTAAAGGGTAAGGAAACATAAAAATACCCACAGAACTATTCGAGGTCCAGAAAGGGTTGTTTTTTTCTGAGCACTAACCTTGTCATTGCTAGGATGCGTTGATAAGTGAACAGACAAGTCGAGCTCATGATAGGCAGCACTTTCAAGCGTTTCCTTGCAACCAATGTGAGACACCACATATTGCCCAAAAGATTGTGTTTCACCGTCTTTCGGCCAGTATTCGGGACAGTCCTATAAACCGATACAATCAAGCAAAGCTTAGAGCAGAGCAGCAGCAAGGGCAAATGAGTGACTGAGAGAAATAGACAGAGGAAGAGTGAGAGAGTAGCGAATGGGGGAAGGCATACTAAAGAAGAGAGGGAAGGATATATATATATATATATATATATATATATATATATATATATATATATACATATACATATATATATATATATATATATATATATATATATATAAACAGACATTTAAGTAAAGTAGACAGAAGTAAAGAGAGAACAAAGAGAAAGCAGCATTTATGGAGAGAAATAGACTGACCTAGAAAGACAGAAAAGGAGTGAGATATATGCAGACGGATGAAGAAATAAAGATAGAGAGACAGTATGTAAGGTTTAGAGAGCAGATAGGGGAAGAGAGAGAGGGAGAGAGCAGAGAGTTACATGGCACAGCCAAAGTAGCCTACAAAAGTAGTAGCAATGCATATATTCATATGATGGAACCCATAGTTCAGGCTCGACTGACCAAGGGCATTACAAATATGCAAGCTGCATCACGAGTATCGCTTTTCCAATCAAGCTTGCGTTCAAAAGGCACAGCGATTATGAAAATATGCTACGCTGAAAAGCCTTCCTCAAGACTTTACCTAAATCTGCCATATGATTACAACTACAAAAGTACTGTTGTCCACAAGAAAACATGCCCGTGACCAGAACCGAGTAAGTACCGTCCCCAGAGAGTCTTGTGGAGGTGTAGCCTGTCGTTTTCCAATTTCTTTGTCAGCTGTATAGAAAAATTAGACAGTAAATCTCAAGGTTTACATGTTTGGAGTCTTTAAGCTCTGTTTCTTGCTCTTCCTTAATGTCCACCTTCAAGATTGCAATTACTCTCCTGATCATATCACCCAGTCAAATACTACTACTAGCTCTACAGTCGCGTGCCCCTAGATCTCCTTCATAAATGCCTTGATATGCTAATGCTCTGCATAACTAAAAGTTAAATTAAAACATTCAGATAAAGAAAGCAAAATCTTTTTGTATGTCTGAATATGCGGACAAGAAGAAAGTCAACGAGTTAGTAACAATACACTTGGTGCCAGCAAGCTGACCACAAATTGGACAATTTACATGGACTAACCAAGTACTGCCAGGAAAGGAACGTCAAGACAGGTGATATATCAGGATGACAGTCTAAATCGGCTTTAGGTAAGGGGTAAAAAGCCCACTTCCATGCCCCCTACTTCACTGCCCTGGTCGTGAGTTCGAATCATGCTGCCAGCTATCTTATAGGGTTACAGCAGAGGGGTGCCATAGCAGTCAGAATAGGTCAGAGGGTAGCCTTGGAAGGTCGCTCCTTGCCAGAGAGGGTAACAGCACTAAGGTAGCTTTCGGCAAGCTTCGGCATTTTGCAGCTCGACATGTGTTACGGCAGAAAGACTATTTCAACTGAGCTTCCATGTTTTCTACCTATCGCAATTCCCACTAAGGCTACTCGAAGCAGTAGTACGAGATAAGTCAAACTTCTAAGAATATATTTTACTTTACAACTGGCAAATAATTCCTGCTGGGTTTAACAAATTACTCCACTGGGTAAGCAGTTGGAATGTAAAACGACTTCCTTAGGAATGCTTGGTAGAGTCTGTCAGCGAGTTCTGCTGTATCGGTCAGCTTATTTTATAATAATTGATCCTAAATAAGTAATCTTGAGTGCTTGCCGTCTTGCCTAAGCCATAGGCAACATGCTACAACGGTCTGGGTCTCAATTCAGTGGGATAATTTAGAGAGTAAATGTCAATAGCTAAGGTCATTCAGTAAGCCTCTGAAAGACTTACGACATGGATCAATAGACTGCATTTGTCTTTCTATAATTAATACTCGCATGCCGATGTAATCGCCAAGCTCGTTCGAAGCGATCACCTTGATGCAATGACACACAACCATACTTGAGAATTGTAACCAACTACCCTTCCAGCAAGTCCACTTCTCCCAGCTGCCACACACCTTTTTTTTTCGGCATTTGTGCTTGGATGGCAACAAATATATCTGGTTTATTGACAATGAAAACAAGTTTATAATTTGCGGCAAGGCAATTGTCATTCAAAAAACCAGATTCCTAGCAGTCCAAACGAGTCAATCAGCATATCTCCTATAGTCTCTGGAGGAAGTTTAGTCGCCCTCCTTAAAAATAACTTGCAACTAGCTCAGAAACTTCACAGTCGTCTCTGCTTGCTTTCAGCTACGCAAAGCAGCACAGATACTGGCTGGATTAGATGATGGCATCACATCTACGTGGATTCCTACATTCATAAAACCTTAAGTATACTTCTGTAACTCGTTGCCATTGGGGTATTCTGTATTGTGCATTTACTTTAGCCAGTAAATTGCCACATCACACCACTTCACAGAAGTCTGTCTTTGCAACCAACCTAACAGGATACGGACTTCAAGAATCGGTCACTAAAATATATGTAACCCAATTTGATGGCGCCTTAAGAGAGCTTAACCTCTATTCAGGCGCTTCACATATGCCACGGGCTCCAGCTCAAAACCTCGGTCAGACTTTAGTCGGGGCAAGCAAATTAACAACTGGGCCCAACCAGCTTACTAGCCTTTAGGTCTTCTACTCTCTGGATAATTAATCTAAAATAGTTTTACATTAGGCCTTCGTAACACTAAACTCACTCTTCTGACTCTGATCGATTGGCTGTACCCCTAATTAACTTCAAATCCCGTGGAGATCATGTAGTACTTTTCGAGTACTTACATGCATGTGGTATCCAGGAAAATTTAATGGGCAAGGAAGAGACTGAGTTCCCATGGAGCTTTCTGAAGCATAACAATGATAAGATTCATATAGCAGCTAGTAGCAAACCTAGCGTTGCCCATAAATTGAAAGACCACACCCTTAAGATTATTTCAGGTAGCATAACTCCGGTGATATCTACCCTTAACCTAGCCGTGCCACTCCAAAATAACTTGTCGCTAGATGAGAGCATTTTATCCATTGTCGAGTCGAACTACCTTAAGCTAAGGGACGTCACTAACATGACAGAAATACTAGCTGATTTAATAGTTTCTTTTTGGATAGAGGCAGACGTGCCTGAAGGCTATCACACTGCTTGCAGCAGCCTTTCGGTTTGCACAAGAGTACAACAACCAAATTAGCTTAACGGGCTCTAAACATCCCATGAGTCCTTAATCGTCTGCAACTGATTTAAAATTCAGCAGCTCGGCCGGCCTGTCGTCAGAATTAGAGCAACCACACTGCATCGCTTTTGTCTTAGCCTAAACTATTCTGCATCGACTCGATTTAAAGATCCTCAATCTGGCATACTGGTGACTTCACTGACTTGCACCGGCCTACCTATCAGATCAGTGTGCTTTTTAGTTGTGGTCTTGCACTATCTGCTGGGAGCCATGTAGTCATCTCGGTTTTCAGACATTCCCTCTCCCCACCCCCCCCATGGACCCTAGGAAATTTCCCACTCCTTGGACATTTGCACCCCCCTGCGGTAGGACATCTCCTCCCTATGTTAATGAATGTGTAACTAAGAATACGGATATGTACAATCGTCCCTTGTTTATAGTGGTTAATCGGTTTTAGACTCTACCGTGATAGGGGAATTTCTACAAAGTACGATTCTTTATTTATAATTAGAATATTTTGTAGCTAGAGCATAGAAAAACCTGTTCACGACCCTCTAATTCGGTTTAATATCATTAAAGCCATCTGGACATGCAATAACACCCTTTCAATCACCATTATACGCATATTACCAAATATATCAGATAAAGTGAGGGATACTAAGTGTATTTAGGTTCTTTTCGTGCATGAATATGAAAGCCATTGCTATTGTTAACAAGGAATAGCATATAAAAAAACACGGAAAATAAGAAGCTGATAATATAGAACGATTCAAATTTCTAAGAATGGCAGAGTAATTACCTCCATAAACGATGGTAAAATAGCAAAGCATTAAAAAGGTTACAGCCAACTACTACATAATAATTGATACCCCAGAGATGTAAAGCTGAAACAACCAGCGCCTTCCTTCAGGATAGCTGCATAGCTGCAGTGCTATTTTACTAACCATTCAATCTGTTTCCTTTGCAGCAAATGTAAAGCGCCTAGAGAGAGATTGAGTTCTCTGAGGACGCTTTTTCAAGTATTATTATTAATATTTTCAGAGGAATCTGCTGATGCAAAGCAAAACTGGAACTGACCTGACTTGGAGGCATGTCGTGCAGCAACACAATACAGCCAGCCTGGCACGTGTAAACCATTTGCCAGAAGTCGCTTAAAGTGTCAGGCAGTGGCAGCTGGGTAGCAATGAATTCTTTGTCTGAGTAGCATCCCTAGATATAAACGAGTCTCTTTTTAGCCAGGTGGCTATAGACTTCAGCAATCTTAGCAATTATAAATTCGCAACAGCAGTATGCTGCCACCGGTGTATGGGTACCACTATCATATGCAATCCAGCAACCAGACAGAAAAGCCATTGACAAATAATGATACCTACATGACTTAAGAAATGGTACGTGACAAGCATGTGACCATTATTGCTGAACAAAAACAAGGGTCCCAAATTAAATCACCAAGCTCGAATAGACTTCACAGATGTAAGCAGTGGATAGACACGACTTGAAGCTATGCCCATAATTTTTAAGGAGCAAAATAAGGCATGCCTAACAATCGTTCAAGATTTTGAGAGCAAAACTTTGTTCAAATGCACAACGACTCACAAGAGCGATAACAATAAACAGTATAAGACGAAGAGGAGCAGATTCTAATAATCGCTTAAATGCACTACACCTCAGGCAAACCACTTACGTTGCAATACACAGCATTTATGTATGGAGATTGAGTTGCCCCGGCAGATCCAGACACAATCGTTCGCTTCGAGTCGCCTACAACAGCATGCAGCAACTGGTGCGACTGAGCAAAAAGCCGGATTCACGACAGGGTTCGCCACGAAATGCATTGACAATTTATGTCAGCATCACGGCACAAGGACCTCCAATCTGTGAGGATTGACAACCAGCGATGCAAACCTGCTGTTACCGGTTGAAATAATAGCAGTGAACCATTCCAACATATACTGGTGTGCATGAAGTAATCAGACAGTAAAGCAATATGTATATATATATATACATATATATATATATATATATATATATATATATATATATATATATATATATATATATACATATTGCTTTACTGTCTGATTACTTCATGCACACCAGTATATATATATATATATATATATATACATGTATATATATATATATATATATATATATATATATATACATACACATACAATTCATGCATAACGCAGGCTAAGAAATCGATGTATGCTTGCAGCCTGTCTATTTTTCTACCCTGCTCAAAGTACTTTTCGCTGATACATTGTTGGCCTAATGGAATTTACCAAGCAGGAAATGCAGACAACAACCAGGACAGATCACCAAGTGGCGAGAAATTGTAGAAACGTCAGCTCGATGAGTGCAGCGAATGTGCTGAGTAAAGAACAGTTTGCTGACAGACCAAGTGTCTCTTGGAGCTGATATTTACCCACGTGGCACTACTTGTGCCTGATAATGGCCAGGAAGCTTGAACCGCAAGTGCTCTTAAGTGTTCAGGCAGACACACCCACAAAAACGCATACACGGAACTAAAGGCATACCGGCATAGATGCATGCAGGCCTGTGGGTCAAGGTAGCTCGCAATTCTGCATACATGCATCAGCTGAAAAAATGTGTCACAGGCAAACACCGGCCTGGGCTACAGCTGAACTTTTCAATGGCCTCTTTACTAGCTTTCAGTTGGTATTGACACAGAAAAATCTTCACCTGCAAAAGGCAGATGAAACATGCACTTACGAGATATGAAGTCAGCCAGCTCAAATGGCATGGCATCAATGCTCTTAAACCTACGTTACCTAAAATAAATACAAGCCTCGAACTGGGTAATATTATTCCTCTTCTTCGTATTATTTCTTTTATACATTTGTACAGTACCCTCAGACAACACAATCTCTTTATAGGCTATTTACAGATGCTGCAAAGGAAGCATAATCGATAGTATAGTCTCACTATTGTAACTACAACTCTCAGCAATAAAGACTTGGTGCAGCTGATTCACTAAATAGGCCACTCGTGATGCATCAGGCGAGGCAGTAGAAAAGTAGAACTCTAGCTCCACATCAGTCTATCGTTGACCACTGCAGTAGTCGTGGGCTAAGAAGCTGGACAGGATTATGTTTACCCATAACTGCAAAACCAAAACTCAGCGCCTCACATTCCACTGAAAATACACTATCTATACAACCAGTGAAGGCATCAGGACAAACAACTTGGCCACTCACTTGCAAGAATCTCTCTGTCTCGATTTCGCCCAACATTCTCCTCAAGAAGCGCAATGGAAAAGTCACCGTTGTTTGCTGAAATCCTGCAACCCTGAAGTACCTACAAAACAAGAGCTGCTAAATGGTTAAAAAACAACTAGAGCATATTACTAACAATCGCTACTGTTACCACTAAATGATATGCTCTCAAACTGTTTGGCCACTAGGTCATTACGAAATTAATGATGAATCCTTAAGAAATAAAGGTGGGTGACTGTGGTGAGGGCAATGCAGGGGAGGAGGCTCAAGGAGGGTTAACATATCCAGAAAAACCATCGGTCTAGCAGACAGAGTGCTGGCTTGGTTTAATTCGCACTTGCCTGATAGTTTTCAATCCGAGAGTCGTGTAGGGGTCAGGTCTCACACACGAGATGGGTCACCTGTGAAGTCCCTCAAGGGTCCCTCCTCAGTCCCTTAATGTTCTCCATTTTTACACAGCTTCTGTGTAAAGCGGATAGGGCCCATGGAATAGGATATTACTTTTATGCTGACGGTACTCAGCGTATTTGTCATTCAAACCGTCGGAATCAGCTGCAGCAACTGATACACCGAATTCTTGCCTTGCCGACATTCGATCTTGGATGTCGGAAAATTTCTTCAAACTAAATGACAGTAAAACCGAACTGCTGCTCATAGGACACCCTAAGCTTGTGGCTGGGTTAAAAGGCTCTTCTAATAGGTGATGCTGTTGCTTCGCCATCACCACAAGCCCGAAATTTATGCTTCGTTTACGACAGCTGCCTTAATTTTAAAAGCATCATTTAGAAGACTGCTTCTACAGCTAGCCATCACGCCTGATCCATATCTAAGATAAGGAGCTGTCTTTCATGGTGGCATGTATAAAATGTAACTGGCTCCTTAGTTCTGTCTCGGCTTGATTATTGTAATTTACTTTTGGCTGGGATACCAAAAAATGGAACCAGGCTACTACAAATGGCTAGGAATATTTTATTATGGCAAGGTTAGTTTTAAAGTCCCAGAGATTTGACCACGTGTCTCCTTTGCTAAAAGAGATGGAATGTCTGCCGGTTGATCAAAGGATATAGAGCAAAGTTCTTGTACTGACACATAGGGCCGGGCACGGCTTGGCTTCTCTATATACTATACCTAACTGAACTGCTGCACCAGTTTCAGCCTCATCGTGTCCTCAGGTCATACATGGACGATAAATTAGCTGTTCTATTCCTCTGCTTAAAGACCGTTGACGATAGAAGCTTCGGCTCTGCAGGTCCTAGACTGTGGAACTCGCTTCTATGATTCTTATACAACGACAACTATTCTCCTGCTGCCGACTATGGCTCATCCTTTCCAGCGGCCCTGGGCTGCTACTTCCATGCCACTCACTACCTCAACCGGTCTCCCGACTCTGCTATGCTTCCCACTTTCTCTTTAATGGGTGAGATGAAGTCTGTTGGCTACCGAATGCATACCGAAAGCAGCTTAGGCTGTAAGTGTGCTATACAAAACTCTCCAGAGTGACACCCATGTAGTCTTTGTGGAGTTACAGATGGAGATACATCACATTAAATTATGGTATGATAAGAGCTCAGCATGGAGCAGAGAAAACTCAGATGATTTTCAGAAGAAACACACATCAGGAAGCCATCATAAGTCATTCCTCCATGGTATGGCAAATTAGGCTTCACCATGCTTATTATTATGGCTTTAATAATAAGGAATTCGTTCAACTCAGGGCATCGCAGTGCGAGGGCATGCATCGTGGCTCAGCGCTGCACGACCTGGGAAAATCAGCAGCCTTCGCCCTATGCGGATGAGACAAGGAAGACCGAATAACAAAGAGATCGACCAGGTTTCCGTCATGGCTGAGTAATGCACCAATCAGATGCTCGCCACGTGCAGGAACTGCAGATTGTCACACGAAGAGCAGTAAAGCAGATCATCATTTCGCATGATACATATAAGCAACATACCAATCTGCTTGTCGGAATCTAACTGCATACCCATACCTCGTACAAACCTCAAATCCTTTGGAGACCCTGCATAAAGTTCGTATGCTCCCAAAGCCTGGAACTCACTCCCGACTTCTGTCACGCCATCCCTTGACTTGATCCCATTTAAAAAGAACTTAAAAATGCACCTAACAAAGAGAGTGCTTAGTGGGTCCCTGTGATTTGTCCTTTAGGTGCTTATGCATGCTGACTCTGTGCATGTCACCCCTAATAATGTTATTCATGTTGTTTATCAAACATTTCTGGTTTGGTCTAGCGGTTAAGGTGCTCGCCCCGACCAAGGTCTGACCGAGGTCGTGGGCTCGAGCCCCGAGGCATATGTGAAGCGCCTGAATAGAGATTAAGTTCTCTTGGGGCACTATATAAATGAATTATTTTAATTATATGATACCACACACTACTACTACATCGCGTTTCCGTTGCACAAAAAGAAAGCGCCTAGAAAAAGATTAATTTATCTGAGGGCACTTTATCAAGTGAATTATTATTATTATCACTATTATGTTCATTTATGAACAATCAAAAGATATAAATGCTCATGCATTGGTCACTGACAGCTAGGTATTTGAGCACATTCGATACTACTGCTGTCCAAAAGCCCAACACTGCAGGAAATAGCAGAGAAGATGCACCCTATAAAGTCACTCATGTCATCAATGCAGTACAGCTGCGCTCTCCAAGCCTAAGCCAACACTAGCGGGCCTAAGCCAAAGGATATGTCTTTGCAATATCTCTTATAAACCGATCTGAGCCAACGTTTCATTACATGGACCAGCAAGCATAGTGTGCTGCTGGAATCACGAAGCAGCAAAATCCAGTTACTAACACATACATGCATAGCCAAAAAAAAGCCATAGACAACACTCTTTCATAATAATGATAATAATATTAATAATGCACTTGATAAAGCGCCCTCAGAGAACTCAATCTCTTCCTAGGCACTTGCCCACAAAGCACCCACAACCTGTCTAGCCGTAAATACACACATGTGACCCACTATTAAGCTCTCAACTTGAGCAGCCAATCAATTGGTCTTACTAAAACCGGCACTACTATAATAATAACACACTAGATAAAGTGACCTCAGAGAACTCGTTTTTTTTCTAGGCGCTTGGCACTTACACTACTACATTCAGAAAGCTCACCAGAACATCATCATACTGCTGGGAAGCCGGTGGCTAACATATTTTTTTTTAATAAGGACAGAAAATAAAAATACTTATACCAACCAGCGGTAGTAGCAGGTATTATCAGGACCAAAGCTCAACCAAGAGGAAGACCAAACTAGCTTTAAAAAAAGCTTCTTCCATAAGCAAGCCTGGCTCCGATTGCTTGACTGTACTTACAAATTTTATTATGCTTTCCTGCTATTAGTCATGTACCATCACGCCGGTGGACCAGAAGATATCCCGATCAATCCATGAAAAACCACAATTCCCACAGAAAACAGTATGGAGATACAGTTAACATAACATAGGCAGGGCGGTAGTGAAATCGATGACGGATGTGAAAGGCACATCTAGTTTCGTGTAAAATGCGCTGTAAAATGTATGAGTAGGGTAAATACTGTGATGATTCAGGAAAACAACGAAGAGCCAGGTATTTGAAAATTTGCAACAAGATCACATATGCAAATATACTGCAACGAGGCTAGGGTTACACTATACATACATGGCAGTTAAAGCGATGCGCATATGGATTCATTAAAAGGCCTAGGCATTAGAGAATGAGGTAGGGAAACCTTTCTTGCAAGACTCTGGGCCCACCTTATACCAAATTCACCACAACAGAAAAGGCTACACGTGGCAGGTGATGACAACAAGCAGACCGGTATGGCTGCATTCGGTGCAGCATAAGCTACTGCACTAGCTGCACAGTTTGCATTAATTGCTTGCTTGTTCGAAGCAGGGGTGGGTTACCTGATGCCAATCTGTAGTTAGAGAATCGATCTCATGTATAAGGTCTATATATAGACATGCATTAGGGAACTCCTCCCAGACTATTGCTCATACGTCTACATTGGTTTCTTCCTAATTCACGAGGAAAACCATACAGGTGCTCGATGGTATTTGAAAGGTGGCAGACACAAACTAAAATAAGAACCTTTTTGGGAATTTCAGATGATGGTAGAAGACAAATGAAAGAAAACTCAAAGTGCAGCACCAAATTCGGCTTAAACAACAAATAATGAGTCAGTTTATATGAGTAAGGAGCCGGATAGATATCGGCATGTCAAAAATTAAGAATCACCTGCCACAATAATATTGCTCGATGGTTCACTTCTCTTGCTGAGAGGTGCAAACCGCCTGAATGGAGATTAATTTCTATTAGGAGTTTTACAAAGAATCCATGATTATTATTATTAGTAGTGTGTTGTTGTCAAATCAACCCTATAACATTGGAATAATGCACAGGACCACGTGGGTGCTCAAAGTCAGACTTAAAGCTATGGCTTAGCCTTGTAATACAAGGTAGGTGTTGGTGAATGTGCAAAGTGAAGGAACATATTTATACAGGTCATCTGATCACCAATTAAACTATGACCAAGGACGAACAGCTCGCACCTGCGTCATATTTCAATAATGAAAGTGCAACTCTCTAAACGAATAAGCTTAAACTCCTGCATGTAATACTGCATTGCATACAACAGCCTAGTCAGATACCTGCTCCCAGAGCACATTTGTTATTACAAACAACTCTCTAATAATCTAGGTGAAAGCAAAAATCATTAGAGAATTTCAGATGGCATGCATAATAACGCGATTCGGTAAATTAGTTAACATGGCAAGATCTTTAGGGTAGCATTGGGTGCTAAGTAGCTGACCTTCCATTCCTTGGCAAGGCTGTCGTTTGGCTGAGACCTCTGAGATAAATTTTTCACATACGCAGACAACAAAGATGAATCAAAGATGAACTGCAACGTCTTCATACCATAGAGGGTAATCTTGTGCAAAAATAGATATTGCTCCTGCAAAGATTGACCGGCGTTCATTCTTACCTAAGCCAGCCTCAACAAGCAATTACTGAGAATTTCGCAAAGTACCTCCAACTAAATCGATTCAGCTAACACTGTAATTTCCTATTACAGAAGGACACGTCTAGGGTGTGTCACTGAAATGCATCGATTGCCTACGGTCGGTGACAGTAGCATTCAGAAGCCCACTTAATAGAGCTGTACGTTAGCATGGACACCAAGTTAAAAACATTAATCAGGAAGTTATGTCTGCAGTGAAGTGCATGCATGTGATGATTGTGAGCAGCCCTGGTATGCTAGCACAAGCATTCGGTGCCACGTTAACTGCTCAAATAGCTGAAGTTTCAATGTAACACTGTTTTGTCTGAGGAGCAGCCTACAATTAAAAACCATTGAATGTCTAAATAGACGAGAGAATGGAGGGTCAATCACCTTTCTGGCGTTACAGCAGTTGATGATTGGGCTATATTAGAACTGTTTGGCATAAACGTTTCCTTAGACACTACATCCTGCTTTGGCAGTGCTCCCAAAAAGCCGGATTGAACATCCCATTGTCAGCTGACAAGAGGTACCGCAATACACCATTATCAACCTGCTCAATTGAACCTAAGTCCGTAGGAGGTAAAGTTCCAAGGCCAATGACAAAATCCTACATAGCATACATGGCAGACGAGCACTTTCTCTTGTTGGACAATGCACAAAGTATTGCTGTCTACTTTCATTATCCATCTTATTCGGGAAACAAGGAAGTGCATAGATTCCTTCAAACTTGGCCCTAAGCCTGCGGCAAGATATCAAAATTGGCAAGCCTGTATGACTGTTGCATTTTTTTCTAGCCACCATTTAGAACAGCTAATAACCAAAACGCAGCCACACAAAACATACATCGAGACATACCGAGAGAAGGATAAGAAATTAAAGCTTAAGAAGCTATTGACTATAACCACACATGGTATGTCTGAGGACGTCGAGGAACAAAAACAACGATAAATGCATGCAAGCAAATATAAATACATTTTGAATTCATTCGAAAAATCCATCGAATACACTTAAACGGCAATACGCTTACAAATAACTGCAATCGATATACTGCTAATGAGCTTCCATTTCCACGATAAACAAGGCACAACTGCGGTTTTGACCCTATATTATACCTAATTGCTTTACGAGTTCACCAACCGATTTTCATGCAATTATCATTTTCAAGCAATCGCCTTCAATAGTGAGGCGAAGAGCATTTTTTAGGCCATGGCGAGAACGCCCATGTGCAAGCAGATATAATACAACGGCTAAACCCAAAGCTCTACTCTGTATTAAGTGTAATCAAAACCGCAATTTCGAGATCTATAGTGTGCAAATGGCAGTAGTATCGTAGTGTTTCGGTGTATCTCTGCTAATCGCGGGACCCAGTTTGAATTGTGTTGCTAAAAAGGAGGCCGGGTTCTGCCTAGGCAATGCTGGTCCGTGTCATCCTGAGCTTTAATCCATTAATCGTGAAAGAGATCAGTGGCAATCTGCTGCTGTAAGAGGTGTGGCTTAGCTGCTGTTATCAAATGGTCTAAGACTGGCCATGGGCTTCCTGCCGAAACTCAATATCAACTAACCGAACAATGCCAACCAGGATGGCCAAGATAATAATAGTAATAGCATTAATAATAATAATACGTTTTTTCAAGCATCCTCGGATAAATCCATCTCTTTCTAGGCACTTTACATTTGCTGAGGTGGGCAACGGTAGAAGTATGTAAGTGTCGACCTCGTACACAACCCACCGAACGCTTTTGTAAAATCTTGGTCTGGCTAGCAAGAAGTGAGCTCAACTCCTAGTGATACTTCAGCTGCTATCGGCCACTGATCAGAACCAACCTTTTAAGTAACGAGTGTCTCTTTTTGCAGAAGTTTCAAGGAGCCGCTAAGTCAAATGCTGCCTAGTAAAATGGCAAGCTCACCCAAACTGGAAAAGTGGGCAAAGCTACCATCCAGCATTGGCTACCAAATGCATCCGGAAAGCTGCTCTAAATAAGGCCTTGAATGCACAGAGTCCTTTCCCACTAGAGCAGCCTCCAGATGACAGCCGATCTGTCGATTTCTGGACCTAGAGTGGCCGATTTCAAGAGAACAACTATTACGAGCAGGCACTGAAAAATGACTTAGTCTGAGACAAAGAGCCGTCCAGATAAATGTGCATCTAGTGCCCAAAGGCACTTGCAATAACAACACGTTGAGTGGCATGCGATAGCAACCACATCAATTGCTGTACTAATTGAAATATTGGCTGGTTTTGGCAGCCTCTTTTGTACAGCGGCAGAAGAACCTTTACGGCTATCACCACAGCTTGCAGCTGCCATAAAGGATCGCCCACCACAGGATTCAAGCCCACGACCTCAGGAGCGAGGTCGTGAAAAGCAACCTTACCTAGTGTGCCTTCATTGCTCATCGCTGATACAGACCAGAGCAACAAGCAGCGATTAATTTCCCGGAATGTATAGCTTGCCAGAAACTGTAAAACCTCGTTCGACGATATCTGTTGTTTAATGACAGGCAACTCTATGCTGTCTGCTCTAGAAAATCCCATCAGGCATCACAGATAGTTGGTCATTGACCCCCTCAAGCGGGCTCACAGAATATGCCCTACTTTAACTCGATCAGCACCTCATGTGTCTGTCGAATTGAAATTATTATTGCATGCTAGAATTTTTCATTACTTGCGAATCTTGCCCCAGCTAAAAATCGAGGATCTGCCATTGGCTGCAACACTGGTAGGAAATCCCACTACCATTTAGCCCAGGTGACTGGGTAAGGTACTACCAACCAACAATGTGACACGATAACGACTGAAGATTAGAGCTGCTGCTAGATCAAGAATGTCAGTTTTACAGAAGTTCCTTTAATTTGCATCCCAGACCTTAGTTTGAACCATTTGCATTCTCTGGTCTCGTAGAGCAACAAGGCAGCTGTCCACGTCGACGTGCCCCGAAGCTTCGTAGCGACTTTGCAGGTAGTCAAACGCAATGAATGTCCCCGAAAAAGTACTTGTACTGGGACATGAAATGGTGAATGTCCAGGTTATATATAATAATTCATTTTGTAGATTAGTTTCAGAAAGCTTAAATGAGTGTTTTTGGGGAGCTTCGCATGGACAATCCTATGTCTATCGTGTTAGCATTAGTGGGTCCCCTGTGATTCGTCCTTTATGTGCTCATGCATGCTGACACCATGCATGCTGTCAATAACCATACTTGCATGCTGACCTTGTGCATGTCACCCCTAACCATGTTATTAATATTGCTTATCCCGCAAGATATTACTCGCCATTCAATACGTTTCCCTTTGCAGCAAATGTAAAGCGCCTAGAAACAGATTGAGTTATCTGAGTGCGCTTTATCAAGTGTATTAATATTATTATTAGCATCGACATTTGTTTGGGTGTTGTTAAGGTTTCTTACACCCGAGTCTCAGTAAAAGGGTAAAAACCTCTGCACGTTTAAATACCCCAAGCATGATGATGGACTGCAGACTTTTCTCTAACTGATGGTAGTGCAGTGTGGAATTCATCATCAACACGAAATTTGGGTGCCTTCTTTTATAGCTGCTTGAAGTTTGAAGCTCCATTATGAAGACTGCTTTAACAGCAAGCCATTACGTTTTATCAGTGACTAAGATTCAGGATTGTCTATCACGATGGTGTGCTAATATAAAAACTAGTTGTGTGTTTTGTCTAGGCTGGACTAATTTAATTGCATATTTGGCTGGGGTACCAAAATCAGCAATAAATCATCAGCAGATGGTGCTAAATGTAGCTACAAGGCTAGCCAACACATCTTACAGGTTTAGCTAAGAGTTGGCAGTGCTGGAGCAAATACGAAAGCTCGTGGTCAATAGCAGGCCACGGATCAAAATTCTTACTCGGTTTCAAAAGGCCCGCACCAGTTTCAGCCACCACATTTCCATAGAAAAACAATCAGCTACTCCATTCCAGTATTTTGTATTTCATACAGTATTTTGGAAATCGACTGCCCAGCAAAAGCTACTACGGGAAAGAAAACGAGCATTTTGAAAAAGCAAAGTGTGGCTCAACAAAAGCTGTGAAGACAATGCTTATGGCAACACGTGGATCGTACCAACGTTGAGTAAATTGCGCATCCCTCACCTGCAGTGGACGATCATAGGACTATTAACAAGGTGCAGATTTTTCACGTGAGCAGATAACTTTGCATAAAACGTGATTACTTCAGCAAAATGTTCTGGAACAGAGTGGTCCTTCCAACAAAGAAGGTGATAATGGCTGACCGTTCGAGATTCAGTTCCCTGAAATGATAAGCATGCAGGACTCTGAACTTTCATCCACCCCAAAGGTTGAATCATTGCAGGGAAAGCTTCGTGGCAAAGTGAGCAAAGCAGACATACACACTGCACATCCAGGATCGAAATCGTGTGCGTATCGTAAATGGTCTGCGATCGAATAGTCACACTGATAGGAAATTCTTCACTGCCAGGCTTTGGGAAATATACTTCACATTTTTTCTGGAAAAAAGAACTGATGTCGAAAGATAAATCAACCAAGTAAATACAGTGCATGACGGCAGCTGATTTTGCTTTGGTAATAAGAAAACACAGCAATAATGGTCCTTGCCACTTACAATGAAGTAATGCACCACTAGGAAATTTTTTTTAAATAACAACAGGATTACAATTATTGTCACAACAATGCAGTAAGTACAGCTTCAGTGCTGGTAACTAACGAAAGCTATCACATAGGAAAAAAACATTTGCTTACTTCAACGGTGCAGTGCATACCCACAAACGTGAGGATTGTGTAAAAGAGCAAAGGAAAAGAGCCAAACATTTGCTAACAAACACGGAAGGCCACCATGAAGCCAAAGAGGGCATACGATGAGCGTTTACACTTTGAACCAAAGATGCTAGCAGCTAGCTCATACCTTTTCTCATTCGGGGGTCTCTGGGTGGGCTATTTACGAGCAGTAGATGAAGCTACAGCTGGGTACTGTCTGCATGCCCGGTCAAACTCAAAACCAGCCTCTCAGTCTGTCAATTATCACCATATAGCTCCCCGGACATTTCCGAACACCAGCTAGAAGTGTTCACACGTTGCTTAGTACTTGTCTGTATCTCCTAGCAAAATTTATGCTTTCCACTATGCACTTCAAGTTTGACTCAAAGATTGAGTAACTTACATTGCAGCTGCTATCCGATTGTAGAATTTCCAGCACCTTAAAATAACGGCCATTTTTGAGAAAGATGGCTCAATTATACACTTGCTGTAATTTTAATGTTGGACATGTTCTCAACGATGTTGATAATTACTAGTTGTAAAAAGCATAATGCCCAGCTATTATGCACGTGGTCTGTTACTAAACTCTCAGCTCCAAAGCTAGTTTAAACGGTTTAACTGTAATTACTTCATGCATAAGATAGTGGCATCCATACTAAAAATACTGATATCTATTCAGTGAGAATGCTCGAAAATGAGCAGGGTGGTGAAAAACAAAAAAAACTCACACACAAGCTTCGTTGCAGGTAGACAAAACAAGGGGCGAGGGGAGATGATTTAGCATGTAGGAAAATCCAGGTAAGTGTTCTACCAGTGAGCACGTTATAGAGGATCATGGGCTAGGGGATTTGAGTAGCTAGCTGAGTCACAATTTGAGCTGCAGTAAGGACACCTACTCTACTGAGTCGATCACGAAAGCAAGCCTCATATCACCATGGCTGAAGAGCCAGACCACATTAGTTGGTAAATGTATTTGTGACATCCCCTCGTGTCTTCTATAACTCACTCCTTGCTGGTCTACCGGCTTGTGCACTCAGGTGCTTACATCTGGAGCAACACTGCGCAGCTAGGCTTTTCTGTCGTGAGCGTCACAGATGCCACACCACACCACTTCTAGTCGACCTGCACTGGATCCCAGTCAGGTAAGGCACCGACTTAAAGGATAGTTTTTGTCATTAACTTTTAGTTCCCTTCATTCTATGGCTCCAGCCTACCTGTCAGGTCAACTTCCACATTAAGCAAAGCATCCGATCACAAGTTTTAACCGTAGCTCACTGTACAAGCCCAAAATCCTTCCGCGACCATGTCTTTAGTGGAAATGCTTCCACAGCCTGGAACTGATGCTTGACGTGTCAAGACAGATCTGACAAAATTTATAAAGAAAACTAAAAAAGCACATATTTATTACAGCATTTAGTAGGTCCCTGCGAAGCTTTCAGAATTCAGGCACCTGTCGAAGACGAAACTTAAATCATGTGCACTTGGTGATGGTCACACAACATCATCTATTACTAGAAGAGCCACACCCTTGTGGTATACAATGAGAAGCGATCTCGTTTAATCGTCGTTAGGTTTATGGCTTTAGAGCTAATCACTCCACAGAGTCAGCATTACTAGGGTGTACAACGACCTACTTAGGAATGCAGACATGATATGGGTAGAGTGTCTCTGCTTGTTTTGCTCGATCTTTCGGCAGCTTTTGACACCATCGATCGCAAAGTTCTTCTAGAGCGCCTCTCATCTCACCTGGCATCACTGGCACTGCTCTGCAGTGGTTCAGGTCCTATCTCAGTGGGACACTCCAGAGTATTGACATGAATGGACAAAGATCATCTGATGTACCTCTGAAATATGGAGTACCTCAGGGCTCAGTGCTAGGTCCGGTTCTTTTCACACGGTTCATACTCTGCCTCTTACCGATGTGATTGCCAAGCATAATCTAGGCTTTCACTTCTATGCGGATGACACTCAGTTGCACCTTTGCTTTGATCCCTCCAAGCCTTCGAGCACCTCAAATTCTCTCAACCTCACTTGCTGCATGCATTGATGAAATCCGCACATGGATGGCAGCAAATTTCTCATACTAAACGATGATAAAAACTAACTTACTAGTTAGGGGCAAACCAGTGTGATTCAGAGATTGGAAAGGGTGTCTCTCAAAATTGGCTCTGGCCAGCATATCTCCTGTAGAATCAGCTCGAAATCTAGGAGTCATATTCCAAAGCAACCTCTCGTTAGACGACCATATCAGCTCCACAGTCAAATCTGCCTATTTTCTGCTTCATAACATTGCTAAAATTCGGGCTTGTTTAGGTAAGGATACCACGTCTAAGTTGGTCCATGCATTCGTGACATCCCGTCTCGACTTCTGCAACTCACTGCTTACTGGCCTACTAGCATTGTGCGATCAGGCGATTGCAGCTGGTGCAAAACTCTGCAGCTAGGCTTGTCTGTCGTGAGCGTCGCAGTTGCCACATTACTCCACTTCTCGCCGACCTGCACTGGTTACCAGTCAAGCAACGGATTGACTTCAAGGTTTTGTCGCTCACTTTTAGGTCCTGCTTATGCGTGCTGACACTGTGCATGCTGCCACTAACCACATTTGCATGCTGACTCTGTGCATGTCACCCCTAACCATGTTATTCATTTTGTTTGTTTTTCAAGCATGATTTTACTTACCATTCTATTGCGTATCACTTTGCAGCAAATGTAAAGCGCCTAGAAAGAGATTAGGTTCTCTGAGGGCGCTTTATCAAGTGCATAATAATAATTATTATTATTATTAAATGACAAAAATAGCTTACTGCAGTCAGCTTAAAAGTGATAGCTGCTTCCAAGGGGGCCGAATCACTTTTCCCAGAGCTTGAATATAAATGGGAAACAGCACAGGACCGACGATGGACACCTTGAGGGACTCCACAGGTGGTCTCTTCGGGTCTCTTCGATGGGGACCTGACGTCAACACGACAAGGATTTAACGTATTCGGACAGCTGCAATTTTAACCACGCAGTGCCTCTTCTGCAATACCAATCACTGTTATCAAGGGTTCAGGTAGGCTGTCGTGATCAAAGGAGTCAAAGGCAGCTGATAGATCCAGCAGTGCTAGGCAGCTAATTTATTGTCCCTACAGGACCTGAGGAATCCAGCCACACACTTAAAGTGTTCTATGAGCAGCAGTTCGGTTTCATCGTCATTAAGTTTCACGATATTTTCCGACATCCAAGTTCAAATGTCGGAAAGGCAAGAACTCGGTTTATCAGTTGCTGCAGCAGACTCCGACGGTTTGAAGGATAAGTACAGCTGAATATCGTCAGCATAAAAGTGATATACTATTCCATGGGCCTTAATCACTTTCCCCAGAGGTCGAGTAACAATAGAGAACAGCAAGGAACAGAGGACAGACCCTTGAGGGGCACTACAAGTGACTGGTCTCGTGGGTGAGACCTGACCCACACGTGACACGGACTGAACACGATTTGATAAGCATGATTTGAACCAAGCCAGTGTGCAAGACCAATCGTTGTTCTAAATCGTTCACATAGGACATCGTGATCTGTGGTATCGAAGGCAGCTGATTGGTCTAGCAGAGCTAGTGCAGTGACATTCCCACCATCGTTCCAGCATAGGATTTCATTAGTTACACGGAGGAGAGGATTTTCGGTAAAGGTGCTGCTGCTTGAATCCCGATAGATTTTTTCCTGAGACTTCATTGTTCGCAATGCTTGCTACCAGCTGCTTAGCGATAACTTTTTTACGACTTTCTGACCAAAAATTAGGAGATAAACTGGGTGATAGTTTGCAACGGCCACAGTGTCCAATCCACACTTTCTAAGTATACATCTGAATTTGAGCAATTTTAAAGACTTAGAAATAACTTTTTTCCAGAGAAGGAATAGAAATCTCAGTCAAGGCTGGGCTACGTTTAACTACGAGCGAAGGCCAAATAGATTCGTCCTGGTGAATGCATTTTAAGTTGTGTCGCTGGAAAAAGTCGACGTTACTATGTGCACACGACAGAGCAGGAACAGTAACCCAAACCGAGCAATGATCCGATAGAGTCAGCAGGCACACCATAGGTTGGTAGAGCAGACGTCCTTAACAATAAAAAGGTGTCATGTTCCAACGTGACCTTTTGTTAGACAACACCATCAGCTCCAAAATCAAGTCTGAATACTTCCAGCTACATAACATTGCTAAAACTCGGGCTTGTTTAGACAGGGACATCACACCTATCTTGTCCATGCATTTTTGACACCCCTTCTTCACGTATGTAACTCACTGCTTACTGGTCCACCGGCATGTGCAATCAGGCACTTACAGCTGGTGCAAAACTCTGCAGTTAGGCTTGTCTGTCGTAAGGTGGCCCAGTAGCCACATCATACCTTTTCTCGCCGACCTGCACATGCTACTAGTCAAGCAAAGCATCAACTTCAAGATGTTGTCGCTCACTCTTCGGTCCCTTCGTTATTTGGCTCCAGCCTGTCTATCATATGTACTGCCCCACAAGACTAAGCATTACACAACCTGCTTTTTGGAATCTATCTGTTTACATATACCTCGTGCAAACCTCGAATCAATTGGAGACCGCAGCTTTAGTCAGTATGCTTGGAGCTCACTGCCGACTTGTGTCCGACCTACCTGACTTGACCACATTTAAAAAATAAATAAAAATAGTCCTAATCCTCACACCATTTAATGGGTCCCTGTAATTCCACCTTTACGTGCTTTTGCCTGCCGACCTTGCACATGTCACCCCTAACCATGTTATTCTTGTTGTTTATCGAGCATGCTGACAATAACCATTCGATCGTGTTGCATATGCATCAAATGTAAAGTGCCTAAAGAGGGATTGAGTTGACTGAGGGTCCTTTGTCAAGTGTTTTATCATTATTATTATCATTATCAAGGCATCAAAGCATGTGTTTCCATCGAATGGTTAGACTTATATAAAATATATATATATATATATATTATTTAAGTCTAACTTCAATCTACTTAATTTGTATAGCACCCTAAGAGAACTTAATGTCTATAAAGGCACTCCGTGATGCCATGGGCTTACGACCTCGGCCAGACCTTTGTCGGGGCAAGAAGCTTAACCATTGGGCCGAACCAGGGGTGCATGGTTTCGTTGCCGTGCTCATGTCGCCAGCGCTACAACTGACTAAACCAACCACTGAAAAGTTTTGCATTACATAATTACCAGGACAGCCAGATACAGGTGTTAATGGAAACTTGATAAGAGAACTATTTATATGGTAACCTGTGCACCATTTATTTAGCTGTTTTTGAGCAGCATTTTGACTCGTTACATAACGGAACGGTCTTACCTGAACCGAAGACCGAGAGCAGGCTATTGCAAAAACCAGTTTCAAACGAGAGTGATCACAAGGAAAGAACCCATGCACACATGATTAAGATATTGACGTCCACATACCTTGCTGGACTCAACAAAGTTGGTTAACATAACAATGACCACCGCATGCTGCTCCCATACCATTTGCCAGAAATCATTCACAGTCTTAACAGATGGCCCTGAAACCACCATTCAAGGCGATGTAATGATAATGGTGCATGCGTACGGACAGCTGCCAATGTGCAAGGTTCAGAATAAATATAGAAGCCTTTAGCCTGACCTTGGGTTGCTATATACTTCTTAGGTTGGGAGAATCCCTGAAATCAACAAGTCATCCATGAAGACCAGCTGTGCACAGTAGCAAGCCACAGTGCTGGACCACGTTGCAGCAAGCATTGCAATAATTCATTGCCAATGCTTACGTTAATATATGATGCATTAATATAACCATTAGTTCCTAGCCCAATCATAACTCTGGTAGCATCATCTGTAGTAAAACGATAAAAGGAAGTTTAACAAATGGCATGCTCTACTACATTCTACATATACAGCTGCTGCCCCAAGCAATGCATTAGTAACCAATGACCCAAAAACCCGATATTGTGGTAAAATGGTATACCATTAAATCAAAAACAAGCCAATTCCAAAGCCAAGTTTTGCAGCTGACTGCTTGAACAATTACCGACTTTTGATGAGCTTTAAAGAAAATTGACAGATAGCTACGATGAATAAGTTTACGATTAAAACCAATCTGCACACAATGTGCACAAGTGCATCTACGGTGTCATACCGATAGCAACAGTGATGTTACCATGCTTAAAAAAATCATGATGCTAATCACTTGTATGTAATGTTAAGTTTGCCAATTGGGTATCGAATCTAAGGCGCACACTTGCATCGGCTCTGCTTTATCTCCACTACCTAGGCGAAAATGTTGGGCAAGTAAACTTGCTATCCAGGAATGAGGACACAGCTCGACAAACAGCCGAAAAATGGCTTGTCTTTTTACTTTCACATGCCACTGCAGTAAGCAGATAAGGCAGCAGACTTGGTTATCGGAAAGCCGAAAACAGAGCCATGCAAGTCTTGAGACCGCTCAGAGGTGCGTTGAAAGGGATAAATCGTACAATGACCTAATAGATGGCAGCTAGTGACATGCTTAAAGAAAACCAGGGGAATGATGGCTCGTGGTTAGAACAGAAAGAATTATAAAGTCCTACGCCTAAACTGAAGATGCTCTAAACAAAAACTTGAATCAGCCAGGTCTATTACATAGGATGGTCTGCTTTAAGTGACTACAGTTACGCAATCATACTCGGGTCTCAGCAGCAGCAATGCTCCTTAATTCAATTTACATCACCTAAGAGAAAAACCAATAAATCCAACGCCAGCCTTCTGTGATCACCAGAGCTGAGCTGATGCACTAGAGTCATACTTTCTCTCTTACTAATATACATTACAATAATATTTTTTTACAAATGCTTTCTACCACAACATATTACTTACATGGAATTATGTTATTAAACCTGTTCTTTAGCTTGTTGGCAGGGTCTTTGCCAGCTATGCAGGAGTGGTTTTCATTTGCAACGATTTCCTGCCGAACAAACAGAAAGTCATGCAATTAGTAACTAAGTTATGCAGCTTTAAGCTTTGCTGGTAATAAAATCGACGAAGTTGTATGATCTCAGCAGGAATACATGCATAGCATAAGTGACCGGAAACAAAAAATTGTAAAGCGAAACTAGTTTGAACACAGGCATTTTTCGATTCGTAAAAGTTCTCTTTGAACAGAGCATATTTTCAGATGTCATTTAGTAATTGGTTTGCTGAAAACTACTTATAAGGATGGTATACCAAATACAGCTGTCATCAGATAAAAATTAGACAAATTATAAAGGTTCTTAACAAGTATTGTCTATTGCAAACTAGCCATCACGTCTGCAAATGCATGCTTGCTTAGGATTACAAAGGCAAACGTCAACAGCTGATTTAGAAGACTTCTCATTGTTGTCCCTTTCTCTTAGTGAGGCAATCGATTATACGTCCAGACCTGTTAAATTCCTCAATCTGTAGAGCATAAGACGAGTAAGATAAGATTGTTGGACCACAACCGCCTGAGGCTAAATTATTCAGTGCCTCGGGAGATTACCACCAATTACTGCACTGCATCTTTAAATTACTGCTTTACTGCATCCAGCGCTAATGGAGGCCACAGGCACACATGCACACACACACATACAAACACACACACACACACTCGCAAGCACGCACACACACACACACATTCACATGCACACGCACACACACACACACACACAGACACACACACGGATACACACACACACACACACACACACACACACACACACACACACACACACACACACACACACACACACACACACACACACAAACACTTGGCCATGCTCGGGTTGCCGAAGCTATGGCAAGCCACAGCTCGTGGCGTTCCAGGCATGTGGCTCAGTAGTTAGGCTCTCTGTTCGTCGAACGCAGAATGCTTAATCATGGCAGTTTGGCATGCCTGCCATCCAGCCAACCACCTGCTACTACAAGCACACGCATTCATTAACTTGCTGCATTAGCTGGGGTAGGAGAATGACAGCAGAAGGCTTTAACCAGAGCACTAAAAAATAATACCTGATTTAACAGCCTCTTTTTATAGCGACATAATAGTAGTTGTACTACTATTATTATTATTATCACATTTGAAATAGTAACCTCAAAGCACTCAATATCTTGCTAGACACTTTACATTTGCTGCAAAGAAAGCAGGATCAAATGGTTAGTGGTAGCATGCTAATAATACTAATGGTAATAAAAATAATACACATGACAAAGCTCCCTCAGAGAAGTCAATCTCATTCCAGGAACTTTACATTTGCTGCAAAGGAAACAAGATTAAATGGTGAACGGTATCATGCTTGATAAACAAGATGAATTACATGGTTAGGGGTGACATGCACAGGGTCAGCATGCAAGTGTGGTTAGTGGCATCATGCAACAGTGTCAGCATGCGTAGGCACATAAACAACGAATTATCAAGACCCACTAAACGCTGTCATAAATAGATGAACCCAGTAATCAACAAAAAGAACGTGGTTAGGGGGTGACAAGGTCAGCATGCAAGTTTTGTTAGTGGCAGCATGCTACTATGTCAGCAGGCATAAGCACACAAAGGTCAAATCAAAGGGCTCACTAAATGCTGAGATGAATATATGTGTTTTAGTTGCTTTGCAAATGTGATCAAGACAAGAGACGCCATTTTAAACTTTAAAGGCACTTTAAAGTGGATGAGTTGCTTGAACGGGAGCGAGTGCAGGTCGGCAAGAAGTGGTGAGATGAAGCAACTGCAAAGCTCACGACAGACAAGCCTAGCTTCAGAAGAACCTTAAAGGCTATTGCCCCAGCTTTCTAAAGCAATAAAGGATCTCCCACCGAAGGATTCGAACTCACGACCTCTTGATCAATGTTCCATGGAGGTCGTGAAATCCCACTGCCTTACCTAGCACTCCAGAATTTTAAAAAATCCCTACCTTAAACGATGCAAAACTTGTTATCGTTGCTAAGGTTAACGGCAGACGGCGGTGGATCACAATGATTTTAAATCGAATCGGACATTAGGTGAAGTTTGAAGAATTTGAATAAAAATTGGAGTTTTGTATTCGAGAAGATACTGCACCTCGATCTTTTTGCTTTCAATGCAGACTAACTGAATACTTTTAGTTCGGCAAAAGAATGAGTGGAAGGGCTGAGTCCAATTTTGCCACAAAGGCATATGCAATAAAATCACAACACAAAAATGCATGCATGAGACAATTTCAATCAAAGGACTAATTGCTCCTCTAAGCTGCGTTAAAACGTCAGACATCAGCTATACCCTATGAAGCCTCAGGATTTCGTTGCACAAACTTCACAAGCCACGTGAGGATTTAAGAACTTCCTCTTTGTGGAGGTGCCAATCTGGTGTAAGACATGGCATCCCATAACATCCTTTAAAGACTATTAGGCTCGCGAATGATAATTAAAGGGAACAACACTTAGCCAAATCAATAGTGCACATTCGCAACCGATTGAAATCGTAAACTAGTAGTAGATGTACTAATCTATGTTTTACCCCTGTCAAAATCTCATTACAGGTACTTTAAAACTCACTGCAACACAAATTTAACAAGGGTTGTAAAATCCAAAGTGTTATTAGCAGACGATCATGCAAATGTACAAAGTAACATGCTTAGGCCCGCATATGAAGGCACACAAAAAACGTTTAAGACCACTGATTAGTAGAAACCCTAGTAATTAGTAGGCACAGATATGCAGGCAAAGCACATATGAGCACAATAGTTTGACTGGGGTACAGATAATGTTGAGGACTGAAGGCATGGTCACTAAAGTATTTCATTTAAGAGCAATGAGTTAAAAGCCGACCGAAAGGCAAGGGTGCTGAAAGAGCAAACTGCTGCACCAACGAGGTCGGATAGGAAGGCTGGTGCCAGTGAGTGGAGCAACCTGTAAGATCGAGAGAAGATCTTGAAGTCGATTCAACCCTTGATAAGGAGCCATTAAAGCTAAGATACAATTGGTGTAACTCAGCACCTATGGTACAATGTGCAGTTGACCACAGACCACCAGAGCTGCTGAGTTTTAAAGCCAGAAGATTAGGAGGGTGGGCAGGGAGTCCAAAATAAAGGGGTTGCTCTCATGCAGAGACAGGATGTCTCAAAATTGCTAACTTGTGTGACTGACGAACTCTTGTCTATGTGGGCTAAGACTTTGGCAATGTGCCTCAGCTGAAAGTAGGCTGGTGCAACGACTGTGGGAGGAGCAACGTGCTCATCTACTGAGAAATCGTTGTGAAGCAGCATCTGCAGATTATGGGTAGCTGTCATTTGAGTCAGCGACCAATCTTAAGGTCTTTCGACTCAAGAACCAACTGAGGAGCAAAAATCGACCGCTCCTCAACGCTCAAACTGCATTCAGCTCGTCAGCACGTGATTGCGCCAAGATTGAGAGTGCTCAGGCAAGGAATACAGTGTATGCCAGGACGGTAATATAGTGGCATAGAGTCTACTGAAAATATGAGACAGCAATAATTATGCAATTGCCGGTTCTCTCCCCTAATTTCATGGATGATCAAACCGAACTTATCTAATGTCACTTGAAATCACATATTAAGCTGTTTTAAGTAATACATGCTAGCAGCAGATAAATGTCTATTGCAATCATCTGCATACCAAAAATCAGATTACATAATAAACAAAATCTCTTACAGAGAATCGATTGGCAATCACGGCTTCCGCTTTCACGTAGAGATCAAACTGTTGAAGATTCATGCCAAATGTGTTTCCATACATCGGCTCATTGCAGTTCATTGATTCTTCAGTTGATACAGCTATCAAGCAAAGCAAATGACAACTCAAACAATTTGTTTTTGCAGTGACCAGGCTGTAAATATATTATCACGAACTTATTCAGTGAGGCAGCCACCAGCATGACATTCATTCAAGGAAAAATTTGCAGCAAGGTAACTCAATATAAGAACCGGTACTGTATAGCTTCAAGTGCAGCATAATCACAGCCAATGCACTCTGACTGCCTAGCGTCAACAGAGCAATAGGATGCGAGGCGTGTGAGGTAAAAGCTCAGTGAGCAAAATAACCCATATCGCTGAGCAATCAGCCTATGCAGCCTGGGAGAGGTTCGACTGACTAAGGCGCCTTGGTGAATGTTAGGTAGGATCTTCCAATTGTTAGCTAGGATCTTCCAATACAATCAAGGCTTTTTAAAACATGCCTCTAAGAAAGGCAGATTTGAAAGACTTCGGAGTCACCCCATAATCCAGAAGCACTACAAACTGGAATTATTGGTGAACAATTGTTATGAGACTGAAGACCGCAGAACCTTTGACACGAAATGCTGCTTGATGGGGACCAAGTGCAGGTCACTGGTAAGTGGTGCAACGTGTTGATCAAAACGATCGAGACAGATTGCCTAGCTGCTGAGCATTGCACAAACTGTTAGTGCCCTACGACACTGGACGAAAAAAGAGGTGACTAGTGAGTTACAAAAGTCACGAAAGGATGTCAAAACTACATGGCAAAACCTCGTATCCCTATCTAAGCTTGCTCGGATTTTTACAATGTTAGACTCAATTAAGAAGCTGATGCAGACATCTCGTAAAAGGTAACTATGCAACAGGGCAGCCAGATTTGACTGAGTTATGGTAGGTATGGTTATGGCCCATTTTGAGGGTCGTGTATTCTCATGTTTGAGTAACACTAGGCTTTACCCAAAACTTAAGTAGGCTGGTTTTATCGTCATTCAAGCAGCAAACCATATTAGATGCAATGGTGATATTCGCTCCAGATGTTTGCTATACTATTCAGCAATCTTTACAAGGTCAAAAACAAAGACGGCGGGGATTCCTGCTGGAGATAGAAACATGCCGCATTGCACCGACGAATTTTGATATGATTTTCTCCTAAACAGACTATGTCTTTTCAATTTATTGGGATACACAAACGACTATTGAACAGATAAGACATGTTGGCAATTTCATAACAGCGGCTTTCTTAGCACCATAGATAGATGGACAGTAATCTGGCTGGCTACATCAATATCAAGTAATCAAGCTCAAGTACAGACAGTCAATTTTAGTGTTTACAGTACAGTGTGGTGTTGGAGACATTCAGATAGCTCTGAACTTATTTGGAAAGGCAGTCCCAGTCTGCAAGCTAAAATTAATCATGTACCCCATACAAAATGCATCTCGAATGGTGTAGCAGAAGAATCTCAGCAGCTGCCAGTGACTTACCAGACTCGAGCTTTTGGTGGTTAGGACTCAGATGAATAATGTCGCTACGTGATCTGCGGACGTTTATTTTCTTTAAAAAAAGTTACTTAGTTGCACCACACAAAATTGCCATGGTACAGTAGCCAAACTCATGCTAAATATGGGTGCAAGCGTTCTCACGAACGAATGAATAGATTTTTAGGTATTTTGGGCAGGCAACGTTTGTGTCCAAGTGAGAATCCCTGAGCATACCTACTGGTAACTGCAAACGTAGGGAGGACAACATACTGCAAGGTTCATCGAGCAAATGGCAAACTATTATAAAACACTTTTCAACCAATTACGATTATAATTAATATAAGTCAGGCTAATTGTGTTGATTGGTAAAAAATCAGCTACCACAAGTAGCCTGCCTTGCATTTCAGAGGAACTCGGTCACTAGCTAAAGAAGCAGCCAGCTGTGTCGCTAGCTCTTACGGAAATTCTGGCCTGATCTGATAGTCAGCCAGGCTTTCCCTCGCGGCACCATAGTGACTCACGTCCATAAGGTGATTAAAGGCAGTAAGCAAAAGATATAACTGCAGTTAACGTTTCTCGATGCAAAGACGGGTGGCATAATTTTGTAACAACTCTGGTAGCAAAACTGTCGGTGTGTTGTTTACGAATTTATCAAAATAAATTAGCGTTTGATAAGATTTATTTGCCACTCATTGTCTTAGTAATCTTTGTATCATACCGATTTACCCAGTTTTCTATTTTCAATTTGGCAGTGAGATTACCAATAATAATAACATAATTCATATCTATATCGCCCCAAGAGAACTTAATCTCTATTCAGGCGCTTCATATATGCCTCGGGGCTCGAGCTCACGAGCTCAGTCAGACCTTGGTCTGGGCGAGCACATTAACCACTAGATCAAACCATCTCGGCAGAGTTGATCAGTGACAGCTGCTGCAGCAGCTATAGTACTGTGCAATATACTTTTATGATTCAGTAAGCAGTACATCATACGAGTCTATGAGGAGCATGCATTAGAGATGTGTCATGGTACGACCACTAAACATTCAGCCCTATAAAGTCGTACAATGTATGTAGACACGCAACTTCTGTGATCATGCTTGTATCCCAAATCAACTTTGCGGGCCTCTCTGAATTACTGACTTACGTAAATATTGCAAAAAGTACGATTAAAGCAAGAAGAGACTGCTACGGATAGGCACTGCATCGTAAACATATTTAAAAGGGATATGATCACAACGAATCGGAGGTGCTTAGATAGGGGTAGCCAAACCAAGTTAATACACGTATCCCTGATATCTTAGCTAGACGTTTGCACCGTTCAAGGTTTTCCTGGGTGACCATTATGGAGCTTTTAAATAGCATTGACCTCAACAGCTTGGCGTTGCTTTTACGAACTTCACGACTACCAATTTACATGGCTAATTTCAGACCTGCATTTGTAGCCCAACAAGCAGCATATCGACTTTAAGGTCGTAATGCTAAATTGCATGTCCTTTTATTCTTTTGCTCGGTTTAGCTTACCAAATACTCTGAGGCCAAACTTTACATTCCTATTCACTTTACACAGGCTCAACAATAAGCATCCATACGGCTAAGTGAATGCACAGTTCGCAATTCTAGTATGCGTAAGCAGGGTTAACACCACCTACTTTCCCATGGCTTTTGGGCAGATTTCCTTCAGATTTGGGCTAATACATTATCTTACGTCACTACCTTATGAGGGAGGAGCCAGGTATGCAGACTCAACAGAAGGAGAATCGGTCTCAAGTTTTTATTTCCTTGTTGGTCCAGCAGACCAATCAAAGCTGGGGGAGGGGGCTCGGCACATACACCCAACTGCCAAAATTACAACGGCTAAAGTTCGTGGGCTCGAGTATATTGAGGCGTTCACAGCAAGTCCTTGAATATGGACCGCTTATTATGTGTGGTGATCAATTTTTCAGCCTCAATCTCCCAACAAACCCGTCACGGCTTGAGTTACTTAGAACTATACACCTCACCACCTTAACGGCACACTTAACTTGGTACTGCTCCCTTTCACATAAAAAATCTTGTTTCTAAATGCTTATCTCCTTTTTATTTATTCTTCTAATAGTACTCTACAATAATGTCTGCAGCAGCGAACTCATAATCTCTGCCGGTGTTGGCTCAGCTTCTTTCCATGGAAACCCTCTTTCATACTAGCCTCCGGGATTAGAGCATGAGCTGTGGACCAGAAAAAGTCGCCAGACAAATCTGTCGTGGGCTGGTCTAAATCCATCGAGTAGACATTCAGAC
Organism: Cristatella mucedo; assembly: GCA_009760855.2. Taxonomy (NCBI): domain Eukaryota; kingdom Metazoa; phylum Bryozoa; class Phylactolaemata; family Cristatellidae; genus Cristatella; species Cristatella mucedo. The sequence goes on from WPIO01000298.1 coordinate 37,740, forward strand.
TACAAGATAAGTCGGCGGCTGTCAAGAGGAAGGTCTGCCGTGTAAACTCAGCTTTAACGACATAAGTGCCGAAAGTCCGAAACTTGCTTGGGCTATGGTTTTATCTTTTAAGCCTCAGCTAAACAAATAGTCATCTGTTGCTATCTGCTTTTCCTTTGGCACAGTAAACTAGCCAGTTTTTGTACCAGTGAGCTTTGCATGACTACAAGTGCCTCGCAGTTGCTACATCACACCACTTCTCGCCGACCTGCACTGACTACCATTCAAGCAAAAGGATTGACTTCGAGGTTTTGTCGCTCACTTTTAGGTCACTTCATTCTTTGGCTCCAGCCTATCTCTTAGATATACTCCCCCCATCAGGCCAACCATCGTACAACCTGCTTTTCGGAATCCAACAGTCTACTAATACCTCGTACAAACCTCAAATCCTTTGGAGACCTAGCATTAGTTCGTATGCTCCCAAAGCCTGAAACTCCCTCTCGACCTGCATCAGAATGTCCCCTGACCTTACCACATCTAAAAAGAATTAAAAAAAACCAACTATTTAGGACAGCATTTAGTAGGTCCCTCTGATTTGTCCTTGATGTGCTTATGCATGCTGACACTGTGCATGCTGCCACTAACCACACTTGCATGCAGACTCTGTGCATGTTACCCCCTAACTATTTTATTCAAGTTGTTTATCAAGCATGATACTACTCACCATTCAAGCGTGTTTCCATTTGCAGCAAATGTAAAACGCTTGGAAAGAGATTGAGTTATCTGAGGGTGCTTTATAAAGTGTATCAGTATTACTATTATTCACTACAAATGACTAGCTAGAAAACTAACTAACGAGTGGCCATGCGTGTCTTTAGGTTCGCTTCAGAATGCTGGCCTAATAATGACACTTGTTTGCTTTCGCAAGGTAGATAGAGTGGGGATCCCTAGTCTTTGATTAATGAGTCTTTAGCAGTTAGTTATTAAGCACCTGGATCAAGTTATAAATCAAGTTTTCTTAGATGCATGTTAGATGTTATAAATCAAGTTTTCTTAGCAGCTATACAGAAGAACTATCATAAATCTAATTTATTATTTCTTGCTATAATTATTAAGAGAAGGGCTTGCTCGAGCCAAATAAGCCACACGGGTGGAGACTAGGTCATGTTGGAATAAAGAGATACCTCAGCTCTAATGCATCAACAGAGAGTCTCATAGTTTAACTTAAAAAGCTATTTTCCAGTGAAAAACGAAAGCACCTCAATTTTTCAAAATATACCTTTAAATGGAAAAATGCTTTATTGTTTGCATGCCGTAAGCTTGTTCCTTGGGTAGTGCACCACCTAAAATTCTGCAACTGTAAATTAAAACGTTGTTCCCCGTCCAGATGAGTGGAATTGACTAAGCCTCGTGGTAATCAGACTACAGCAAACAGAATTTTTATAATTGCTCACGAGTTTAAATTGCCCAGGAAAATACTGGAACACCTAGAACACCGATCTAAACAAACCCGTGAGTCCTAAACATGCATAAAGTAGTCACCACATGAGTCACGCTAAAATATAAAATAAGTTAAATGTAATTAATTGCATAGCGCAGTAAGAGAACTTGATCTCTATTCGGCTGCTTCACATATGCCTCGGGACTCGAGTTCACGACCTCGACCAGATCCTTGTCGGGGCATGCACCAAAACCACTGGGCCAAGGATATTGATCTTTAGAATGAGACTAACTGCGAAATCAGTGAGCACACAAACGCACTGACTGCTGAGGTCTTGATCGGTGCTTGATTGCACGAACATAGTACAGTGAAAAACCTTTTAGGTGTTGCGCCTAAAGAAATCTCACCTTCTATAGGAAACCACGACAGCAACCACAATGGCAATCACCACTAGGATGCCACCGACTGTTCCTCCAATGATAGCTGCGTTTGAGCCAGGGCTTGGAGATACTTCTTCCGTTGAAAAACGAATGAAGCAAAGAAAAAGATTTTAATAAGAAGACACAACTGGATGCTCGTACATGCTGCTATGTATGGCATCGAAATCATAGACAAAACCATGTGATACAGGCATTAATAGGTTCAAAGCATTGAGCATTACTCAGACATTGCGTGGTTAAGCAACGGCCCAAGTATAGAGGAAAAAGTACACGACTTACACAAAAAATCAACTAGATAAAAATTAGCTAGACTAGGTCACAGTCGAAGAGAAGATTTTCGAGTGATTCTGTAGGAAAAATGCAACATTTCAGCTGCTATCATCATTGCTACTTAACTTTAACGGCTGCAAACAAGGGTTACACACAGTCGGTCTACTACGAAAGCAAGAGTCAACCAAGTGTATTAGCTTTGATCTCATTTCAAAACTCTAGCATTCAAGGTTGTATTTGATATCATTCATGAAATAAATCTCCCAAGAGGATTCCCAAGAAAATGAGTCTTGCTACTAGTTCAAGCCTACCCCTACCTTACGAAGTCGGGAATAATATCGCTAACTTGTCCAGCCATTTCTAGTTACAAGTAATCAAAGTCCAACCACAGCTAGCTGTTAGTCTTCTACAAATATTATCACATGTGTTTTTATCGTATACCTTCACGGAAGTAAACTAGTTGGGCTCTCCTGCTTGGTGCTTCAACTTTGGTTACTATCGACTGGTTCAGGCACATAAGCATATGTATTGGAAGCTTACAGAAGATCAGCACGTATGTAATTATGCAATCTAAGCACTGGCATATAGAAGATCTGCACATCTGTAATTAGACAAGCTAAATGCCGTTACGTGATTGCTTTCCATCAGCATTGGCTGTGCTGCCTATTAGTCGACTTGCATGGTCGGTTGCATGATAACTTATAAAGTCGCTTGAACCATAGATAATGATATATATATATATATATATATATATATATATATATATATATATATATATATATATATATATATATATATATATATATATATATATATATATATATATATATATAGCACCCTCAGAAAAACTCTCTCTCATTCTAGGCACTTTACACTTGCTGCAAAGGAAGCAGATAGCACAAGATAAAAAACACGCAGACATTACATTTCTCATCCGAACACCCTCACATAACATAGGCACAACCGTGCCAATTAAAACTTACCTAACCCGGAATTTCATTAAAGCTTGTGTGGAAGCACCCCAGTGTGAATCACAAAGCCCACTCTCAAAGCTGAGGTTTAGCACAATCATTCCTCACTTGTTGCTAATTGCAAAACAGTGCTACGAGTAGACGAGCATTCGTGACCACACAAGCTCGAAGCCGGTGGGATTGACCAGGCACTTCATACATGCCAGCCACAAGTGGTAACAAAACGCTTATAACACATGGTAGTTGGTCACTTCATTCTATGGCTCCAGCTATCTGTCAGATATACTACCCCATCAGGCTAAGCATCGTACCACCCGCTTTTCGGAATCCAACAGTCTAGAAATACCTCATACAGACCTTAAATCCTTTGGAGACCATGCATTTAGTTCATATGCTCCCAAAGCCTGGAACTCTCTCCCGACCTGCGTCAGAACATCCCCTGACCTGACCACATTTAAAAGGAACCTAAAAACACACCTATTTAGGACAGCATTCAGTGGGTCCCTGTGATTCGTCCTTGATGTGCTTATGCGTGCTCACACTGTGCATGCTGCCACTAACCACATTTGCATGCTGACCCTGTGCATGTCACCCCTAACCATATTATTCATTTCGTTTGTTTTTTCAAGCATGATTTTACTTACCTTTCAATTGCATTTCACTTTACAGCAAATGTAAAGCGCCTAGAGAGAGATTAAGTTCTCTGAGGGCGCTTTATCAAGTGAATTATTATTATTATTATTATTATTATTAGTTGGCGTCACCTAAGCCTGCCAGTCTGGCATTTTTCAAGCTCGGTACTTCACACAAGTGAAACGATGGCTAACTAAAGTCCCAGAAAAGGCTGCCAGTAGACTATCAGGGCAGGCAAGCCTGGAGGTTGCGAAAAAATGCCCTCGATTAAGAAAACTAGAGGCCGCCGAAGGGCAATCAGAAAGACGTCGAAGCGGCTGCAGAGAAGCTGCCACAGCATCTGGGAAATGCGTGCTCAGCCGAAGGCCTACTGCAAGAGCTGGTCTGTGGAATGACAGGGCGAACACGCCCCTCTTTCTGGCTGATGGGGCTGGCTTCTGTGCTCAGCCCACTGCTACGCCTCTCGAACATCCCAGCTCAGCTCGCGGCATGCTTGGTACGAGCCGGTCCAGCCAGACGGTACCAGGATTTATTAATGCTGGTGGATGAAGTAAGACATTTAAGGAGGAGGTGGTTGAGGCATGGCAGCAGTGTCACTACAAACGGCTGGAGTGAGGGATTTGCTGCAAGTATTCGGTGCTGCTGCTGGGCTCTCTTCACCTGTCACCCATCAGCACTTGTCGAACGCTTAGAATTGATAAATAAAAAAGTTGAAATGTATTTCATGGAGTCAGAGGGACAGAAATAAAATTAATTTGCAAAGCGACCTAAGAGAACCTAATCTATATTCAGCTGCTTCACGTATGCCAGGGGGCTCGAGCCAACGACCTCGGCCAAGATCTTGGTCGGGCGAGCACCTTAACCACTGAGCCAAGCCAGCACGGCACTTATCTTTCTAAACACTGTACATTTGCTGCAAAGAAAGCGTGAACGAATGGCTAGTGGGAGCATGCTAAATGAAAACTAGCGTAACATGGTTAAAGGTAACATGTCCAGGATCAGAATGCAAATATGGTTATCGGCAACATGCCCAGTGTCGGCACGTATAAGCACACACACGACGAATAACCTAGTACCACTAAATAAAAAGACATTTAACTCTACTAGCTAATTTAATAACCCCTTTTTGAGCATTAGAGCCTTAAAGGGTATCACAGCTACTTGCAATTTAATTCAATGCAAGACAATGCAATTGCAACACAGTATCGCCCATTGCAGGATTAGAACCAACGATCTTGCAACCGAGGTCGTGAATTATGGGGCATCCACACTACAGGATTCCACAAACGTCTCGAGAAAACATACAATTCACACACGGAAGACCCACTAATCTGCCAGTTTTTGAAGCCGTTGCACAAAGTGTTCATTAATCCACGATCTATTTTAGAAAGCTAATCAAGAGATGCTCTAATTCGAGTAGGCAGCAATTTTGTGAAGGGTTTAACATGGACCGATACATTATTAACAGATATGCTAAATGTAATTCCCTTTCAGTGCAGCACGGTGGAATCTCTTGCTTCGCTTCGTTACCATAGCATTTTGTGGTTGCTCACAATGGAAGCACGCTCGAATAAATAATGGCGCTCCATTGGCACGAGGCAACTTAGTCACGTTTATGATTAGCATGCCAAGATTAAGAGCAGAGGGATCTGAAGAGACCCTAGAGTAGGCCACTCAGTAGTCGGTCTTTCAACTTTAGACTGACTTGCCAACTGCTGCATTGGCGATAATTATAACCCCAGCCTAAAAGCTATGGACAAGCCGAGTGTTATCCTTATGTTGTTATACTCAGATTCCAGATTTGTTCATCTAGCATCACTGTAAATACGATTACCCATGATCTAGGCATGCTGCTCAAAAATGACCTGTTATAAGATAAGCACATTGATCAGGTGTCTAATCGGCTTGCCTTTAGCTGAGCAGCCATTGCCAACTAAGGACCTGACTATACAAGGAAACGAAGGCTCAACACTTTCTCGAATGTGTGACATGGCTTCTTGAATACTGCTAGGCACTTAACTCAAGACTGCCGACCTTTGCCCGCTATCGTCTGCGACAGTGCGCACAACGCAGCAGCTCCTCTGGTCACTCGTCAAACCCCATAGCTGCCGAAGACTTCCAATTCTTCCCGTGCCTAACTGTCGTCAAATGAATGATCGAACCGCCTTGCATAACGCAAGAAAATATCTGTGCTTAAATGTAATTCCAGGCATGTGCCGCTTCCAGCGAAAAAATAATTAACCGATATTGCTGAAGGTTCTTGCAAGTTTAGAGATATGCAGGGCCAGCCAGCACGTAACCCACCTCACCCTGGTAATAGATGCAATCCACAAACAGTAGAATGTTTTTAATAGCAAGGGCGAAGCTCCACTCTTTGACTTCCAAATCACTTCACTTGCATGCATCAGCCTACCTACTGGCCACCCTCACTCTCCAGCCTGCTCTAGCAAAAATCCTTGACAACTTAGTCACCAAGCTTGTTTTGCACTAAAATGAAAAATGAGGTGACCGGGCCTTCCGTTCGTTTGAATAGATGGCCTATAGCACACTCACAGCTTCTGTCATGACCCATTCAGCCGGAGATGACGTTGCCTTATTTAAATCGCACATTGACATGCATCTGATCTGTTCAGCTAAGCTTTACACACGTCTTAGTAAACTTGCCCTCTTTGTTCCTGCATGCGTGGATAGCTAACTGATGCATTATTCAGTGCATGTTATTAGCCAGGGGTTCTACTAACCGATTTCCCCGAGTGTCGTCGTGCATGCTTTAGCATGCTGGTCTAAGCTCGATAATTGTGTCGTTTCGACTGCTTGTCCAACTACGAACCGCCATGAACCATCAGTTATTGCAGTTGCCAAGCACCAGGATATATATTCAACTCTTTTAGGGTGCTAAGCAAACGACCGAAGAGGATTATGATTATTACGACTATTAGGATACAAGGCAATACGTATATACCAAGATACTAAGGCAACATCTTGGCTGGATCCAAGGTAACAGAAAACTCATCTAACCTGGAAATATGAAGGAATGGTGCAAGAAAATATCTGGGCTTAAATGTATCCAAGGCACGTGCCACTTTTTAGCTAATCAATATATAATAATAACAATAACAAAAATAATACATTTGAAATAGCACAATCAGAGAATCTTTCAAGACGCTGCATATCTGCTGCAAAGAAAGCGCGATCGAATGGTTAGTGATCGCATGCTCAATAAACAACAAGAACAACACGATGTATAGGCAAACAGTTAGATTCCAAAAAGCTGGTGGAACTATGTTGATCTGGTGGGATAGTTGATCTGGTAGGTAGACTGGAGCCAAAGAATAAAGTGACCTACAAGTGAGTGACAAAACCTTGAAGTCGGTGCTGTGCTCGACTGAGAGCCAGTGCACGTCGGCGAGAAGTGGTGAAATGAGGCCACTGCCAAGCTCACGACAGACAAGCCTAGCTGCTGAGTTTTGCAGCAGCTGTGAGCACCTGATTGCACAGGCCAGTAGACCAGGCAGCAGTGAGTTACAGAAGTCGAGAGAGGGAGTCACAAATGCATGCAAATGCAAATAAACAAAAATGTTGCTGCAGCTTCTTGCAGGATTTGAGATATGCAGTGTCAGCGTTAAAACCATGCTCACCCTGGTAACAGATGCTAATCTTAAACATTGGAATGCTTATGCATTGATGACATCAGCACATGGATGGCAGGAAATTTTCTAAAGACTAAACGATGATAACCCTAACATACTAGTTATGGGCAAACCCTGTGATTCAGAAATTGGAAAGGCTGCCGCTCAAAATTGGCTCTGTCAGTTTATCTTCTGTTGAATTAGCTGGAAATCTATATGTCACGTTCCAAAGTTACCTCTTGTTAGACGACCACATTAGCTCAACAGTGAAATCTGCCAACTTTCAGCTAAATAACAATGCTGATATTCGGGCTTGTTTAGATAAGAAAACCACGTCCAAGTTGGTCCATACATTTGTGACGTCCCACCTTTACTTCTGTAACTCACTGCTTAATGGCCTACCGGCATGTGCGATCACGCGATTACAGCTGGTGAAAAACTCCGCAGCTAGGCTTGTCTGTCGTGACCGTTGCAGTTGCCACATCACACCACTTCTTGCCGACATGCACTGGCTACCAGTCAAGCAACGGATTGACTTCAAGGTTTCGTCGCTCACTTTTAGGTAACTTCATTCTTTGGCTCCAGCCTATCTCTCAGGTCTACTCCCCCACCAGGCCAAGCATCGTACCACCAACTTTTCGGAATCCATCAGTCTACCAATACCTTGTACGAACCTAAATGCCTATGGAGACCGTGCATTTAGTTCGAATGTTCCCAAAACCTGGAACCCCCCCCCCCCGACTTGCGACACAATATCCCATGACTTGACCACATTTCAAAATAACTTAAGAACACATATTTAGGACAGCATTGAGTGGGTCACTGTGATTTGTCCTTTATGTGCTTGTGAGTGCTGACACTGTGCATGCTGCCACTAACTACATTTGCAAGCTGACCCTGTGCATGTCACCCCTAACCATGTTATTGATGTTGTCTATTAAGCATGATATTACTCACGATTCAATTGCATTTCCCTTTGCAGCAAATGCAAAGCACCTAGAAAGAGATTGAGTTCTCTGAGGGGGCTTTATCAAGTGCGCTATTAACATTATTATTATTATTTATTCAAACAGGATGATGAATACTACAAAAAATGTATGCATAATCTAATGCAATGAGTGCTTACAATTGTGTTCTCTTGGTCTCAGTAAGACTACATGATGTAAAAAACATTCAAAACTTTTGGCACTTATTATTGCACAAAGAGACGTTGCCGAGGTTATCATTAGCATATGCAACGTCATAAGCTCCAATGGGGATTTATACAAAAACGGTACTTGTTCAAAAAAATCAGCTAGTCTCTCAACCTAAAAGTATGTAGTATATTAATATAAGTCACTTATAGAGCTACTTACGAGAACTTCTCATGTGCTTTACATAGGCTATGGGTGTCGATTTTATGACGTCGGCCAGACCATGGTCGGTCGAGCACCTTAACCACTCAGCCGAAACAGCTCGGCATTTAGCGATGCTATACGCTAAAATGGTCTCAATCATCGGTTCGCAGAAAGTGTGTAAGCAGAGAATCCATAAGGAATTGATGGCTAAGTAGGCACCTTCTCTTTGCCTGGAATTGTTCTCCCGAATCAATGTCCATGTTACATCGTGTAGCAAAACCTCTTTGGGGTTGGCTTGCTAATGAAATCAGAGAACGTCTACACTTTATGCAATACTTAGTCTTCTTGTGTACCTAAAGATGAATGTAGGCTAGCTGAATAAAGGTAAGACTGAGATTGGCATCAGTTTTCAGCTCGATGAGACAATAATGTCAGCTTAATGCCACAACAGACTTTTTACTGCCACACCATCTAAACATGTTTACGAGCAATGCATAAATTATAGACCATTAATGCATTCTAGCATTTAATAATTAGCAACATAGCCGGCTTTGGTCTGGAAGTCTTACTGTTAAACCATTAGCATGGCCAATTGGTGAGTCCTCCTAATCAAAACCTACCAGCCCAACTGCAAGCTGGGAGTAATAAGTCGTACTGAAACAAAGAAAGCATTGTATATCATCCCGGTGAGTGACTTTGTTACTTCTATTCAAGCCAATTTGCAGGAAAACTCTGGCCGAGCTACCTGGCAACCAGAACGATCGGGTACAAATTGCTACGAAATAAAACCAATGAGGCACAAGTCGCATAAGAATCGAATGCACAACTCAGGTCACGATAGCGCTCAGCTGATTTCACTCAAGTTCGGAAAAAGTACTCACTCATGTGAACTATTTCAGCATAAGAGTCTACAGAGCCGTCACTTATTGTTGCGTTGACAACACAGTAGTAACTGGCACCCTGCACCACACCACAAAGTCTGGTGCTAGAGCCGTTAGAGAAACTGCTCATCTGTGTGCCAAATTCACACTGCAGCTACAAAAGATTGTAAAAAATTAGCTGAACACTTACATGCACTTTTCCTAAGAGCTTGTATGCATGCTGACCTTGTGCATGTCACCCCTAACCATGTTATTCATGCAGTTAATCAAGCATGATACCACTCACCATTCGATCGTGTTTCCTTTGCAGCAAATGTAAAATGCCTATAAAAAATTAGGTTGTCTGAGAGTGCTGTGTCAAGTGTATTAATAATAATAATATTATTATTATTACTATAAGAGTTTCCTTAAAGACTGATATGCAGTCATTTTTTAGGTAACCACTGGAACAATCAATAGGCTGAAAGCAGACAACCTTCATGAATGCGAACACCACTGATGCTCTGTTACAGCAAAATATTTATGATGAAGGGTACCGGGTGGATTTAGATTTAACCCCTAAGCTATGAAGATTATCTAGACATTTCCAACTTATGGTCTCGCGGTCACAGTTATATGATACAAGTTGGCTGGCCTGCGATTGAGCATAGGTTTGCAGCCCATTTAGAATAAAAGCCTACACCGAATGCAAGGAGAGTAGAAATGTGTGCTCTAAACTGAGTCCAGTTAGATAGGATGTTGTAGCTGGAGCATTAGTCTATCTCAGTCTAATTTCGATTCAGTGGATATGATTGAACTCAGCGATTCGTTGGACTTAGTAAAGCTAAGCAGTAAACATTCTTTCAAAGGCTGCCGAGTGAGCAGTATGGCTTACTTGCTGTAGCAGAACCAAGTCTATTAAATGGTTGCCAGCACTAGCTCCTGAGGGTCAGAGACTCAGCAATTAGGAATTTAGGATCCCGAAAAAATTATTAGTAGTCATAACAATAAAAACTTGTCGTTTGTATAATAACTAAAGAAAACACGGACTCTGAACAAGGCACTTTACAAACGACGAGTTGCAAGCACTGTATCAAGCAAACCAAAACAACCAAGTAGCTTGCTATCCACCCTAATCAAGAGAAAGTCAGCAGGAAATCAAATGTACAAAGCTCAAATCCTGAGAGCGTATTGTAGTGCTATTGAAGTTCCCTTCCTCTCCTGCTAGAAGCCTGATCGCACCACCTTCGATGCTTATCCGAACTTGACAGTATGTTTAAAGCACGCATGAGCATGATAATGTTCACGCCTGCACCAAGTGCAAGGGCTTCATATTCAGCTGCCAATAACTCGGTGAATTTACTTTCTTTGATAAAGAAAACTTGCATCTAGTGATCAAGTCATATAGTCACTGATTTGCCATAAGGACTGGGGGGGGGTAATTCCTAAAGGGCTTTGGTCGGCAGCTGAGCTTTCTTTGCTACCGTTGCCATAATCCCGTGTTGGCTGAGCCTTAACCTCAATAAACGTCGACTGGTGATTAAGCCGGAACTAAGCTCGAGTATTTCGGCATGTAATCGAGTGGGTGCAAAACCAGCCTTCAGGCATTCAATTTTCAGTAGCTCATCATACGTCTAAGTAGAAGCCCTAGGTCATCCACATGCCTACTATTTATTGTCCCTGTCACGGAAATTTCCGAGAACTGTCTCTGATAGCTTTCTGACCTAAACTCGGCTTTCGATGATCTCTTGGGCGCTAATCTTCCGAAGATAATAACGTCATAGCCCATAACGCCATAAGGCAATTACACAAAATCCACAACGTGGCTTCCCATTGCAAAAAGATCCTAGTACTGCAACACATGTCGAATCGGTCTGCTGGTTTCAGCCAACGTCACAGTGTATGTGCCCGATTTATCCACTCGGATTTCCAGAGAAGAAGACGTTTCACTCTCTATTTGACGATTAAAGCCTGCAAATGTCACACAGCTGAAATTAGCCATATTTGCAGGTAAAACTAAAGATTTGCTCTGCTAGCAAGGTTTTTACCCATTACAATTATGTCAAAAATTAACGAGTGAGTAATAACTTCCAACCAGACACCAAAATCCAAAATTGCAACTGGCCATCAGTAACATAGCCGTCCGGTTAACTAGGCCACATCAACAAATGTGCCAAATTCCTAATGTCCTCAGATTCGGAGCTCAAAATTCCTTGGGAACATTAAGCTATGAACCAAAACACTGCTTCATACTAGCTAAAGAACCACACAATATTTAGTTCAACTTACTATCAACTCACAGTAGTTCCATTCACTACCAGCTGAATAATTGACCATAATACACAAGATAAAAGTTCGGCAAAACGTAATGGTTGACATTCAACCAAATTCAAAAATAGACTTACGAGCAGTGCTCGAAGACGACAAGCTGGGTAGTTTTACGCAAACTATAGGGGTGTTATAATTCATTTAAATACAATTCATTTGTATAGCGCCCCAAGAGAACTTAATCTCTATTCAGGCGCTTCACATGCGCCTCGGGGCTCGAGCCAGCGACCTCAGACAGACCTTGGTCGGGGCATGCACCTTAACCGCTTGACCAAGCCAGCTCGCCAGACCTAAGAAACCCTGGCTTGGATTACTATATAACTCCCTAAGCTCAGGGAAGCAAGTTTTGTGGTCGTAGTTCTCAATCTTCGTTTTCTCTACAGCTCACTAGAAGTTCCTAACTTCAGGACTCGGCAGAAACATTGATTGACCATTTCATAAACTTGTTTTAAAATGGAAGCACTTGCAAAACTGAGAGTAAATACATACTCACTATGCAAGAAGCAAAAGTGTTTTGGCATTAAACCATATCAGATTCAAATCAATATAGGCAATATAAAATGCTGATACTATCTTGAATTCGACGGCAGCACTCGCATTGAATAGCTTGCGATCAGAATCTGAACAAGTTCCTCAAGGAAGTGCAAAAATAACAATTGCAATTTACCAGCATTGCTCCATTCTTAGATCTGCCCAAGGTTACAAATGCCCAATGTCCCATACTGGCTAAACACTAGTTACTAGCTGAATCTCAAGCTCTGACTGAGGAGTTTTCTAGCCGACTGTAAGTGACCGATTGCATACTCAGAAAACATGCAGGGACATAGTCGAAGAAGTAAAGACAGGATTACAAAATATCTGAAAAACTGGGCGACGGTATCGGTGTCTCTGCTTACTGTAATTTGCACAATACCATAGAGCCTAACGTAGGTAGACTGAATGCCTTACTGATATGGTCATCCACTGAAATTTCAAGTTTTCAAGGAACTATAAGGCTACCTGACATAGCTTCACGGTATATGCTGGTTAAAGAACTATATGGGGGTAATGATGGTATATGCGCAGGCATTATGCTAGTTAGCCAGTGGTATCGCCTTCGCAGTGATGGAAAAGTCAAATTTAATTATCAATATTTCTTTACGGTCTACAATACCTGCTAGATATATATCCGGACGTGCATGCAAATCTGCACACAATGACTATTCCCAAATCATTCTTGCTTAAAGTTGATTCACTATACTTAGCTGTCCCAAAGTTTTGAAGTCCATATCCGTGGCTGCTTTGGCGACAGATAAACAAATCTAGGTGTTACTGATAGAGCAGGCAGGATGAGCAAGATACTTCGTTCAGTCACGACAATGGCAGGCAGCACAGAACGCACAGGTCACCGACGGCAGAACTTCTGCCTCACATGCCCAGTGGCTTTAGTTGAGCAACTGGCCGCGAACACCATTAGTCATTTACCTCAATGCCAACTAAATGAGGTGCATTAGGAACACTTGAGTTGATTACCAGTAAACAAAATGCCAGCAAACGGCAGCTTGAAATAAAGTGCCAGTTTTCGAAGTAGAAGGAATTAAATCTCTTCGTGTAATGCAAATGCAACAGCATTCATTCTCAGCAAGAGTAGGCACACAGACGACATATCGCTTGGACCTATCGAGTTACAGTTTTACCTTGACCTACGAGTGTCCCAACCTATGAGTTTTCTTACATACGAGCTGCCCCTCGGTCAATTTTTTGCTTTGAGTTGAGAACTACAATTCGGGTTACGAGCCAGATTCAGATATCCCACCACTACTTACATGCACACAGACGACAAATCCATGGACCTATCATTTTACAGTGGTTCCTGGACTTACGAGTATCCCTAGAGTATTTCAGAGATACGAGCTGTCGGCTAATGTTTTGCTTTGAGTTGAGAGCTGAAATTCGGGTTACGAGCCAGCGTCAGATACACCACTACTAATTACTGCAGCAAACGTCAAAGTGAATGCTGCAACATCTGTCCAGCATCCGGTGCCACAATCGCTTACTTTAAGTGGTTGCAATGGAATTGTTCGCGTGTATACAAGTGCGAGTTGGCTTGCTAGCAATGCAAGCCAGAGGGTGGAGGGAGGAACTGCTTGTGGTTACTCAAGCCATTAAGGGTAGGGCATACTTTTCACTGCAAGATGCTACCGACGATCCCGGTGCGAAGTCAAGTGCAGGCTTGGCGATTTGCACCCTGCACATGAAAGAGAAGAAAGCTTGGCAAAAAGGGCAAAATCAGCTAATATGATTCGGGTATTCATTTCAATCTTGCTCCTGAAACTCCGTCAGCGTTTTCAAGTCGTCTGGTCTCCAAAGTAATGTTGTACCTTACAATTATTAAATCTCATTTATTGAAGTAAATTCTGTTGTGGTGTTTTTAAACCATATGTTTTATTTAGAAGTACATTTTTTTAATAACTAACTGAAAGCAAAAGTGTTTTTATGGGCCCAGAGAGGATTAATGACACTTTCACTCATTTCAATGTGGAAAATTGATTGCGCATAAGAGTATGGTGAGTTACGAGCTCTGTCACTGAACGAATTAAACTTCTAAGGTAAGATATCACTATACTTACTAAAATAGAGACAGGCTCCTCACAGTCCTGGGTGGATGAGCTCTCTATTACATTGATACAAGAGTCATCATTTCGCAGGTGATCTAAACATAAGAAATGGAATTAGCAGCACTATCTTGTTTTAAAAGGCTGTCACTCTAGCACTTGTTTCAGTAGAAGATAGTCACCACTGCTCGCACTCAATATGATGTAGGTTGTACAAGCTTGATGCATCAGCAGTTTTGCATGCCAGCGAGCTTTGGAGATGGCCTGATAGCATGACGAGCCCCCATTACGATCTCTTGCGAGAATGATTGGGAAGATTTATTCTTTAGCTAATTTGTCTCTCATAAGGCAGCATATCTCAAAAGTGATTGGGCCAGGCTTCTTCGACAGGATCCACGGGTACCCAATTGTGCTTGCTATTTATATAATCCGTGAGGCAAACATTCATCAATCGTAGGATATATATTTATTGAATGCTAATGGCATGACACATAATTCATCATTTTTTCCCAAGTATGAAGGCGATGATAAATGGAATACCCCGTTTGAAGGCCCATAACTAGCTCCTCGGGTATTTAATGACTTTATGTAGACAACAACGGAATGCGGGCAATTGGCATGCGACAACTATCAATGAATATCTATAAATTTTGACTGCCCATCGGCAAGCCCATAATGCCACCATTAGAATTATCCAAAAGTCTCAATATTTTTGAACCTCTGTCTCTAGCATTATTGCGAATGCAACCTCTGATTGGCCCACTAGCTTACACATATTGGTACTATAAGGAATTATCAGAAGTATTTAGCGACAAAAATTTACGATGGACGTTCACATTTTGATTTAAGTCAGGGCTATTGGCTGGCAACGACATCATACTTACAGCTAATGCAACACAAGGTTAGACTCATTTTCTCTCAGCTGCAGAAAACAATGACTGCAAGCTAACCAGGTTTCTAGGATCTAAAAGATCCCACAGGCTATCTATTCTAGTCATATCCAGCAAGGAGGCTGAATTGGTCTATCCGGTGATGAGCTGTTTTGATCTGAATTCTTTACCAGAGAAGGTTGAGATGGCATGCAATTACCATGCCTTTACGTCAGGTTTAAACACAGATCATGTCATTGAAGCCCAACGACCCAACAACTTAAGCCCAATGACTTGAGCTCAATCAATCACAGCCATGCCCACTTAACACGAACCACAATGGCAAAGCCTAAACCAAAGATAAACCCAGACCCGAAAAACAAAACCATGGGTACTGCCTCATCAATGGCTTGTTATCATAAACCTTCTAATTGTAAGCATTTCAGCACTTGTCAGCCTTTGCAACCAGAGGAGGCTAAAATGTGATTCGCGATAGCTGGAAATGTGATTCGTGATAGTTGATAGTGAAATTCGCGATAGCTGAAATTTGAGAAAACGGGAAATTGCTAAACAAACTAAAAAATTCTATAACTGAACCAGGCTGAATGTGCAAGTTATGTAGCTAAATCTTGCCAAGACGATGCAGGATAAGAAAGTAGACTAATGGTGGTCGGTACAGTGCAGCCATGAGGCCTTAGCAAAAAACATCACGAATTGAAAATTCTGATTAAGTTTAGTGCTATAGTGTGTTTAAAGTGTTAGCTTCTAATTGACTTAAGAATAAATTTGAGGAAACCTTAGATAATCAAACAGCCTTAATTTTTAAACAGCAGAAGAACAATGACGGCTAACACCAAGCTTGTCGTAGCTGCAGAGGACGGCCTGATGTAGGCTCGAAACCAGCACCTAAATTGAAACTTCATGATATGAGACATTTCAAACCACTAGAGAAATAATCCTGCACGTTATTATGATTGCCTTGCAGCGCGTAAATTGCCTTCAGCTGATTTTAAATTGGGTTGACGTCTTTTTCATTCAACGCAATAT
The DNA here is from genome assembly GCA_009760855.2 of Cristatella mucedo. Taxonomy (NCBI): domain Eukaryota; kingdom Metazoa; phylum Bryozoa; class Phylactolaemata; family Cristatellidae; genus Cristatella; species Cristatella mucedo. The sequence goes on from WPIO01000298.1 coordinate 54,138, forward strand.
TAAAGTGCACACCACTTTGCACCAGGGTAAGCTACATATATGCTTATTAGATGAACCGGTTATGCTAGAGATCAGCTACAGGGCTCTCTCCATGTTTAACAAAAGCAATGATAAAATCAGCACCAAAATTCACATGCAAATCTACAGTAGTTCGTTTAAAATTATTCACTTAGACGATAAATAACTGCCAGTACCAAATAAGTGGCCTAAGTTGCTAAATATTTGATAGGGTAAAAAAGGGTTGTTTATTCAACACAAATAAGGGGATTATAACGGACAGGAAACAGAAAAATACGGTGATCGCAGTGGTTTCAGCAAAAAAAATGACACTACTAAAAAAACTTACAAGTTCGGAAACCTGTGTGGGCCTTCACACCTTTTGTTCCAAGCCCTATAGTGCAGCCTGAACCTGGCATAGGAAGACATCCATCTGGATAGGAATATGGGCATCCTATACTGGAAATGCAAATTTCTGGTAACACACGTATGTTATAAAGGCGATTGGGAGATGCTGGTACGTTAATATTCTGAAGTCCCGATGTTGTAGCTGCTACTCTCACTGTTGTGTTAACACCAATGCCGGATCCGTCGACTTGAATCAAATAAGAGGTTGCTGCAAGGTCGCTGTCTTGGACAAGTGTTGTCATAGATACTTGTAGATTATTGCATTTAGGAGTAGTAGTCACAGATGCATTTAACAGTTGAGGGATCGCTAAAATATAGTGCCGAAGTTCAGAAAATAAACTTTTATGAACCAGTGGCAAACAACACATTTGCTGAAGAACTACATACAGAGCATAAAGGCAGCCAAACCATAGTATTAGTTAGTAAATTGCATCCCTTAAGAAATTGATGTAGATGGAAATAATAATAAAACACTTCCATAGGAACCAGAGGCACTAGAATTTGACAGCTATATATTAAGGAGGAGGACGGACTGGACTAATAAGTCTGAATTTAGCCTCCGGCCCAGCAATGTGATGAAGAAGTAAAGTATGCCAGCCAAGGATCTTTACACAGTAGCTTTACTGGTTGTCCATGAACCAACGTGAAAACTTGGTGGTGAAACCGATGAGTTCATCACAGTCGTTAACAATTGCTGTATGTCCATTCCTTTAAAATCATGCAGCAAGCAGATGCAGTAACCGAAGCGATCATGGGCAGTTCTCGAAGGAAACCTCGATTAGCAACAACTCATCTCATATATTACAGGTAGTTTGCTAGTTGTTAGCTACTCTGCCGGATTCAGACCGCAGTAAAACTGTACTTATAGTTTAACAGTTGTTCCCAAAAATAAAGGCCCACAATAACTTTGCCTGCATGATATTTAAGATTAGCTCTTACTTAAGAAACAAACGGTTGTTATTACAGCTAGCTGCAATAGCAATTTCATACCAGATTCAGACCTCGTCGGTTACCTTTGCCGTTTACACAGACTTGGCTATACGTTCGCACTCGAGCATGACTGAAGAAACACTTGACCATGTTTTATGATACTGCTATCGAACTAATGGTAATTTTTTTTGGTGTAGCCGCATAGCAAGCTGCGATATAAATGATAAGCTCATTTTAAAGCTTATTTTGAAGTCTCGTTCTAAAAGTGTTTGAGCTGAAGCCGGCATTTCCGTGGCTATGTTGCTGCTCTCATCGAAATTTCATTGAGAATGTTAGGTGCCCACCCAAGAGCAAATGTTAGAAATAAAAGGTGGGCTAAAAATGACAAAGTTTGACACGCAAGAAAGCAGATAAGAAACAGATCCTTTGCATTGAAGGTGTCATCGGTGTGAGAATGTAAGCCTGGATCATCCTTGAGGGTCATAGTACTAAGAGGGCAAACATTTATTGTTAATAAAAATAATAATAATAATAATATGCACTTGATAAAGCACCCTCAGAGAACTCAATCTATCTCTAGGCGCTTTACATTTGCTGCAAAGGGAAGGCAATTGAATGGTGAGTAATATCATGCTTGATAAACAAACAAAATGAATAACATGTTTATGGGTGACATGCACAGGGTCAGCATGCAATGCTAAAGCAGCTTGACCAACAATTATTTCCTGAAATATACCAAATTTCAGAGGCTAACATGATCGCAGCTGGTCATTGACGGCTACCCTCTCACCTATGGAACTTAGGTAGGGCATGAACCATTACAGTGTAATACCATTATAGTGTAATACTTCACCCTGTGCAGGCATTCAAGAAGGACAAGGGGAAATTCAACCTGCCAGGGTAAATCAAGCAGCTTAAGGAAATCAGCATATAATCATTTCATGAATTACGGGCTTCATGCTGGAGTATTTTTTCGAGACATCGCCAAGGGTGGAAGAGATGTTAAATTAACTGCTGTCAATGATAACATTTGGCAGTGCTTCTTCGGATCATCACAGAAAGGCACACAGTACCCTATAAGGATTCAAACAAGATTTTTCAAGAATAAGCAGCACACGCTTACTAAATTATGTGTACAATTCGTATATGCAGTTTCCTGTGGGTCGGTTCATACGTACGACCATGAGTAAATCGAGAATATACACCTCTTTGGATGTAGGCCAACGATGCACTTCCAAACCTTAACCATTGACGATTCATTGAAACATCACAAGTACTTTGATATTGCGTTCGATTAACCAGATAACCAGAAATGAACGGTCGTTGATATAGGACAGTCGAAAAAAAATATAGATATCACACCTTGAGCTAATGGGTATCATCAAATGTACCGAAGAAGATGCATACTTATCCAGCATCCAGGAGGTAGAAATCGGTTGGTAGGGCAAGAAGTAAATTTGCATCCACCATACACGTCACAAGGTGAAGATGACAATGTGCATGCATCAGAGTAACAGTTTTGAAGAAGGCATCCCGGACCAACGTAATTATTTGGACAACCTGAAATCAACCGATAAATAAGAACATACACTGAGCTATTTTTGCTAGTATTACTGCACTGCAGGGAGTAACCATTAAACAGCTCCAGGCTACCTATCGAGAATACTTACAAACCAGCCTGGGTATCCGAACTATGGCTTTACAGACTCAAAACGCTTAGCTGTACCTCAAACTGACCTCAAATCCTGTGCAGACCCTGACTTTTGTTCGTATGCTACCGAAGTCTTGATTTCCCTTTGAAGGACGCCATGATATCTCCTGACTTTTCGACATTTTAAAAAAGGTAAAAACCCTCCTTTTCACTCGGCATTGCGTTTGGGTCATTGTGATTGGGTCTTCGTGTGTTTATGTTGCTGACACTGTACATGCTACCAGAAATGTTGCACATCCTTACATTTTGCCCCTGTTCATGTTAACTCATTGTATGCATGTTGGCATAGTGCATTTTACAACGAATCATGTAATCACGCATTCTGTACAGCATGGTAAAAGTGCCTAGAACAAGATTAGACTCTCACCAGCGATATACAAATGTGACATTATTACCAGGTTATTCACTATCGAACTACCGAGCTCATTTATGCCTATCCAGCTCAATAAAAACAACAATAATGATAAAAACAAGATAGTTCAATTGAACATTCAGAGAGCTCAATCTCTCCAGGACAGTGGTTTCGCGACCCTTTAATACAGTTCCTCATGTTGCATCGACCCCCAACCATAAAATTATTGCGTGGGAAATGTATGTTTTCCGACAGTCTTGGGCAACCACTGTGAAATAAAAGTGGTTTCGATCGACAAAAAGAGTCGTGACCCATAGATTGCCAACCACCGCTCTAGGAGCTCTACATATGAAATAATCCTACAAAAAACTCCATTAGTACAACGCTATCTATTGCTTAAGACTGTAGTTATGATGTAGAGGCCTTTTAAACCAATAGCGTCCAAATACAACTGAATAGCCTGTCAATATAGGCTGAAAATTATAGTGAAAGAGCATGCACAAAAAAAGTAAAGTTTGAAATATAGTTGCCAACAACAATAATAATATTTTTAATAACACTAATAACACACTTGATAAAGCGCTCTCAGATAACTCAATCTCTCTAGGCGCTTTACATTTGCTGCAAACGAAACATGATCGAATGGTTAGTGTGCAGCATTGTCAGTAAACAACAAGAAAACAACAAGGTTTGGGGTGGCATGCACAAGGTCTGCATGCAAGTGTGATTAGTCTATATTGATTGAGTCTACTCGTGAGAATAACAGTTCGAACATGCAAGATTAGTGGCAGGACACGCTGTAAGAGACCATTTGCACAGGGACTAGCTTTGGAAATTGAATCAAACCCTCGGGCTAATCCCTATCAACATCCTCTATAGTTTGGAAACAAACAACAGCTTCCTAAGCATAAATACAAAAGCCCTAATGATGATGAAATAATCCTTAGCATTTTTGTAAAGCTAAGTAGCTTAAATGAGCTTGCTGCTGAAGAGTTCCTTACAGACGTTCATCTTCGATGTCCATATATTCAAGACGTCCTCGAAAATGAACATAAACTATACGTGGAGCTCACCGGACTGTTATTACTATGACACCCGAGGAAGGAAGCTGGACCATTGAAACATGTAGATATAATTTGTTTGCATTGTACTCTAAAAGAAAGTCAGCTCAATTCAGACACTTTAGTTGAATCACATACCTCTGGCCCACGACCTTGGTCATTTAATAGACGGCACTACCTTTACTGCAAGCCATCAAGTACAATCCCAGTCTAAGATTGAAGAATGCATTCCACGGTGGTCTCTAACGAATTTATTGAGCTCTCTGATGCTACCTAGGCTAGAATATTGCAATTCCACATTTTTGAGCTAACAAAACAGTCACTAGGCCACTGCAGCTCATGATGACTATGGCTGCATGGCTAGTTATGAAATCCGAGAGCTTCAAATGTGTGTCTCAGTTGCTGATGAAACTGCAATAGCTCCAGGCTCTGCAGAAAGCAGGCTAAATTAAGAGCGTGTCGTTGAGACAACCGAGTAAATTAACAGCAAGAGGGAGAGTATAACCCGCGAAAAGAACAGGACCAAGCACAGAGCCTTAAGGTACCCCATATTTCAAAGGTACTTCGGATGATCATTGCCCATTCACATCGATACTCTGGAGTCTCCCACTGACATAGGACCTAAATCATTGTAGTGCAGTACAAATGATGCCAGGGCGAGAAAAGAGGATGGCAGCAAAGACTTGGTGGTCGATAGCCTCAAAAGCTGCCTTAAGATCCAGGATAACAAGCAGAGGTACACTACCTAAGTGCACATTCCTAAATAAGTTGTTATATACCCTAAGCAATACTGACTCTGTAGATCGTTTCGTTATATGATCAGATTATAACCTAATAGCAAGGTTTGAAGTCTCAATTTAAGAGTTCAGCAGGTCTGCCATGACTCGTTCAAGGGTCTTTGATATAAAAAGTAGAATGGAGGCTGGGCGAATAGAAAGGTCTAATAGGTGCTTTTGGAGACATGTATGTATGATATGCATATTGTACAATATATTTAAGACTGTTTCGAAGTATATTAACATACAGACTATGCTTTAGCGATGTATTGCCTAAACTTTAACGACCTTGCTCCCAAGGTCCGAGGTTCGAATCCTGTGGCGGGTAATTCTTTATCGCTGCTGCAAGCGGTTTTAACAACCGAAAAGGCTCTGTTGTCGCCATGAAAAAGAGGCTGTTAGGTCAGCTAGTATTACTTATTATTATAACTTGGGTCGACTATATCTCTGACGAGCATCTGGAGAATTTAAAGAAAACAAAATGACATTCCAGCTGGTATGACTAGAAATAAAATACTGACTATGCTCCCTGAAAATACTACCCAACGAGTTTAGCATATCATTAATTTACTTGATACACCCAAATATCACCTCTTGTAAAATGCCATAGACTCAACTTTAAGCAAATGAGTAGAAATGTTTCCTTTCTATGGTTAGCTTCAAATTGCACGACTCACTATCGCCAAAGAATCAGCAAACCAAGATTGAGTCATCACTAAGGTGCAACTTAGGAGGTACATACCTTGATATAAGAATCCATAGATGTAAACTTCACACAGCGCTAACAAGTTCTCTTTTGTCTGGCCGAGGTAAACTGCAACCTTTTTACCAACGGCTAAAGATGTACAGGAATAGCTGCTAACGGTTGCACTAGGACTGTTAGCTGAATAGGCGCAAGTACTCCAAGAATTAGGATTCGGATCACCTGATGTATCGTTGGTGTACAGGATATAGAAATTCGATAAACGGTATGCTACAAAAAAGAATTTCTGTGAACAGTACTTAATAGTTATGCTCTTTTGCCGACACCACTTGTTTAAAGTTAAGGCAATCCAAGCAACAAAGATATGCATGATAACATGCCAAGATCGGAACTGCAACGAACTACTGCCACTGTGTGACTTAGTCATAGAAATTAATAATCCTTGGTCAACCTAAAACGACGCATAAGTGGTTAACCTACGCAAGATTTTGTTAAGGAAGAACCGGTCATCGACCAGGTTTGGCATAGCACTGGGTATGTCCATATCTAGATGTCCATACGCTTGCATTTAAATCTGAACTTTACAACGATGGTACAAATAAGAGGGTCAAGCTAAGTAGCTCATGCAAGTTTCTCGATCTACCGAGAGTCAAAACATATAGCCGATTTAAACTATAGGACCCTAGGGTTTGAGTTATATAAATATTATTGCAAAATAGTTTGCAGAATATAGAATATAGAAAATAGTTTGCATAGCGCCCTAGGAGAGTTGGACCTCTTTTAAGATGCTGCATGTAAGCAACGAAGCTCGTGCCTGTGGCCTTCAAATACAGTCACCTTAACCTTGGTCGTGAGAGCAAGTTAATCATTGCTCCAAAACAGCACGGGACTAAGACCACTAAAGCAATCAACAAAGTATATCTTGGCACAGCTTCAATTAACATGAATAGGTACGCGACTAATGCAACATTCAGACCAATATAACCCTGCACTGACACCATAAACGTAAAAGAATTATTAATAAAAACACATTCGTGTAGCACCCTCAGAGAACTTAATCTCTTTCTAGGCACTTTATAATTTGCTGCAAAGGAAGCATGATCCAACAGTTTGTGGTAGGATTCTCGATAAGCAAGAAGAATAACATGGCTATGGGTGACATGCGCAGGGTACGCATGTGAACATGATTTGTGGCAGCATGTGCACAGTCAGCACATAAAAGCCTACAAAGGCGAATCTCAAGAACACACCAGTTGCTGAGATAGAAAAGGTTTATAGCTTCGTTTCAATTGTATTAGGTTCAGGATTTCGTGAGGCCACGGGGAATTAAATTCCAGCCTTTGGGAGCATGCGAACTAGAGGTGCTGCCTTCAAAAACTTTGAGGCCCATACGAGGTATTGGGAAACGGTTAGATTCCAAAAAACAAGAGGAGATACGATGTTTCGCCAGGCGGTGCAGCAGATCTGATTGGTAGACTGGAATAAAAAATGAAAGGACCTAACAGTGAGTGACAGAACCTTTAATTCAATGCACTGCTCTACTGGGAGCAAGTGCTGGTCGGGCACAAATGGTGTGATGTTGCAATAGCTGACCCTCATACCACTCAAGACAGACACGCCTATCTGCAAAGTTGTGCACCAATTGTAGACGCCTGATTGAAAGAACGGTAGGCCAGCAATAATAATAATAATAATAATAATAATGCACTTAATAAAGCGCCCTCAGAGAACTCAATCTCTTTGTAGGCACTTACAGAAGTTGAGACACGGAGCTAAAGAATGAAGGGACCTAAAAGTAAGTGACAAAACCTTAAAGTCGATGCTTGCCTGGGAGCGAGTGCAGGTCGGCAAGAAGTAGTGTGAAGTGGCAGCTGCCGAGATCGCGACAGACAAACCTAGCTGCATAGTTTTGAAATAACTGTAAGCACGTGAGTGCACCTATCGGGATACCAGCGAGCAACGAGTTACAGAAGTCGAGACAGGATGTCGCAGATGGAGGAACCAATTAAGATGTCGCATTTCTGTCTAAGCAAGCACGAATTTAAGCAAAATGATGTAGCTGAAGGTAGGCGGACTGTGGAGCTGACGTGGTCGTCTAATGAAAGGTCACTTTTAAACACAACACCAAGATTGTGCATAGATTTAAAAGGAGACAGGCTTGTAGAGCCAGTTTGAGAAATGGGTTTTCCAATTTCTGAATTGCCTTCGGTTTGCCCATACCTAGTAACTTGATTTTAACATCCTTCAATTTTAGAAGGTTTGCTGCGATTAATGTGTCAATGTTTTCCATGCATGCAGAAGGGGAAGCAATCGTCAAAAAGAAATTCACCCACCAAGTTATGCTTGATAAGAAACAGTGTTCTTAAATCCAAAAGCGAAAACGCTCAATCACATAATACATCAGATCTCAGAACATTTTTGACAAAATAAACAGCTTGAGGGTGTTCAGTGATATGCTCTGGGGAGTTTAAAAAGGACGGTGTTATAAACCACAAAATCTCTGAAAGTTTTCACTCACCAAATGGCCCATTCCTATTCGCTATAGTGATATTCGTAATTTGATACACTTCCGTTGCAACTGACAGGGTGACGTACCACCAGGCATTAGATGTCTGACCATCCGCAGTATGGCTGCAATGTTGTTCACTAGATGCCGATTCCAGTAAACCGTCGACCGCCAAGCTGGCTAAGTTACTTGCAGCTGTTGATGACTGCAGTGCTGGCTTTCCAAAGGCATGGTTCCCTAAGAAAAAATAACGTAAAGAATACACAAGAAAACATGCAGTGGGGTCTTTTGCAGTCTTTGCAATTGTAATTTGTAATCTTTGTAATTGCAGTCTTACTTAAAGGTCTTCCTTGTGGCAGTTAAATCAACTAAGACAACATGCTAATAGTAAGGTTCCCGAGCTAGATCGAGTAAATACACTCGGAATTATTTTGGCAACATTTCTTTGCAAGTTGCATAACAAGCAACCACATTTGGACCTAGGTGTTATTTATTCCAGTAATAATTTTTTGCAATGTGCTTAAAAATCAGAGTAATTAAAGACTAACTTGGAAAAAACTGTGGAGAAATCGCAGAATGCAGAAAAAGATGAATTGTCACATTTTCAGCTGGGATTCAAGAGACTCGGGCCAACTTGAACTGCTCTTCTTAGTGCGACCAACGCCATCGTAAGCGGTGATGAAGACGGTCACATCACTGTCTTGGTCCTGATTAATCTATCAGCATCATTCAACAATCTTGATTACAGTGTCCTACGACGTGAACGACTGAGTATAGCCATCGGTCAGATAGACTAGGCACTGACGTAGTTCACATTTAACTTTTCCGACCACGTTCAATCCGTATTGTGTAATGGTGAAGTTGCCAGGGTAGCAAGCACTCCAATGATGCAAGATGGAGCTAGCGAATGGTAGTAAAAGGCCTGGTAAAAGTAACTTGAAATTAGCATGTTGCTTGATAACGATTTGGCGCATGACTCAGAGTAGAATGCATCACTTGCCAAGTCAATGACCGTCAAGCCTAGATGTAAACTTTCCACTAATACTAAGAATAATAATAGAATTCATTTGTATACTGCCGTAAGAGAACATAATCTCTATTCAGGCACTTCACACATGCCTGGGGGCTCGTGCCCACGACCTCGACCAGACCTTGGTCAGGACGAGCACCTTAACCACTGGGCCAAACCTGATAAAGCGCCTTCAGAAAACTCAATCTCTATCTAGGCCCTTTAGATTCACTCCAAACGAAAGAATGGTATTGCACTGCCTAAAATGCTCGAAAGAATGGAATCGTGGAAATGTAGATATCATGTAAATTTATGGACCTGTGTGGCTTTTGTATCCTTTAACAAAGCAAGCCCAAGTTTTCATAAAGTTGCACGGCTAAAACTGACCGAACTCGTCTGAGGAGCTGATGAGAACATCTGCTTAAAGCTCGTCCTGGAGTAGAACTTTCCCACTACGAAGGGATGCGACAGAAGATAGGGGCTGATCGAAACTTTTTTAAGGAGTTGGGCTTTCGAGGTTCTGACTCAAGCCTTTGCCCAAGTTGCTCGCCTTGACCAAGGTCAAAATGAATGCATTTGATGACAAAGGTCGTAGGATCCAGGAACGTGGCATTTGTGGAGCCCCTAAATGTTGTTAAAGTTCTCTTAGGGCGCTAAAAAGATTTATTATGCTTGCATATTGTTGTACCATTTCAGCGACCTAACAACGAAAGTCAATCATTTGAATGCAGTCGAGCTACTTTTTTTGAATTCCATCCCTAATGGATATAGTGTTGTACACGACAGAGATAGAAGCAAGCCAAGCATTCAAAATTAAAGCTTAACAAAGACTCTCGTCATAAACTAGTTTATCATTGTCTAAACCACGGCATAAAGTGTTCGCTTGCTTTAGATGAAGTTTTAAATTCGAATGCTCGATACAGTTTCTTCAAACAGACCACACTCCTACACCTAGTTTGCATCTCCCAGAGCAGGAGTCAGACAGCATTACTAGGATAAACAAAGTAAACAACAAAAAAGTAAAAGCAATTATTTCTAAATGGAGAGGCTTGGGTCTCGGAGAACCCGGCTAGCAGAAAGGTATATAAAATAACTAAACATCAATTTATAACAACAGCAAATTTAAATCCATGCACATACAAAATTCGGATAAAACATAATCGTAAACAGGTGCACACTTAAACAAGAATGTAGAAGTCCTACTACATTATTGCTGCTAGGCAAACACGGAGGGCTTTTCGGTTGTAATAGGCCTGGCTGTGCACAGCTGAATACATGACGCTGAGCTACCCTCAACAAGCTGCCTGTTGCAGGCAGTTCGTTTACAAGTAAGAGTTTACAAGAAGATCTGCAAACACTGAGTCATAGAAGTCCAGAAAGGAAGTCACAAATGCATGGACCAACTTGGTGGTATTATCGCTGCCTAAGCAGGCCCAAATTTGGCGAAGTTACATAGCATAATTTGGCCTACTTGTATGCGGAGTTGATGTGTTTGTCTAGTGAAAAGTCACATTACAGCAGGACACTTAAATGTTGTGCAGAAGATTCAAGAACTATACTGACCGAGCCCCTTTTGAGAAATAGGTTTTGAAATTTCTAAGTAACACAAGGCTAGCCGATAACTAGTAAGTTGGTTTCATAACCATTCAGTTTGAGAATGTTTGTTGCTATGCAAGTGCGGATGTCAGCAATTTGTGCAGCAATGAAGTTGAGACAGTCGACTGTGCTTGAAGTCAGGGAGGGATCCCAGCATGTGTATAGCTGCTTGTCATCGGCTAAGAAACTGAAGCCTAGAGTGATCTTGGCTATTACACTGACAAGAAGAAGAATACGTGTGGACACTGCATGCTGCTACTAAGCACACTTGCATGCTGACCCAGTGCATGTCACCCCTAACCATGTTATTCATGTTGTTTTTCGAGCATGATACCACTCACCATTCGATCGTGCTTCCTTTGAAGCAAATTTAAAGCGCCTAGAAAGGGATTGAGTTCTCTGGGGTTCTTTATCCAGAGTAATATTATTATTATTACAAACAGTGAAAATAAGTGAACTAAACACTGAAACTTAGGTAAAGGGTAATTTACATCGGCTCCTTGGACGATCGTTATCGATTAACGTCAATGCATTTGATTCTATACTAGCATATTTAACAGCCTCTATAGTATAGCAGCAGAAGACCCTTTAAGGCTATCACTGCCCCTTGCCGGGGCCACTAAAAGAACGCCAGACACACGATTCAAACCCAAGACTTCGTGGGCGAGGTCGTGAAAGCAACTGCCTTACCTAGTGTGCCATCACGGTTCACAATCATGTCTATCCCTAAGATACGACCTAAACAAATGCAGTGCAATGCCGATAATGCAAAACCCATTGCGAAGGACTTTGTTATAGGAAGTTGCAAGGAAGTAGGCGATCAAATCAGGCTTGTCCCGAAGGCTTGATTGTTTGCTATTCCCAGCATTGTCTGAAGCTTCCCTGCATGAACTCGCCCAAGTGCTGCAGTAAAATAACTCTAACTTAGTAGTCATCACGTCTCCTATAACCGTGGCCGTCCATTTTAGCGCATGTCTTTGGAATTCCCGTTCTAGGTGCAATAAGCCCCTAGTAAAAAATTACATGATTATAGGTCAAGGCCTAGAGCAGTTCGCCTTGACCGAGTTCTAGGTTACGATTAACCGTCCAACCACAACCGATGCAACCCCTACAGGATTCTCCTTCTTTCATACCCCTTGATCAATCATAAGCAGTGGTAGAGCCGTGATTATCACAGGCTAATATTTCAATATAAACCCATTTGCAGCTCCCTCAAGCAGGCTTTCGCAACTATTGTTTCGAGTTAATTGCCGAGCTGGTTTGGTCTAGCCGTTAAGGTGCTCGCCCGACCAAGGTCTGACTAAGGTCATGGGCTCGAGCCCCGGGGCATATGTGAAGCGCCTGAATAGAGATTAAGTTCTCTTGGGGCGCTATATAAATGAATTATATATATTATATATATAATCCCACAAGGAGCGGCCACTGGTGGCAGTGGTCTGTCGCCCAACCCAGGTACTAATTCCTGTTATAACTAACATTTGTCTACTCCCATTTTCATAGTGTATGCAAGAAATCGATGTTGCCTATTTAAGGATATTTTTATATTCATGTTGATAGCTTATCTGACGCCTTAAGCAGTGACTTGCATGAACTGACTGACTCACTTTCTTTTGTGGCTCATTTGGAGGAACCTACTCAAGTTAAGGGTCAAATATATGATTGAATTATACCTAAAAGGGAATATTATTATGACCAATCATTATAAATTCTGCTTCTCTGATCACATGCAGATCTTATTTAGTCTATAGTGCGTGCCCTCATGTGCATCTAAAGTCACCTGATCATAATAAAAACTCAGGACCCTTGACATCGATGCTGTCCGGCCAAGAATAAATAGCTTTTTCCCGATGCTGCTCTATTCTCATTCCGACCAGTCGTCATTGGTGGAGTGCTGTGAAACGACACTTGCTGACAAAATCGACGAATTCGGCGTTAGAAGTGTTAAGAGAGAACAATTTTAACTATGATGCACTTCTTTCCAAGAAGAATCAAGGGTAGGGCTGCTTCAAAAAACTGGAGACACTGCTTAAATATATGGGGACCTGTCGGTTGCAGAAGCTGTATTTAGTTTACGAAGCTATCAGTTAAAGAGCAATCAGCACAATATTTTGTTCGTAAAAGTACAATAGAGCAGGTGGACGGTGGCTGTGCCACCAGAGATGAAACATTGGAGAAAGAGCACTGCACTGATGCTGAGCCTACGTGTTAGTCAGAGTGCATGGGCCCCGAAGGAACTGACGTCTGTTGGCCTTGGTCTGTATTGAAACGTTTCAGTCAGGCCAGCATGCTTGAAGTTGGATATATTGTGACTATTTGTGCCGACTTATGAGGATTCGCCTGCAAGCTTTGCACTATCATATCATAAAAAGAACCAGCAGTAAATCTAGTGGTCAGGCAATTGCAAGAGATTTCATGATTCATTCATCGACCAATGCTAAACTCACAAGAGCTGCTGCACGTAAATCAACTAACCCACCCCCATGACAAAGACACGCTAACACTGCAAGAACTTTGTCCATGAGAAACAATTTTGCTAAGACCAGATATTCCATTCAAAAGCAAAGCGAACTAAAAATGAGAAAGTGCCAGATGAAGGCTGGCATTGTATCGGGATCTACTGTATATACTAATAATAATGCCCTTAATAAAGCGCCCTCAGGGAACTTAATCTCTCTGTGGGCTCTTTAATAATAATAATAATAATATTATTAATTTACTTGATAAAGCGCCCTCAGAGAACTCAATCTCTGTCTAGGCGCTTTACATTTGCTGCAAAGGGAAATGCAATTGAATGGTAAGTAAAATCATGCTTGAAAAAACAAACAAAATGAATAACACGGTTAGCGGTGACATGCACAGGGTCAGCATGCAAATGTGGTTAGTGGCAGCTTGCACAATGTCCGTATGCTAAAGCACGTGAAGGACGAATCACAGGGACCAACTAAATGCTGTCCTAAATAGGTGTTTTTAAGTTCCTTTTAAATGTGGTCAGGTCAGGGGATGTTCAGACGCAGGTCGGGAGGGAGTTCGGGGCTTTGGGAGCATACGAACTAAATGCACGGTCTCCAAAGGATTTAAAGTTATAAATAAATAAAAAAAATCATTTATATAGCGCCCCAAGAGAACTTAATCTCTATTCAGGCGCTTCACATATGCCTCGGGGCTCGAGCCCACGACCTCAGTCAGACCTTGGTCGGGGCAAGCACCCTAACTGCTAGACCAAACCAGCTCGGTTTGTACTAGGTATTACTAGACTGTTGGATTCCGAAAAGCTGGTGGTGCGATGCTGGGCCTGATAAGGGAGTATATCTGAGAGATAGACTGGAGCCATAGAATGAAGGGACCTAAAAGTGAGCGACAAAACCTTGAAGTCAATCCGTTGCTTGACTGGTAGCCAGTGCAGGTTGGTGAGAAGTGGTGCGATGTGGCAACTGAGATGCTCACGACAGAGAAGTCTAGCTGCAGAGTTTTGCACCAGCTGCAATCGCCTGATCGCACATGCTGGTAGGCCAGTAAGCAGTGAGTTGCAGAAGTCAAGAAAAGATGTCACGAATGCATGGACCAACTTGGACGTGGTATCCTTATCTAAACAAGCCCCAATTTTAGCAATGCTATGAAGCTGAAAATAGGCAGATTTGACTGTGGAGCTGAAGTTCTCTTGGTCTAGTGTTGCTTTCTTGAGCAGAGGCCTGATTACAGCTTTTTTGAAAGGTGCTGGTGCTTTACATTTGCTGCAGGGGAACCACTAGTGAATGGTGAGTAACATCATGCTTGATAAAATACAGGAATGATATGGTTAGGGGTGACATGAACAGGATAAGCATGTAAAAGTGGTTAGTTGCAGCATGCACAGTTTCAGCACGAATAAGCACAAGAAGGATGAATCACACGGACCCACTAAATACTGTCGTAAATGGTGTGTTTTAAGTTCTTTTTAAATGTGGTCAAGTCTGGGGACATTCTGACGCATGTCGGGAGGGAGTTCCAGGCTTTCGGAGTGTACGAACTAAATACACCACGGTCTCCAAAAGATTTGAGGTTTGTGCAAGGTATTAGTAAACTGTTGGAGACAAGCAGGTCGTACGATGCTTAGCCTGGTGGGAGAGTAGATCTAAGAGATAGGCTGGAGCCAAAGAATGAAGTGAATCAAAAGTGAGCGACAAAACTTCGAAGTCAATTCGTCGCTTGAGTGG
This sequence comes from Cristatella mucedo, assembly GCA_009760855.2. Lineage (NCBI taxonomy): Eukaryota > Metazoa > Bryozoa > Phylactolaemata > Cristatellidae > Cristatella > Cristatella mucedo. The sequence continues at coordinate 69,380 of WPIO01000298.1, forward strand.
TAGCCAGTGCAGGTTAGGGAGAAGTGGTGATATGCGGCATGCGCCGCTCACGACAGAAAAGCCTACCTGAGGAGTTGTTTAGCAGGTGTAAACGCCTGATTGCACATGCCGGTAGGCCAGTGAGGAGTGAGTTACAGAAGTCAAGTCGGGATGGCACGAATGCCTACACCAACTTAAACGTGGTATCCTTATCTAAACAAGCTCGAATTTTAGCAATGTTATGTAGCTGAAAGTAGGAAAACTTGACTGTGGAGCTTAGGTGGTCGTCCAACGAGAGGTCACTTTGCAACACGACGAGTAGATTTCGAGCTGATTCAACTCGAGATATGCTGGCAGAACCAATTTTGACCGACAGCCTTACAACATATGAATCGCACTTGTTTGTCCGTAACTAGTAAGTTAGTTTTATCATCGCTTACTTTTACAAAACTTGCTGCCATCCATGTGCGGAGGCGATTAATGTGTGCAGCAAGTGAGTTGAGAGAATTCGAGGTGCTCGAAGGCTGGGAGAGATCAAAGCAAAGTTCCAACTTAGTGTCATCCGGATAGAAGTGAAAGCCTAGATTGTACTTGGCAATCATATCGGCGAGAGGGACAATAATAATATTAATATTAATAATGCACTTGATGAAGCCCCTCAAAAAACTCAATCTCTCTCTAAGCGCTACACATTTGCTGCAACGGGAAATGCAATTGAATTGTGAGTAAAATCATGCTTGATACACAAACAAAATGAATAATATGGTTAGGGGTGACATGCACTGGGTCAGCATGCAAAGGTGGTTAGTGGCAGCATGCACAATGTCAGCACCCATAAGCACATGAAGGACGAATCACAGGGACCCACTAAATGCTGTCCTAAATTGGTGTGTTTTTAAATTCTCTTTAAATGTGGTCAGGTCACGGGATGTTATGACGCAGGTCGGGAGCGAGTTCCAGGCTTTGGAAGCATAGAAACTAAATGCTCAGTCTCCAAAGGATTTGAGGTATTACGGGGTATTTGTACACTGTTGGTTTCCGAAAAGCAGGTGGTACGATGCTTGGCCTGATGGGGGAGTATGTCGGAGAGCTAGGCTGGAGCCAAAGAATGAAGGGACCTAAAAGTGAGCGACAAAACTTGAAGTCAATCTGTTGCTTGACTGGTAGCCAGTGCAAGTCGGCAAGAAGTGGAGTAATGTGGCAACTGCGACGCTCACGACAGACAAGCCTAGCTGCAGAGTTTTGCACCAGCTTCAATCGCCTGATTGCACATGCTGGTAGGCCAGCAAGCAGTGAGTTACAGAAGACAGGATGGAATGTCACAAATGCAGGGACGAACTTAGATGTGGTATCCTTATCTAAACTAGCCCGAATGTTAGCACTGTTACGAAGCTGAAAATAGGCAGATTTGACTGTGGAACTGATATGGTCGTCTAACGAGAGGTCGTTTTGGAATCCGACACCTAGATATCCAGCTGATTCAACAAGAGATATGCTGGCAGAGACAATTGTGAGAGTCAACCTTTCCAATTTCTGAATCACACTGGATTTGCTCATAACTAGTAAGTTGGTTTTATAGTCATTCAGTTTTAGAAAATTTGCTGCCATCCATATGCAGATGTCATCAATACATGAAGAAAGTGAGTTGAGAGAATTTGAGGTGCTCGAAGGCTGTGAGGGATAGACGCAAATGTACAGCTGAGTGTCATCCACACAAAAGTGAAAGCCTAGATTGTGCTTGGCAATCACATCAGCAAGAGGGAGATTTTAAACCGTGAAAAGAAAGGGACCTAGCTCGGAGCCCTGAGGTATGCCATATTTTAGAGGTACTTCGGCCTGAATACTGCATTTTGACAGGTGCTGGGACATGACCTGAGGCTAATGACATATTAATGATGTTAGTTATGCATGGCAGCAGCAGATCAATGCAATGTAGGAGCAGGACAGTGGGAATAGGGTCAAGAGAACTTGTTGTCATCTTTGATTGAGATACGAACTTCAGGACTAGATTGCTAGTGACTTGCTTAAATGTAGACATTGAGGTGCAGCCAGAAATCGGGGAACAGCATTCTAGTGGGGAGGTTGTCATCGCACGGACGGGTTACCTGATCTTGTCTATCTTCTGCACAAAGAATAGAGAGAAGCGATCGGCTAAATCATCACAAGATTCATCAGGTAAGGAGCTAACCCGGGAGCAGTTGAGATGGTTTATCGTCGACATCAGCATTTTCGGATTGTGCATCTGTGATTTAACAATGTTTCTATATAAGCTTGGCTTGGCCTTTGCTATGATCTATTGGTACGACCTACAGCATAGCAGGATATATGTACTGCCTTGCTCCTATGTTTTGTGAATTTAGACGAGCACCGACTTTTTTGCTTTTAAAAACTCTGAATACAAGAACATCGTTTTTAAACTCCAGGGCGGTGGAGTTGTTCAACTAGCATTGCCAAACAGAGCTACACGTTGAACAAATAAAGACCGAAGAGAACAAGAGCTTAATACTCTAAAATTGGTATATAGAAACGTATCAAAGAACTTATTACGGCAGCGACGTCGTTCAAGATTTGAACTGTCAAAAAAAAATCTAAAACGAAGCTGTGACTTACTCCCATTCTAATCTAAATCAATCCAACACTAGAATCAAATGAACTACTTCAAAGTGTATACTACAGTAACGATGTTAAGCTATCCTGAAACAAGCAGGCGGCATATAAACAAGTCTAACGTGAATGGCAGCCAATCGGACTTAAAGTTTCACAAAAACGGCAGCTCACATACAAAACTGAGGCTCAATGGTGAAAGAAAGGGAACGCCAGCAAGTCAATAAACATGCTACATATGGTGGTATACTGCACTATGCTTTATGTTCTACTCTCATATACTGCAGCCTGAATAAGGGATTAGAAGCAATCGCGAAGGTCTGCATAGCCTTACGACAGGACAAGCAAATAAATACTTCGGGCTCAAGCAGCTTGCAAAATCTAAAAGGAAACAAGCACGAGTGATTATTGCTTACCAATTTGACATCCAGGACCGTACCAGCCTTTTTCGCAGCCGTTAGGACAAAACCCATTGAGAACATTACATTGTGTACCGTTCAAGCAATGGCACGGAAGAGATGATGCAAGGTCGCATAGCAAAGCTACAAGGTAAACCCGACAAGCACGTCAAACTTAAGTCTACAACTATTTGCTCACAGAACATCCTATTTCGTTGACATCATCAATGCATTCAGACTGCCAATAGACCAACCAATGGTCAATGAATGACTACGACAGGATTATGCCCACAGGCAGGCCACATTGCATAATAATAACAATGAAATTAGCACTCATGTAAAGCTCCCTCAGAGAACCAAGGTACTTTCTCGGCAAGTTATACATGCTGCAAGAGATACATGTCAATACGGTCAGTGATGACAGCATCAGCACGAATAAGCACAAAAAGGACGGTTTACAAGGAACAAGCAGACTGTGAGAAAGTTTGCATTTTAGGCTTATGTTCAAAATGACATCAAGTCAGGGGATGTCGCTATGTCAGTCGGGAGTGAGCTCCTGGCTTGCAAGCACACGAGGTAAAGACGAGGTCTCCAGAAAACTTAAGGTCAGTCAATGGCAGAGCTAAGGGACTTGACTCGGAAGAGTGGGTGGTACTATTCCTAGCCTGTTTAGGCAGCAGTTCCGATAGGCAGGCAGGACCAAGGGGCACTTAAGTATGAAATAATATATATCGTGCACTGCAGATGCACCAAAAACTCAGCAAAGTAGATTATCATACGTTGATACCAGAATGAAGGACACTATCAAAGGTGCCCAGTAACCATAGTCTTTATCGTGCATGTGTGTGACCGTGCCTCTATATACACACACACACATACACATACACACACACACACACACACACACACACACACACACACACACAAACAAACAATAGGCTCGGACGTGCACACCTACTCAAGCACACACCCACACGCAAATGGGCACACACATTGCTGGCAATGCCTGATTTATTTTCAAAATAAAGATTTCGAAACCAATGTAATGTAATTGAAGACACCGACAATATGCCTATCCATCTCAGAGATCAAAGATCTAAACGGCAACTACGTTCCATGTATTTCCAGCAAACAAATAGAAGTGCACTGTAAAATCAAGAATAGCTTAGCTTGAACTGTATCAGTGGCCTTATAGGCAGCTCAACCTCATTAGGTGAGCACACATTTTTAAACCAGCGATTCAACCATACTCGTGGCACGGCACAGATAACCACTAAGCAAGAAACATAGACTGAAGAAAACCGAAAAACATCTATCTTTGGTATCGTTTTGTCGCTAATCCAACAGAGAAGTATCAGCACCTAAAATACCCAGAGACTGGAGACCATGGCCCTAAGGGCACGGTATGATGCCGGTAATTATAAGGGACTGAAATGGTGAGCCGTGAAGGCACACTAGATAAGGCAGTTGCTTTTCATGACCTCTGTCCCAAAGTCGTTGGTTCCAATCCTGCCATAGGCGATCTTTTATCTCCATTGCATGCAATGGTGATGGCCTTGGAGGCTTTTGTGTGGCTGCACAAAGAGGCTGGTAAATCACGTGTAAAAAGCAGTAGTGAAAAAGAAAGAAACATCCCAGGCACAGACCCCGCGTCGTTTGCGGTTCTGCACAGCAGCAGTGGAATCAGCATTTTCACATTAATCTACACACCTAAGACCTGGAGCTTGGGTATGTCTTCTTCAAGGTGAGTGTTATTTCCTACGATCTAAATATTCAGCTCAGCCTAGACGACGATGGAAGAGCGCTGTTTTACTGCTGGTCTAGCTGAATGCAGATATAGTCTTAAGAACAGGAAAGCTAACCTGCTGCACAATGCCCATTAAAAGTATGTGGCATACCGCCACGAAGAACCATCGGCCATTCCCTTTCCTCTTCCTCCTCCAGAACATCATGTCGGCCCAGTTAAGAATCATTCAATCACCCACCAGGTACCAATTCCTCCCTTTATCTCAGATTTATCTGATCGCATTTCGATTCGGTGTGCAAAAAAATCGATCTTTCCTCACTATGGTTGATTTCATCATTCATTTTGATAACCCACCTGACTCTTTCAGCTTTCAGCTTTTACTGAAATTCATGCACCGCCTGACTCATCGTCTCTTGCGACTCATGTGCATGGCTCTGCTCACATCAATTGTCAAATACGTCATGACTTCTGTCTTGACTTCTGTAACTCACTGCTTGCTGGCCTACCAGCCTTTGCAATCAGTAGCTTACAGCTGGTGCAAGACTCTGCAGCTAGGCATGTCTGTCGTGAGTGTCGCAGTTACCACATCATACCACTTCTCGATGACCGACCTGCACTGGCTACCAGTCAAGCAATAGATCGACTTCAAGGTTTTGTCACTCATTTTTAGGTACCTTCATCCTTCGGCTCCAGGCTACCTATCAGATCTACTCCCCCAACATGACTAGCATCCTATCACCTGCTTTTTGGAAACTACCTATTAACCTACACCTCGTACAAACCTCAAATCCTTTGGACAGTCTGCACTTAGTTCGTATGCTCTCAAAGCCAGGAACTCACTCCCGACTTCTGTCACGACATACCTTGACTTGACCACATTTAAAAAGAAATTGTAAAAGCACCTATTTATGACAGCATGTAGTGGGTCCCTGTGATTCGTCCTTTATATGCTTATTCGGGATGATATTGATGCACACTACCACTAACCACACTTGCATGCTGACCCTGTGCATGTCACCCTTAACCATGTTATTCATGTTGTTTTTTTTCAAGCATAATGCCACTCACCATTCGATCGTGCTTCCTCTTCGGCAAATGTAAAGCACCTAGAAACTGATTAAGTTATCTCAAGGCACTTTATCAAGTGTTTTATTATTAGTATTATAAAAAGTCGTCCAAGTTTTCTTAAACAACTGTACTTTGCCATCACCAAGTAATACTAAATCCTGCTTATCTGACCACATGCAGATCTCATTCAGTCTACAATGTGTGTCCTCCTCTTCCTCCTCATCTAAAATCACCGGTTAATCGCGAAACGTCAAGACACTTGACATCGGTGCTATCCGTGCAAGAATATTGACTTCGCCTCTGCTGCTCAATCCATCGTCCAACCTGTCATCTTCGGATGAGCTAAGCATGACACTACTTGACATGATCGACGAGTTTGCACCTCTGACTAAGCGCACCGTGCACCCTCGAACAGACGGCCTATGGTTTACTAAAGATATCAAACTAGCTCGGTCTATTAAGAGAAAGCTTAAAATAGCAAACAAAATATCGGGACTGACTGTCTATCGACTGCCATACGAAGACTACTGTAGGTCGTACCAATCAATCCTGGAAAGGCCAATTCTATAAAAGTATTATTTAATCACAGATTCTAAATCCAAAATTGCTGATGTCGGTGATCAACTATTTTTTAACTTATCCTAGGTGAGATGCTTACCTAATGATCCCTGTCGTGACCTAGCTGATCGTTTCTCTAGCTTCTTTGTCAAGATAGACAAGATCAGGGAGTCCATCATTAGGATAGCAGTGTCCTCCTGGAATCATGCCCCTCAATTCCATAGAGCACCTCAATGTCTACAAAAAAGGAGATCACTGGTGACCCCGTCCTGAAGTTCACATCCCAATCAACGAAGACAACTTGTCTTCTAGACCTAACTCCTACTGTCCTGCTTCTAGGGTGCATTGATCTGCTTCTGCCACTCATAAATATGCCATTAGCCTCATATCTTGTCCCAGCACCTTTCAAAAGGCTATGACAGGCCACAACAACTCAGGAAAGCAATACTTGCCCAAGAGAACTTGATCACCTTCAGCTCAGTCTCCATTCTACCATTCCTAGACAGCAGAACGAATCGTGGCAGAGCTGCTGAACTCATATATTGAAACTTCTAGTTTTGCTAGTATGCTCCAGTCTGGTTGTAGAGCTAATTATGTCAAGCAGTCGGCATAGCTAAGGATGTATAAGGACATACTGAGTAATGCTAACTTAGGAAGAGTATCCCTCCTTGTTTCGCTGGATCTTTCGGCAGATTTCGATGCTATAGATCACTAAATTCTTCTTGAGAGTATCTCATCTCGCCTGGGCATCACTGGCACTGCATTGCAATGATTCAGGTCCTATTTCAGTGAGAGACTCCTGAGTATCGATGTAAATGGGTAATGATAGTCCGAGGGACCTCTGAAATATGGGTACCTCACAGATCTTAGCTTGGTCCCATTCTTTTGACGGTTTATACTCTCCGTTTTCTCGATTTGATTGCCAAGCACAGTCGAGGTTTTCACTTTTTTGCGGATAACACTCGGTTGTATCTTCGCTTTGATCCCTCCAAGCACTCAAGCTGGTCGAATTCTGTAAACTCCAATGCTGCCTCAATTGATGACATCCACACGTGGATGGCAGCAAGCTTTCTTAAATTGAATTGCGATGAAAACCCACTTACTGGTTATGGACATAACAAAATGGATTCAGAAGTCGGTAACGCCAAAGCTCAAAATCGACTCTGCTAGCATAACTCCTGTTGCATCTGCACGAAACCTATGGTTCATGTTCCAAAGTGACCCTTCATTAGACAACCACATCAGCTCACCAGTAAAGTCTGCCCACTGCCGCCTACATAACATTACTGAATTTCGGGCTTGTTGAAACAGGTATACCACATTTAGGCGGGCCGTGCATTTATGACATTTGTAACTCACTGCTTGCTGGGTCTACCGGCCCATACACTCATGATCTTACAGCTCGTGCAAAACTCTGGGGCTAGGCTTGTCTATAGTGAGACTTCATTTCTCACCGATATGCACTGGCTCCCAGCTAAGCAATGCATCGACTTCAACGTTTTGTCGCTTACGGTAAGGTCCCTTCATTCTTTGGCTCAAGGTTACCTATCAGATCAACTACCACTCTAAGCAAAGCATCATGCCACCAGCTAACCAGCTATTCGGAATCTCACTGTTTACCCATACCGAGTACTAATATCAAATCTTTTGTAGACCGTGCCTTTAATTCGTATGCTCCCATAACCTGGAACTCAATCCCAATTTGCATCATATCTTCTGACTTGACCACAGTTAAAAAGAAACTAGAACCGCATCTACATATCAAAGAAGTTAGTGAGTCCCTGTGACTCCTACTTTATGTGCTTATGCTTGCATCCTTTGCAAAAAGAGCTAGGATGAATGCCGGTTGGGCAACGGATACAGAGCAAAGTTCTTATGCTGACCCACAAGGCCTGCCACGGCTTGGCTCCGTCGTACTCAGCTGAACTGCTGCATCAGTTCCTGTCTATTCGCACCCTCAGGTCCGGTGTGGACAATAAACTAGCTGCTCTATTCCTAAGCTTTAAGACCGTTGGCGACAAAAGCTTTAGCTCTGCAGGTCATAGATTGTGGAACTCTCTTCCACAATTGTTAGGCAACGACAACTACTCTCCTACTGCCGACTATGGCTCATCCTTTTCAGCATTCTCGAGCTGCTACTTTCATGCTACTCACTACCTCAACTGCTCTCCTGACTCAGCTATGCTTACCACTTTCTCTTTGTTGCGTGAGACGAAGCCTGTTGGCTACCGAATGCGTACCGAAAGCTGCTTAGGCTGTGAGTGGGCAATACTAAACTCTCTCGGATAACACCCAGGTGGTCTTTGAGACTTTGTGGAGTTACAGACAGAGATACATGTATACATACATACATACTGTGCATGCTGCCACTAACCAAACTTGCTAGCCGACCCTATGCATGTCACACCTAACCATGCAATTCTTGTTTATCAAGCATGATCATCTTGTTTATCGAGTATGGTATCAAGCACTGACCAATCGATTGAGCTTCCTTTGAAGTAAATGTAAAGTGCCTAGAAAGACATTGAGTGCTCTTAGGCTGCTGTATCCCATGCATTATTAGTGTTATAATTATTACAAACAAAGAGACAAGCATCTGGAAGACCATGTGAGAATGCCACATCGTAAAATCAGTGGGCCTTGGTGAGCCTAATGTTCAGTCAACAGCAACCCCAATAATATTCCTCTAAAAAAGTTGCGTTTTTAGACACAATAAAGCTTTGGCCTAGCCTAAATTAGCAGTGCATTGCTATCTTCGGCTCAACCACCTCCTCGCTTGTACAGCTGGGGAGGCTACTGCTGTGTTTATATTTCAAACTGGCTGATAAGTATGTAACTTTAACAGCTATACTCACAGGAATCACTAGTGCACACCTTCAGCCGAACCCGTCTAAAATCAGTGCTACTACAAGATATCACCTCACTAGGCTGCCCACAGAATTGTCTTAAAAACCTGTTTAACATGTTTGACCACATTCGCCAGCTAGCTTCTATGCTCGACCATTTAAACCCATCAACTCAATTTAAGATTCACGACATTTTTAGTTAATAGCTGCCTACTTCGGCTGCTGAAGGCACGAACTTCATACAGCTTTAAGGACGAAATACACCAACAAAGTCTTGCACGTGCTTAATGTAACGTAATGTATCTCAGTCTGTAAATCCTCAAAGTCATAAAGACTATGTGCATGTTATGCAGGAAGGTTTTGCATAGCCCACTGACAGCCAAAGCGGCTTTCGGTAGGCATTCGGTAGCCAACAGACTTCGCCTTACGAAACAAAGACAAAGTAGGAAGCATGGCAGAGTCAGGAGAGCAGTTGAGGTAGTGACTAGCATAAAAGTAGCAGCTCAGGACAGCTGAAAAGGATGAGCCATAGTCGGCAGTTGGAGAGTAGTTGCCGTTGCCCAAGAATTGTGGAAGCGAGTTCCACAGTCTAAGACCTGCAGAGCTAAAGCTTCTGCTGTCGCCAACGGTCGTTAAGTGGATGAGAGTAAGTTATGACAGCTGGAGAGTGGTGCCAAGCTTTCTAGGAGCGATCAACTGCAAACCTCAACCGAGCCAGGTCACCGTGTAGCGATGGATGGTCCCACCTTCCTGCACTGAAATATATCTGCTTACTTTTACACAAAATAGCTACCTTGAAATGAAGCACTGCCAGTCACCAAGAATCGAAGGTGCTTCAGAAGCATTTCCACTTCTACCGAAATGTGAATTTGTCAAGGCATGCATGCTGGTTATGTCAATCAGCTGATCCATCAGTCTCAGGTACCTCAAGGCAGAAAAGCCTTTTCAGCTATCACCAAGCTCGAAGCTGGCAAAACAGGATTGTCTGCTGCAGGACTCGAATCCAAGACATTTTGTAGCACAGTGGAAGTGGAACACCTGACCTTATGCTAGAGTAAGAGCCAGGGGAAACTTGTGTGCATTCCTTATTACGATATCATCTGTCCTTGGAGCATGTGAAAAGAATCTCAAGACCCCTGCTCCCCACAGCATTTACTCAATCTTTGTAAGTTATCTTGTATGTGCTCAAGCTTGTTGACACTGCCTATGTTGTCACTTACAAATTGATGCACTTCCTTCACAATATATGGATAAAAATAAATTTAGTTTTCTCGGGTTTATACTCACCTCTTATTCACAGCATCTACTCTCCCTATTATCCTAGTTATAGACTACTAGGCTCTCATTGTAATGCAAAAGACTCATAGCTGTTATTGGTGCTTCCAACCATGCTAGACTTCCCTCACTTCAATTCCATGTAACTCTGATGCAACTTGTATGTTAGAAATGTGCTCGTTGATGGCAGCTAACTTTATTGAAATGAATGACGGCAATTGAGCTTAACCAGTTATGAGAAAACCTCGAGCAATGCAGAAACTGTTAAGGCAAACAACTGAGCTAGCTCGGTCAGCACGTCACAAGAAGCCTGTGTAGCAAGTCTATGTGCCCTGGTCTACAATGCCCTTTTACCAGAAACAAAGTGACATTTTGGGCATACGTGAGTGATGCTTAGGAAGAAAAAAATGACCCTTTACTTGTGACATTGGGGCATTGTGGTATCAAGATCTAACTGTCACTGCAGGACTTCCCACTGACAAAAAACAGCAGCTACACTTTTGTCATTAGTTGTTTTATCCTTATGTGTCGCCACCACATCAGGACACCACTTTTCCAATCTGCACTGGATGCCTATTAAACACAAGGGCTAGTCATGGTCAAGACCACGTCATATACTTTTGGGTACCCTCACTTTCTTAATTTTTGGTTACCGGCGCAAGACACTTACTCTTCTTATATCTCAGGCTGCCTATGGTACGACTGGCTGTTGTTACTCGTGCCACTTAGTCATGCCTTTAAAACCTCAAAGTCTTTGAAGACCTTGCATTTAGTTTGCATGACCCAAACGATAGACACGAGCTCGGCAAAGGTCGCAAGATCCCCTAACTTTACGATGTTATGAGGGCAGGAAAAACCAAATTGTTCTTCACTCATGTGTTATATCTGTGTGAATCTTTTTGAGGCACTCATTCAAGCTGAAAATGCAGACGATTATAGTTATAATCTTACTTTCGAGAATGAATGGAGTGGCAAGAAAAAGCTTTAGTAATCTGAATGAGATTAAAAAGTCTAAGTTGTGATTAGCACATTCATGGAGAGCTCAGCAAATCCCCTGCCGGATGCAAAGTGAAAGGCACCAGTGTAGTAGCACCGTATTCAAACATTACATAAATAGTTTTCACGAGTTTGAAATGCGGCTTTTGGAGGTTGTACACTGGATGTAACATGCGAACAAACACACACACTCACTCACACATGCACAGGGCCGGAGCCTGGGAGCGATTGCCCCCTGCCCCCATGGACAGACGCAATTACCTATTTCCTGAGGCAATGTTCCCTAGGCCTACCGGGCCAGATCAGTGTACCTTACACTCTCAATCTGAAAATCCTGCATCCGCCCTGGCACACACAGGCAAGCACGTGCACACCCATACACACTGGCAAACACACACCTAGGTGTGCCAGCACAAACGCATTCATTTGCTGTCTCCAAGCCACAAAACTCTTCGGGCCTTACAAAATATGAAGGAATAATGTTAAAAAAATTACTTGCGAATACCTAGCAATCAGCTAAATGGGGAGGGCTATCTAAATAAACAGGCTGGAACTGCTAGCGATTCACATGGATTCCAGCACGAACCGTAGGTCGCCCAGTGTCAGAAAAGTCATCATAGACGAACTCAGAGTCTGTTGCTGGTTGACCAGGCAGTAAAGTATAATTCACTTGTATAAGGCCCTAAGAAACTTGATCTCTAGTAAGGCGCTTCGGCCATGCCTTGGGGCTCGAGCCCGCGACCTTAGCCAGACCTTGGTCGGGGCAAGCACCTTAACCACTAGACCAAACCAGCCCGACATGTCTGTTGTTTCATTTATACAAAGAATTCTCGCCGGAGCAAAGGCTTACCAACGAATATGCTGTAGTATCCTATTCGGAGCAGTCCGCCACTTCGAAAAATTGTCTTGCCCATTTTGCCGATGCCTCAGATCGGAGTCGCAGGTTTGTGGCAGCCAAGACGTGCAGCTCAGAACTCGAAGACGCCGAAATAATGCTCAAAAACCTGGAATGTTGAAGTAACCAGTGTATTGGTGAATGTGAATATACACTGACATGCACAAATATGTCTGAGACCAACGGGTGGGACCAGGAAATTCCCAACGTGCGCCTACGTCTGCACAAATGTAGGAGTTTAGGGAAGCCGGTGGCTACCGAATCAGTATCGCACCGGTATCGGCACTCATCACTTTTCCGACTATCGAAACAATTTACCGGGAAGGCCTTCACTCGTCAAGGCAAATACAAGATTTCCGCAATCAGTACATACCCAACACACCACCCGCGGTGCTACTTCCTGGTCGACCGCCAACAATGAGAAAGTCATAAATGAATAGACCCGGCGGCAGTCCACCCGACTGCTGCGACGTAGGTCAAGGGCACAAGAGGTCTCCATCCGCCGGGACATATTAGCGGCTGTTAATGGGGATACAGCCGTTAAAGAATGACCGTTGCCAGACGCCACATTAGCTGCTAGAAATTAAGAGGCTGGACTCGAAAGACCTTAAATGCCCGCCTCGGTAGACTACGACATAAAGCACGAACATAACGTAAGGCAGTCGGTCGCACCTGAGCCGGCGAGGAGCGTTCTCTAGCCACTGTATTACGCTGGGATTAGAACGGCGGTGCGAGCCAATACTACCGTGGGCAGGCTAGGTTTACGAACGGCTTGCCACACAGGCCGGCCGAGCACACCGATAAAAGCATCGTAAAAGCATCAACTGAATACTCAAAACAATCACCTGGGGTGCTCGCCGTGTGCGGTTGGCCCGACCGGCTTCGATCGGGCTGCAGCCGTGCTGGATCTTTATTTCGAGCAATGGAGAAAGTCAGCGCTGCATCCTGCATCTCTGTCACTCATTCGCGGCGTTTTAAAGTAGCAAGAAAGCGGTACTTCGCCGATGCAGCAGCAACGCTGCAGCATTTGTCGGTCGTGTGGAAGAGAAACGCTTTCAAATCTACCTGAGCCCTGACTACTTTCCTGCCCGAGTCCTTGTGTAACGCTGTGGCGCTCTCATTTCGCCTGCCTGTAAGCAGTGCAGAGGGGCTATACGGGTGATACTGCAGCGGCCACAGTATAGAATAATAATTATTATGCATTTGATATGTCGCACAGAGAACTCATGCAGATGCCATCCATACAGTCCCGAATAAAGAGCAAGCCAAGAACCCCAAAGAGCAAGGAATAATGATAATACTAACAAAATTTCACTTCGTAAAGCCCTTCAGGGAACCCAGTCTCTTTGTAGGCACTTTACATTTGCAGCAAAGGAAGCACAATCGAATTGTAGCGCTTGGTATCGCACTCGATAAACAACAACAATAGCATGGTTACGGGTGACATGCTCAGGGTCAGAATGCAAGTTCGGTTAGTAGCAGCATGCACAGTATCTGCACGCATACGCACACAAAGGACGAATCGCATGGACCCACCAAATGCTGGGATATATTAAAAGTCAGGTTATTATTGTTTCATCTCCGATAATGCGGTCTTGACGAATTGCCACAATCCACCACATTCTGCTATAAGTACGATACAATAGACAGAACGTTGGCAATATCGAGCTAAAATTTCGAAAGAATGTTGCATTACACTATCGAATGTGTGCATATATCTAATTTAATGAAAATGCTCAGTCGCACGACTGCAAATGAGCTGCACAGACGTAGGCCTGTACTACAATCCACTTCAAATTACGATGAATCAACCACAAATCGGTTGCCTAGCACGTTTGGAATATAAACTACGCAATATTTGAGGTGCCCTCACAAGAGTTTGGGAAACATTCGCTCGCTAGTTTTCGTGAAGTCACCTAAAATAGATTGCATCACCTCGTGCTAAAACTGCAATCCACTGCGAAAAGTTCCGTTTTTAAAGGTCCAAGACAGTACACTCTGTGAAAAATGTATTCGTAATATTTAATTTTTAATAATATTGCTATAATAATAATAATACTATGCATTGGCATGGACAGTCTCGTGCTATCCACTGCAATCGACTGTAACGGACCGGGAAATACCTCAATCCACAGCAAAACGAGTAGAAATATATTGCCATTAGTTCAAGTTTCTATAGCATGCTAAAGCACACTGTATTGTGTGCACACCCACATAAAGTCCTGAACTTGTTTATCCGTGCACTCCATCAGTCAGCGGCAACCGTTAGCAATGGCCTGGGCAAATACCGAAATCTACTTTAATTCACTGCAAATCTTGCTGAAATGGTCATCGTGAAGGTTTATTTGGATTCCATATATGAACGACTCAGTTCAAAGCCTACCCTTTTAATTTAGCCCAGTTGTGAACGAGCGTCCCCATGACATGCAATTAAATGGAGTGCAACGGCTCAGTTCCTCGTAGCTATCCTCGTTAATCTTTATCAATCCTTCTTAATCGGTCGCAAGGCGAAACGAATGAGTTAACTAGCAACTCTCTTTATGATTGCAAGTTGCTCTACTCTCAGGCTCTTTCTTAGTTTCTTTCGCTGTGAAACCAAAGTGAAACCGTGACATTTTAAGGGTACATTGCTCGTCAACTGTCAGCAAAGTACGACAAGCGACAGCACTCGCCTTGGGCCTATTCTGAATATAGACAATAGTGGCTGAGCGAAACTGCAAGTCTCATTCCAAGTAACATTGCATTGTGGTGCACATAATTTGCACCCACTGTGGGCGCTTAATCGAAGGCTGTTCGAGGCAGTCGAAGCAATATCCCAGCAAAATACGCCAATAACTAAAAATCTCATAAATACACCAACAGCAGTGAGGAGAAGCTTCAAATTGTCTCGTGTATTTCAGAATTAACTGTTAAGAGTGCAACCACATTGCTTCAGGCAATCACAAGCGTATATCCTTTTTCAATACATGGCAACCGATGGTAGTGTCATGACATCTACAAAAAATGCAATTCAAAGTGGCTAGAAATTGGCTGTTCCAAGCTCCAATTACCACGCCAAATACCGTTCGCAGTACCTATACATATTTTATATCCATCGTGTGCATAAATCATGGAACAATTGTTGTGTGTGTCGGCTGCTTCTGCAATCGTAATTAGTACGGCAGCATCCGGCCACGAACGTATGCCCCGCCTGCTGCAGGTGGTTGAGCAATTGATTTGATGCAGGGTATGGCTTTTAATGCAAAGATGATGATCGCCACAGCTGCACCCTATTCTACGGGTTCGAACGAATTACAGCAGTCCACCACAATGCACTCTAATTATGCCAAAAACGTACACATGCAAACCTTGACTAGCACACATTTTGCACTGATATTGTAGTACACGATCGAATTTATCTGTCCACAAAATTTCATGTCACTCTGAGCCTACGCACACTTTTGCACGTGAGCTTTGACTCGTGCACCACAATCTACCACAATCCACAGCAATCCACCACTAGCTATTCTGGTTCTAGTCAAATCCACACAAATCAGATGCGAACAACTGCAAAAAGTTTGGAATATCAATTTACGCTACACGTACAATGTACCCAGAAAATTTTGCTCGATTCTGCTCACGCCTTCTCACGAAGTGCACTGAAATGAGATTGCAGTGGCCCAGGCCAATACCATAACCTACTGCAATACACTTCAACCCACTGCATTCCACTTTGCAACGAAAGAAATCCTGATCTAAAAGCTCCTTTTTTTGATTGAATATGACAGCACACTCTGCGACAATTGCATTTACAAATTTTTATCTGCATTGGCACCACCGTTCTCCTTCACTGCCCTGCAATCGACTACAGTAGCCCGGGCGAAAACACCAGCCCACTTCAATCCACCAAATCCACTGCATTAAAAATTGAAGTACATTGTGCCAAGCTCATGTTCTTATTGCATATCAAAGTGCACAGTGCGGTGTACACAACCGCGTAAAATAAAGAAAATCGTGCAACCAAGCACTGTGGCATCGGGCGGTAATCGCTCAAAACGACCAGGAAAACTATTGCAACCCACTCTATTCCACTGCAAATCATCCTCAATCACCATCGCGAAGCTCTAATTTACATTTCATATGTTACTAAGCTTAGTTCAAAGTGAAATTTCGCTCCATTATGCATCATGAGTTCTCATGCAATGAATTGCAATCGACTGCAACGATCCGGTCCAAGTGCCTGAATCCACTTCAATTTGGGGAATTCCGCTGCGATCCGCCACCCAGCGACAAAAACGCATACACTATAAGCTCTAATTATGACTGCACGCTGTTCTACTCTTCAGTTATTGTGTACTCGCATAACTTTCCTGTAATTACTTCGGCCATTCCGCAGTAATTCACTGCAACTGCCCGGGCTAGTATGTCATTGCACTGCAACCCGCACAAAGACGACCTGAATACGTACACTTTGAGCTCTAATAGTAATTTCGCATTGTTCTAATATTGTTTATTGTGTAATCCCACAATTTCACTACAATCGCCTCGATCATTCAGCAGCAAGGCACTGCAATGGCCCGAGCCAATACCTCAATTTACAGCAATCTGATGCAAAATTCTCTGAAATTGGTTTCGCAAGGCTTTAATTTGTAATGCATACTACAATGCAAACTGGTTGAAGCCAACTACATTATTTTAAGCGATCGCACTCGTACAATCTCGGGCAGTCCATGGCAATCCGTGTGCAAGGCTCGGCCCAAAGCAACAATCCACTGCAATCCGTGGCAAGTTGACACCAAATTGGCTGCACGAAGTGCCAATTGTCATCGCATTTCACATTTCTTTGTGCGAAAAGTGACGTCGTAATACTTTCAAGCTATTTTGCACGTTAATTGTCAACAATCCACGGCAATTGACAACAATGGTAGGGACCAATACCGAAAACCGTGGCAAATGGACGAGATATCGTCTGCACCGCAAGCTCAAATTCTCATTCCACGTAACATCTCACTGCCTGCACACATACTTTCAACCTGCTCTGAAAGTACAATCTTGGGCATTGCATGGCAATCGACGGCGATGGCACGGGCAAATACGGCAATCCACTGTGGTCCATCGGAAATCACTGGAAAGGGACTGGGCCAAGATCAAATATATCTTTCCCGTCACAGCCCATTGTGTTAAAGCTCAATTAAATCATTTCCACCAATCTCGAACGGACATTCGCGAGCAATGAACGGCAATCGAAGGCAATGTCCTGAGCCAATACCCCAATTGCCGGCAAATTGAAGAAAAATTGGCTGAGCGGAAGCCTCAATCGTCATTTCAAATAAAATTCTGCTGCGTCCAAAGTGAAACCGTGGAATTTTTAAGATGCTTTGTTTGTTAACTGTCAGCAATGCACGGAAATCAACAGCAATGGTAGGGGCCGATAGCGAAATCCGTGGGAATTTGACAAGATTGGCTGCAAATAACTGCAACTCTCATTCCACTAACATGTACATGTGTGCTCGCATAATTTTCACCCATGGTGCGTGTTAAATCGACGGCAATGCATGGCAATTGACGGCAATAGCCCAGAGAAATACGCCAATCCCTAATGGACAGTGACAAATAGACCCACCCTTGCTGAGAGGAGCTCCAATTTTTTTTACCTATTGCTCTAAACTACATATAAAGTGCAGCCACATCCTTTGATACAATCGACGAAGGCACCATCGAGGGCCGTGCGCGGCAATCGACCACAATGGCCCGGTCCCAGCAGCAATCTGGTTCAAATTTGCCGGAAGTTGGCTGTTTAAATTTGTAATTATCCTACCACATAACGGTAACTGTGGGTGCACATGCACTCCTTTTTCGCGTGCAACCTTGGGCTATCCATGTCAATCAACTGCTATTACCCGAAACAATACAGCAATCCATGATTTCTGTTACAATTATAAACAAATTTGGTGGGATAATATCAAAATTTTCTAGTGGAACAGTTTGCTATATTAAAGGTGCAACCACATCCTATCAAGCAATCTTGAACGTACATGCGAGGGCAATGCCCGGGAATCGACAGCAGTGGCCTGGGAAAATACTGAAATGTATAACAATCCAGCAAAAATAGACAGGACGCTGCTGGGTTAAGCACATATTTTAATTTCTCGTTCGTGTATACTCGATTTTTGGCGTACCCAGGAAATTCTATTGGTAATGCCAACTCTCGGTGGCTGCTGTGCAATTAACGGCAAAGGCTAAAGGTAATACATCTACTTTCTGCAATCCGTCTCAAATCGACTACACCTAGGCTGAGCTTATTTACCCAGGTCGTTGCCGTTTGGCTATACAAAACTCTCCTGTGTAACACCCACACAGTCTGTGTGGGGTTGCAGATGGAGATACATTACAATGTGCTCTTGGAAGTAGAGCTTCTCGTGGTAGATGGTAGTGGATTGCTAATTGGGAACGTGCCGTTGAAATCAATTGCAGTGTAATGCATGAGAACACATGCACATGAGATACAATTGCACGGGTTAATATTAACTAAGTCCCTATATCAAATCTAACTTAGAGCTTCGAGTTGACGGTTTCAGGATTGTTTGCACTCGATTAGAGTAGATTGTAGTATTTGCCTAGGCCGTTACGGGCGATTGGTTCCAATTGCAGGAGTTAGTGTGAGCACAATTGCTTGAATTTTAATAGGTGTCTACATAACACTGTGTGCTTTAGGGCGAAATACAACAGTGGTTAGGCAAGAAGTATTTCCCATCGTTTTGTGATGAATTCGGTGGATTGGTGTGAATAATGGTATTTCCCTGTGCCATTGCAGTCGCTTGCAGGGCATTGCACGAGAACGTCACACTTTAATCTTAGCACTGTTTAATATTTCAAGCTTATTAAACGATTTGAGCAGATAATGTGTGGTGAATTCAAGGCGAACTAAAATGTATTGCTGAGGATTTAGTTACAGGCCTCCATGTATGCACCTCATTTGCATGAGTGTTCGTGTTTACGAAACGACATGAAGTTTGGTGGATACATAAAATCAAGGATGCACAACGGTATTCACTCGAAATTTGAGCTCGGCAATCCCAAGGTATTATTGATTTGTGTCAGCCAAATTAGAGGGGATGGTGGTGAATAAGTTGGATCGGGATAATTCGTCGACCCAACACCGGAGGATGAGCAAAAAGTTAAAGGTTGATGCTGAAGGACAAAAAATAAATCAAGGGTGCACAAAACTGGGCTTATGCCTACAAATATTTTCGCTGGCGATGCCAACATTTTCCCAAATTCTGTAAACTAAATATTAAGGGACCAACGATATCCGACATTGTCCTACCCACAGGGCTATGTTTTAATGATGGAGGCTGGTGATACAATGCTGAGAGAAGCCACCAAGCTCAATCACACGAATATCATTCATGTGTGAGGCTGATAACGAAATAGCGATAAGGGCCGCCAAGTTCACACAAGAGAATATGCTGAGTGCGTGAGCGGCTAGACAATTTGTGGTATAGTAAGTTTAAATAAATAAAACTAGTGCAAAGCGTCAGATATCCATACTTGGATGCTGTGTGGTCTAGTAATAGTCTCGCATACTTAAGAAATCCAAAAATTGACTAATTATCTTAGATTATTTGACAGATACATTCGTCGTTGAACCGTGCCATTGGCTTGGCTTTAGCTGTCTGTGTTCTGAGTTTGCCATTGGCTGCGGTCTATATCGGTTGTTGGTTCTTTAGATAATAAAGCGATCGCAGGCTTTGTATACCTCTAGCTGTGTGTAAAACTCTCGAGGCCTAACTTCTTAGAACGTTTGCCTACAGCATTGAGCTAGTCTGCTTGATTTCGGACTAAATTTTGGCAGACACGAAAGCTTAATGGTTTGCTTTCAGTCAGCTGAAGGATGCAGCGTTCTAGCTGACTAGGAGTCTAGCCATGACCGTTTGGGTAATCTAGGATTTGATTGGTGCATAGGTTTACTTTTTTCAAAATTTTAAGGTGTTAGCCGGATACTGGATTTAAGGCTGTTAAAGAGTGCTGTCATAAGAACTGCTCGCTGATTATGCAGCTGTAGCCTTCTGACTGCACGAGTTGATTTTGATACGATATGCTCTGGTTACTTAGTTAGCCCGTTTTGAAAGGTTCGGCATTTATTGAACTCGGATGTAGAGCGTGCGTTTTTGTGCGACTTTCGAGGTTCCATTCTTTTTTTAAAGTGAAGACTTAAAAGACGATTCTTGCTTGTGTCCACAAACGTAGCAAAACGTACAAAAGAACTATTGTTTAATTAGCACATTTCCATAACACGTTCATTAATCATTATGTTAATATTAATGCATTTGATAAAGCGCCCTCAAAGAATTCAGTCTCTTTCTAAGCGCTTTACATTAACCGCAAAGGGAAATTAATGGTGAGTGATATCATGCTTGATAAACAACGTGAATGACATGGTAATAGGTGACATGTACAAGGTAAGCACCCAAGTGTGGTTAGTGGCAGCATGCACTGTGTCAGCAAGCATAAGCACGTAAAGAGCACATCACAGGCATCGACTCAATGCTGTAATAAATGTTTTACATTTTTTTTAATGTGGTCAAGTCGAGTGATAATTTCACGCAAGTCGGGAGGGAATTCCAGGCATTGGGAGAATACGAACTAACTGCACGGCCTCTAAAGGATTTAAGGTTTGTACGAGGTAGTGATAAACTGTCAGATTCCGAAAAGCAGATGGTACTATGTTTAGCCAGCTGGGGGAGTAGATCTGAGAGATAGGCTAGAGCCAAAGGATGAAGTGGCCTACAAGTTAGCAACAAAACTTTTAAGTCGATCCGTTGCTTGACTGGTTGCCAGTGCCGGTAGGCGAGAAGTGGTATGATGTGGCAACTGCGACGCACACGACAAACAAGCCTAGCTGCAGAGTTTTGCACCAGCTGTAATTGCCTGATTGCTCATGCCAGTAGGCCAGCAAGCAGGCAGTTACAGAAGTCAAGTCAGGATGTCACGAATGCGTTGACTAACTTAGACATGGTATCCTTATCAAAACAAGCCCGAATTTTAGCAATGTTATGTAGCTGAAAGTAGGCATATTTGACTGTAGAGCTGATGTGGTCGTCTAACGAGAGATCACTCTGGAACACGACATCTTGATTTCGAGCTGATTCAACTGAAGATATGCTGGCTGAGCCAATTTTGAGCGTCAGCCTTTCCAATTTTTGAATTACACTGGGTTTGCCCATAACTAGTAAGTTAGTTCTATCATCGTTTGGCTTTAGAAAATTTGCTGCCATCAATGTTCGGATGTCATCAATACATACAGCAAGGGAGTTGAGAGAATTCGAGGTGCTCGAAGGCTGGAAGGGATCAAAGGAAACATACAACTGAGTGTCATTGCATAAAAGTGAAAGCCTAGATTGTGCTTGACAATTACGTCAGCAAGAAGGAGAGTATAAACCATGAAAAGAACTGGACCTAGCACCGAGCCCAGCAGTACCCCATACTTCAGAGGTACCTCGCATGATCTTTGTCCATTCACGTCAATACTCTCCCACTGAGATAGGACCTGAACCACTGCAGAGCAGTGCCAGTGATGCCCAGGGAAGATAAAAGGCTCTCTAGAAGAGCTTTGTGATCAATAGTATCAAAAGCCGCCGAAAGATCAAGCCAAACAAGCAGAGACACTCAAACCGGAGAACCAAACAAATTCGGAGAAACTCTCACTATGTCTGCATTGCTTAGTAGGTCGTTGTACACCCTAAGCAATGCCGACTCTGTTAAGTGATTAGCTCTAAAGCCAGACTTGAACTTACTAGCAAGGCTTGAGGTTTCAAATACTAGTGAGCCGCGACGGCACACTAGGTAATGCGGTTGCTTTCACCACCCCAATCCCGAGGGTTCCATTCCTGCAGCGGGCGATCCTTTATCGCAGCTGCAAGTGGTGGTGATAGCCTTAAAGGCTCTTCTGTCGCTATGCAGAAAGAGGCTATTTAATCAGCTAGAATTTATTTGTGAGTCGTAATGGCTCACTAGGTAAGGTGGTTGCTTTTCATGACCTCGGTCCCTAGGTCGCGGCTCGAATTTTGCAGCGGGTAATCGCCACCACAAACGGTTTTGATAGTCGTAAAGGCTGTTCTGTCGCTATACATAAAGAGGCTGATAAATCAGCTAGTATTTACTTATATGGTGAGCAGTAATGGCTCACTAGGTAAGGCTGTTGCTTTTTACGAACTTGGCCCCAAGGTCGTGGGTTCGAATCCTGTGGTGGGCGATCCTTTATAGCCACTGCAAGCTGTGGTAATAGCCATAAAGGCTATTCTGTCGCTATACAAAAAGACACTGTTAAGTCGGTTAGTATTTTTTGAATATATGAGTTCTGCTTGTCATCCACGACTTGCTCCAGTGTCTTTGATGAGAATGATAGAAGGAGACTGGGCGGTAGTTGCTCAAGTAATCTTGGTCTAGTGTCCCTTTGTTGAGAAGTGGCCTGACTACAGTTTTTTGAAATTTCCTGGGACATGAGCTGAGGCTAATGACATATTAATGGTGTTAGTTATGCATGGTAGCAGCAGATCAATGCAACGCAGGAGTAGAACAGTGGAAATCGGGTCCAGAGGACTTTCTTCTTTGATTGGATTATTAAATGAACTTTAGAAGGACATCACTTGCGACCTGCTTGCATTTAGACTTTAAGCTGCAGCCGGGAATCGGGGATAAGCAATCTAGGGGGCATGTTGTCATCGCAGACATGGACTTCTGATCATGTATGTCTATCAAAGAATCGCAAAGAAGCACAAAGAATCGAGAAAAGCGATCGGCTAGATCGTCAAAAGGATCATCAGGTAAGGTAAGGAAGCTAATCTTGAAGCGTTTGAGATGGTTGATCGTCGACATCAGCATTTTTGGATCGTGGACCTGTGATTCAACAATGTTTTTATAGAAGCTAGACTTGGCCTTTGCTAGGATCGATTGGTACGACCTACAGTAGTCGTCATATGCCTGTCGATAGACAGTCAGTCCCGATGTTTTGTATGCTTTTTCAAGCTTGAGCTTAGTAGACCTGGCTAGTTTACTGTCTGTGGTAAACCATAGGCCGTCTGTGCGAGGGCACACAGTGCGCTCAGCCAGAGGTGCAAACTCGTCTACCGTGTCAGCAGTGTCGTATTGTAGCTATCACCAATGATGGACAGATTGCAGGGAGGACTGAGCAGCAGAGGCGAAGCAGATGTTCTCGACACGGACTGCATCGATGTCAAGGGTCTTGAGGTTTCGCGATTCGCAGGTTATTTTAGAGGGGGAGATGGGCACACACTGTAGATTGAATGAGATTTGCATGAGGTCAGATAAGCAGGATTTGGCAATAATTGGTGATGACAGAGTGCAGTTGTATGAGAAAATCTGGTCGAACGTGTGACCCTTGATGTGAGTAGGGCCATGGCAGGAGCCACAAGAGACAATGAGTCAGTCCATGCACAAAATTAAGTGATGAAGGTGGCAGATAAGTTATCGAAGTGAACTTTGAAATAACCCATAACGAGGAACGATCGATTTCTCTCATACAGAATCAAAACGAGACCGAAGAAATCTGAGAAAAGGGAGGATTTGGTACCTGGTAGGCTAGAGTACTGCCACTATCGGCAACTAGTTTTAGGGTGAGGCCAAGACTATTGATTCAAAAGACTGATTTGAGGGTACTGCGAATGGCTTGCAGTTGAATTTCGAGCGCTCGATAACAGCAACTTCACTTCCAGTTTTGATTGATCTAGGGACCTGAAAGAATGAGAAACTAGTTGGGGTTGCTTTTTTAATTGTCATGCAGTTTTTCGATTATAGCCAAGTTTCAGTTAGGGCGAGCAGGTCGATACCATTTTCAGTCTGCTGGCAGATGAAATGCTCTCGAAATTCTAAGTAAAAGGCATTCCAAAGAACACATTTATTTATTAAAAAGCCAAATGCATAAAAATACAATCAGCTGTGAATAATCGCCACATAGCCAGATGAGCCTTACAACCTACTTGTGCGAAAGGCTGAGGTTAAAAACCTGTAGCTGCACTTTAATAAGACAAGTAACAATAACTTGGTCACGAGGCATTATATTATAAGTCAAACTAGAAGGACAATTGAGAGAGAAAGAGATTATTGTCATTAATAAAAAAACCGTAAGCATCATGATGGTCAAGAGATTTAGAGAACTCGCTTGATATGTCAGTGAACGGATTCAATATAACTTGGTGCATTTTTAAATGCAACTTTCTGCCAACTAGCGTTGGGCTGAAGGGCTTGCCCGTTACCAGTAGATAGTTTTGGACACAGCTTCACAATGAAGAAGTAGAGAAAGCCGAACAATGACCAATATATATCAAGTAACTTCCTCATTCGTTGATGATATGTGACAAAGAAATAGTGCTTCTGAGGACACTTAAAAAGGCGTATTTTGTACATTTTCTTTCAGCGGTGTTAAAATGATGAAGACTCCGACGCCTTAGTTAGGGGTCTTAATTGAAGTTCAGTGATGAGTATGCCGAATCCTTGTTTCTCTGCGTCGTATCCAAAGATATATAAGTTTCATCCTTCAAGGAGCCTATCGTAAAGTAATCGTAACGTCAAACAATGGAATTGTAAAGACCAGGTCGTGGGCAATCACATCTTTCATTGGAATACCACAAAATTTATTTCGTATCTCAATGCTATCGTGGGATAGCACAGTATGACCTACCACTACTATCTAGTAAATCAACGTGGCACCTTGCGATTAAGATTTCATCTAGAGCTGCTCTTCATTAGAAACTGCACCCGAAATTTAGGCAAACGCTTTAATGCAGTTTATTTTATATTACAACAAAAAGCTTGACTGTAGCGTAACATCACACCACTTCTCACCGACCTGCACTGGTCACCAGTTAAGCAACGGATTGACTTCAAGGTTTTGTAGCTCACTTTTAGGTCACTTTATTCTTTGGCTCCAGCCTATCACTTAGATGTACTCTCCCACCAGGCCAAGCATCGTACCATCTGCTTTTCGGAATCCAACAGTTTACCAATACCTCGGAAAAACCTCCAATCCTTTGGAGACCGTGCATTTACCTCACATGCTCCCAAAGCCTGGAAATTGATCCCGACTTGCGTCAGAACATTCCCTGACTTGACCACATTTAAAAAGAACTTAAGAAACACACCCATTTAGAACAGCATTAATCGGATCCCTGTGATTCGTCTTTCATGTGCTTATGAGTGCTGACACTGTGCATGCTGCCACTAACCACATTTGCATGCTGACCGTGTGCATGTCACCCCTAACCACGTTATTCATTGTGTGTATCAAGCATGATATTACTCACAATTCAATTGTTTTTCCATTTGCAGCAAATGTAAAGTGCCGAGAAAGAGATTAAGTTCTCTGAGGGCGGTTTATCAAGCGCATTATGATTATTATTATTATTATTATTATTAACGTAGATCTCGTTAATGGACTTAATTATGGTGATCAATTTCTAAGAATTTTTAAAGCCCAGAGTGTGAATTGCGACTAACAAGACTTACAGCGGAAAACTTCCTGAAATTAAATGATGATAAAACCGAACTGCTGCTCATAGGACACCATAAGCTTGTAGCTGGGCTAAAAGGCTTTGCTCTTCTAATAGGTGATGCTATTGTGCGACCTTCACCACGTGCTCGTAATCTAGGTGTCGTGTTCGACAGCTGCCTCAATTTCAAAAGCTTCATTCAGAAGACTGCCTCTACAGCTAGCCATCACATCTGATCCTTATCAGAGATTAGAAGCTGTCTCCCACAGTGGCTTGTAAAATATTTAACTAGCTCTTTAGTTCTGTCTCGGCTTGATTATTGTAATTCCCTTTTGGCTGGGCTACCAAAGAAAGCTATTATGCCACTACAGTGGACTATGAATATGGCTGCAAGGCTGGTCTTCAAGTCCCAGCGGTTTGAGCACGTGTCACCTTTGCTGAAAGAGCTAGGATGTTTGCCGGTTGAGCAAAGGATACAGAGCAAAGTTCTTATGCTGACCCACAAGGCCCGCCACGGCTTGGCTCCTTCATACCTAGCTGAACTGCTGCATCAGTTTCAGCCAGTTCGCGCCCTCAGGTCCTGTGTGGACAATAAATTAGCTGTCCCATTCCTCCGCTTAAAGACAGTTGGCGACAGAAGCTTTAGCTCTGCAGGTCCTAGACTGTGGAACTCGCTTCCACAATTCTTACGCAACGAAAACTACTCTCCTACTGCCGACTATGGCACATCTTTTTCAGCGGTCCTGAACTGCTACTTCTATGCTACTCACTACCTCAACTGCTCACCAAACTCTGCTATGCTTCCCACTTTCTCTTTGTTGCGTGAGACGAAGCCTGTTGGCTATCGAATGCGTACCGAAAGCCGCTTAGGCTGTGAGTGTGCTATACAAAACTCTCCTGCGTAACACCCACATGGTCTTTATGACTTTGTGGAGTTACTGACGGAGATACATTACATTACAGCGATATTAAAAGTGACCTGATTTAACAGGCTAATCTAGGTGGCAGTATAATAGCATCGGCCGAAATTACTTCATCCTGCAGTCGGCTGCAAGAATCTTCGCTCAGCATACCAACGATATGGATCGTAAGTTAGAGACCTTACCAATAGAAAAAGACAGAAGACTTAGAATTAAGATAATTCAAATTGGGAGGAAACGGATAAGCTAAATAGTAAGTTATCCAACATTGTTTCTCAACCTGGAAGAGATGCCGACGCTCTAGTCTAGAGGGAGAAATCGTCGTCTTCAAACAAAATTGAAGCCTAATCCAGATAACTATCCCATCTCGATAGCACGATAGCTTAACCATGTTACTTTTAAATACAGCTTATTAAAAAAATGTAAGCAATTAAGGCAAAGAAAAAGTGATTACATAAGTTGTACTGATGGCAGCTCTGATTTTGTCACTTGAGCTGCAAAACCTTGCAATGTGTCATTACGAATAACGATGGGGTATACGTCATATCATCGTAATTTTGTGCTTTAGACAATCAATGGGTCCAAATTATTAAGATCTAACTATGAAATTGTTGAGATTGGTTTGAGTGGATGAAAAGTTATTAATTGCATCATACTTTTCCAATATTCCAAAGGTTATTCTAACTCCTACATTAGCCAGATAAAATCTCAAACGTACAACTGTCAACTTAATTCACTCCTTTTGCTGTAAGAATATTCAAAGTAGCAAAGTTATGTTGGAATCTGTAAATGTATTTGTTTAGTCGGGGATACAAAAACGTCTAACGCCTTACTTAAATCATTTAGAAGAATACGAGACATTTATGTTATTATCCTGACACATTGTGGAGAGTCAAGGAAGCTAGTTTACTTCCGTTTGATAATGATAAGAAAAACAAAAAAAATACTAATTTGTATTGTTCTATAGAAGATCCCAATCTCTATTCAGGCGCCTACTTATGCCGCGGGGTTTGAGCCTGGGACCTCAACCAGACCTCGGTCGGGCAAGCATCTTAACCACTGGGCCAATAATCGCTTATGCAACACTGCTTAGAGGATTGGCTGTATGTACGTTGTGTGAAAATAATTTCATTCTTTTAAAAGTTATTCATTTGTAATGAGCCCTAAGAGAACTTAATCTCTAAAAATAAAATGATTTCATGTGCTTCACGCATACCACAGGGCTCCAGCAAATGACCTTGGTCATCAAATATATTCACAATTTCTTTGATCAGGACAAGCATCTTAACTACTGGGCCAAATTTCGAGATCACATCTACCTCAAGAAATAGGCATTCAGTAGAGTTATGTCTGTCTCCAGTAAAGTGATAAAGTCTTTTGATCAGCAATGCCAGTAAAACTCGTTCAAACTCGAACTAGAGATTAACAACTGAATTAATGAAAAGCAGATTACCCATGTTTGTGCTTTTTGTGACGTTTTCGTAAACTGTCTTACGGCTTTTCATATCATTTAGATTTAGTTCTGCATCCGTCTGTACCTGTAATAGTGAACGCAGATTCAGACGAGGCATGACTAGCACGGCAATTAATCAGCAAAAATTTTGGCTGGATGAGTTCAAAACTAGTACTGTTAGCCGGCGACATAAAGTTATAAACGATCAATTTTCTTAACCTATAACAAGTATTTATAATATAATAACTTAATTACCTCTAGGTGAAAATAAAGCTTCACGATTGAAAGTTTACTAATAGTTTTTTTTGGTACCTAGTTGTGCCGGCTCTAGTCAGTAGCTTAGAAGCTAAACTAATC
Source organism: Cristatella mucedo (assembly GCA_009760855.2). Lineage (NCBI taxonomy): Eukaryota > Metazoa > Bryozoa > Phylactolaemata > Cristatellidae > Cristatella > Cristatella mucedo. Next base: position 97,963 of record WPIO01000298.1, read on the forward strand.
AAAGTACATTGGTGTATAAGCACTTTGGGAACAAGCAATACCGCTCAGGTTAACAACAGCTTCGATATTCTACTAGTTCTGTAGAGATGTAGACTCCCCCAACCTCATAATAAAATGCACGTAAGCATGTGGCTTAGTCTTAGTCAACATAAATTTTAAAGATAACTGACACTAGATTTTAGTGGTGCCATTACAAACACTTTGTCTAAAACTATGTACTTGACGAGTGCTAAAAAGTAGCATTGTCAATTGAGCTTTAGCTCTGCAGGTCCTAGACTGTGGAACTCGCTTCCACAATTCTTGGGCAACGACAACTACTCTCCTACTGCCGACTATGGCACATCCTTTTCAGCAGTCCTGAGCTGCTACTTCTATGCTACTCACTACCTCAACTGCTCTCCTAACTCTGCGATGCTTCCCACTTTCTCTTTGTTGCGTGAGAAGAAGTCTGTTGGTTACCGAATGCGTACCGAAAGCCGCTTAGGCTGTGAGTGCGCTACACAAAACTCTCCTGCGTAACACCCACATGGTCTTTATGACTTTGCGGAGTTACAGACGGAGATACTTTACTTTACATCAGTCTTACTTAAGAGAACTTTATGCAGTACAAGAAGCCGGAGCAAAGCCATGCAGTAATTTCAGAAACGCTCTAAAAATAACAAAATCAGGCTGCAGTGAGGTTAAAGTCTTTTGAGTTTACAAATTGAACTTCTAGTCACCTATGTATAAGAGCTTGGTTGCAAGCTAAGGTCAGCAAGGGTAGCAGGTATGAAGAATCATGCCGGAAAACAGTATTTATGGCAATTATAAAGAGCCAAAACCGGCCAAAAAGTTAGTGAGAGATGCTATTGCGATGGATCTAAGAAACCTGAACTCAGAATACCGAGTTAGGACATCAAAATTTAATGAAAGATATAAACACTAGCAACCACTTTCCTTAGAAGGTGCTGCTGAAATACATGTGAGCGTATGCACTGATAATTTTGGCTTACAAAAAGCAACGGCTGCCGAACATAACACGATAGAAATGTGTGTTCAGACAAAAAGGCTGAAACAATCCTACCTAGGACATACGTAGGTAGTTAGCTTTTGAAACAGTCCAAGCATTAACGACGTTCGTGCAAAACATATAGTTGAACACAAAAATAAGATTCACTCGTCAAACCAGCTCGAGTAAAAAAGCACTCTAGACTTATAAAAAACAACATGAATACAGCCACTGGCATAAACTAATAATGATTTCACCTTTGCTAATTGCCACAATCCTATGGAATTGACTTCGTTAATAGCCCATTCGGCTTAGCGAGTCGAGTTGCAAGGTATTACAATAAATGTAAAGCGCCTAGGAAGAGATTGAGTTCTCTAAGAATGCTTTATAAGGTGCATTATTATCATACATTAAAATGCTTAGGCATTATAGAATGAAGTAGAAAATACTTTCTTAAAAGACTCAGGATCTGCCCTATACCACAGTCACCACCACAGGAAACTGGGCATGTGGTGATGACAGTGAGCCGGCCAGGTATGCCAGTATAAACATTCGGGGCCACATTAGCTGCTGCACAGCTTGCAGCCAGTGCTTGCTCGTTCAACGCAGGGATGGGTTACCAGTGGCCCATCATGCAAATCTGAGGTTGGACAATTGATCTGATTTATAAGGTCTATATATACATACACACACACACACACATACACACACACACACACACACACACACACACACACACACACACACACACACACACACACACACACACACACACATATATATATATATATATATATATATATATATATTATAAATAGATGCAGATATGCAGCTTTGTCTTACTTGAAATTCCTCAAGGGAGAAATCAGCAGCTTCGTTGTGGGCGGTGTTTATATCTTCAGAAAAAGATGAAAATAATAATGCATAAAACAATCTCCAGGGTTTCAATTGCGAGGATTACTCATAGTAAATACACCTTGAAGGTAAAGGCTACAAAAGTTCCTCGGCTAACCTTATCAGCAGAAACGTTGTGACTATAAAACCACAGTCGATTCATAAAGCTCAATTACAAAATCCCATAACACCTGACTGTGCTGAAATCTGACAACGTTAACCTAACATATTACAATTCTCATTGCAAACTACACTGCGTTTTGACTAGATTTGAACAATTTCTCCTTCATCTGTGTCTTGTGTCAAAGCGTTCAAGAAATATAGTGGAGTGATTAAGGCATGCTCTCGTACATTACGCCTGGCCATATTCTATAGTTATATGGATGCACAAGTGAGGATATCTGAGAAGACATGCAGGTCCTCACTCGGCAATCTTTAGTGGAGCGAGTTTAGGGCTCCTGACAGATGTGGTTCGACTAGCTGCAGGTACCGTGAGAAGGCTGTATGCAGCAACCTTCTTTTAATAAGAACAGACTTTATGTTTACATCCAGTTCAGTTATGCAAAGTCTGTTCATTCTTGCTCTCTTCATTCTCCTTAACTAATCACTGGTTGACTTGCAGCAGCTCCATTCAAGCATTATATCTCGCACAGCCAACTTTCTAAAAATCGTGACTACTTTTTCTATCCTCGTGTTCTAAACACTTGCATGGATAAAAATACGTCAGCCAGTCAATTAACACGGACTACTTAATTACAAGACTTTATGTAGAACTTGTTCAATGCCTGCAGTTTTTTGATACCATTAGCCACGTATTTCCATGTTGGGCGGCAGGAACTTTGTGTGAAGTCAATACGTGAGAGCTGACGTCAACGTTTCTCTACCCAACGACCTTGTTTGGCACGGCAGCTATGTATAACGAGAAGTGGTAGTATCCAAATAGTGTTCTGCACACGTGTGTGGGTAGTAGGATTGAAAAAGTTGGTATGGACTTTGCCATTTTACAGGCTTAAAATCGTAAGGAAACTTTCAGGTATTTCATTTGACCACGGGCCTCGAGCTCTAGGATGTCATGACGATACTGCTATGCAATCAGTATTCATATATCAGCTATTAATGAATCGAACCCGGAACCATAATGCTCCATCGAAATGATCTCACATTGCTTCATCCACATTTATTCACGTGGCTGCTCCAGACACCAGAGATAAGTATTGCAGAGATCATGCGATCGTTTGGCATTCATATGAATTTTAAGACAGTTGAGCAGCACCAAAAGCTATGTTTTGCTTGATCTTTCGGTAGCTTTTGATACCATCGATCACAAAGTTCTTCTAGAGCGCCTCTCATCTCGCCTGGGCATCACTGGCACTGCTCTGCAGTGGCTCAGGTCCTATCTCAGAGGGGGACTCCAGAGTATTGACGTGAATGGACAAAGATCATCTGAAGTACCTCTGCACTAGGGAGTAACTCAGGGCTCAGTGCTAGGTCCGGTTCTTTTCACGGTTTATACTCTGCCTCTTGCTGATGTGATTGCCAAGCACAATCTAGGCTTTCACTTCTATGGGAATGACACTCAGTTGTACCTTTGCTTTGATCCCTCCCAGCCTTCGAGCACCTCAAATTCTCTCAACTCACTTGCTGCATGCATTGATGACATCCGCACATAGATCGCAGTAAATTCTCTAAAACTTAACGATGATATAACTAACTTACTAGTTATGGGCAAACCCAGTGTGATCCAGAGATTGGAAAGGCTGACTCTCAAAATTGGCTCTGCTAGCATATCTCCAGCTGAATCAGCTAGAAATCTAGGAGTCATATTCCAAAGCGACCTCTCGTTAGACGACGATATCAGCTCCACAGTCAAATCCGCCTATTTTCAGCTTCATAACATTGCTCAAATTCGGGCTTGTTTAGATAAAGATACCACGTCCAAGTTGGTCCATGCATTCTTGACATCCCGTCTCGACTTCTGCAACTCACTGCTTACTGGCCTACCAGCATGTGCGATCAGGCGATTGCAGCTGGTGCAAAACTCTGCAGCTAGGCTTGTCTGTCGTGAGCATCTCAGTTGCCACTAAACTTCTTCAAGGACTTCAAGGTCTTGTCGCTCACTTTTAGGTCACTTCATTCTTTGGCTCCAGTCTATTACTCAGATATACTCCCCCATTAGGCCAAACATCGTACCACCTGCTTTTCGGAATCCAACAGTCTACAAATACCCCGTTCAAACCTCAAATCCTTTGGAGACCGTGCATTTAGTTCGTATGCTCCCAAAGCCTGGAACTTCCTCCCGAACTGCGTCAGAACATCCCCTGACCTGACCACATTTAAAAAGAACTTAAAATACACCTATTCAGGGCAGCATTTAGTGGGTCCCTGTGATTCGTCCTTCATGTGCTTATGGGTGCTGACACTGTGCGTGCTGCCACTAACCTAACCATGTTATTCATTTTGTTTGTTTATCAAGCACGATTTTACTTACCATTCAAATGCATTTCCCTTTGAAGCAAATGTAAAGCGCCAAGAAAGAGAGATTAACTTCTCTGAGGGCGCTTTATCAAGTTCATTATTAATATTATTATTATTAACCGGAGGTTCAGCTGTGCATTTTTTGAACAGAAATTACAGCCAAGAATTTACCATGCAATTTCCTTGGGGTGGCATAAAGAAATATGGTGGTATAAAGAAAATGAAATAGAAGCAGTCTATGCACAGACCACTGAGGCATGCCACAGAGAGGAGGCTCTTTCCGTGACCATTATCATTACGTTTCAATGTTCTGAAGTTTACCACTGAGATGAGAGAAAAAAACATTCCAATGCAGTGTCAATGCCGCCATGCTAGATTTAAAGTACTGGCGAAGATTTTCCAATTGATTATAGCAAATATCACAACCGAACAGCTAGGGAATAAAAACGAAAAACATCATTTGGTGTCTTTCTTTCTGGGGAGTTTGCCATATGCTCGACGAATTTTTGACCCTGCTTTTCGGAATCAGACAGTTTACCGATACCTCGTGCAACCCTCAAATCCTTGGGAGACCGTGCATTTAGCTCCTATGCTCCCAAAGTCTGGAACTCAATCCAGACTTGCGTCAGAACATCCCCTGACTTGACCACATTTAAAAAGAACTTAAAAAACACCTATTTAGGACAGAATTGCTTGGTCCCTGTGATTCGTCCTTCACGTGCTTATGCGTGCTGACACTGTCCATGCTGCCACTAACCAAATTTGCATCCGGACCCTGTGTATGTCACCCCTAACCACGTCATTCATGTTGTTTATTAAGCACGGTATTACTCACAATTTAATTGTGTTTCGCTTTGCAGCAAATGTAAAGTGCCTAGAAAGAGATTGAGTTCTCTGAGGGAACTTTATCAAGTGCCTTATTATTATTATTAATATTATAAACGTGAACGTGGAAGTTCTATTCCTATATTCACATCACCATCGTAGGTCGGCCAAAAATTATTAAATGCCGATGGTATAAGTATTTGCCCGCTCTGCATGACTTAATAATTTAGGTGAGTCGTCTACTGGACGCCTTCTTGTTCGGATACTTGGTTTAACCAAAATAAGGTTAGTCAACTACTACTACTGGGAATCTTATAGAAATAATATTAACAACACACTTGACAAGGCACCCTCGAAGAACTCAATCTCTTTCTAGGTGCCTTTTGTCTGTGCTCCAACGGAAGCCTGGTTGAATGGAAAGTACTAGCATGCTAACTGAACAACAAGGATTACATGGTTAGGGGTGACATGCAGAGGGTCAGCATGCAACTGTGGTTGATGGCAGCATGCACAGTGTCAGCACACGTAAGCATGTAAAAGACGAGTCACGGGTACCGAATAAATGCTATCATGAATTGGTGTGTTTGGAATTTCTTTTTAAATGTGGTCAAGTCAGGGGACTTCATGGCAGAAGTTGGGAGTGAATTGGTGTGTTTGGAATTTCTTTTTGAATGTGGTCAAGTCAGGGGACTTCATGGCAGAAGTTGGGAGTGAGTTCCAAGCTGTAGGAGCATAAGAACGGTTTCCACAGGATTCAAAGTTTGTACAAGGTAAACAGTAAACACTAAGACAACGAAAAGCTGGAGGCACGATGCTTAGCCTGATGGGGCAGTAGATTTGATAGGTAGGCTGGAGCCACAGAATGAAGTGACATGAAGTGACAAAACCTTGAAGTCAATATGTTGCTTGATTGGTAGCCAGTACAAGTTGGCGAGAAGTTGTGTGATGTGGCAACTGCAAAGCTCCCGACAGAGAAATCTAGCCACAGAATTTTGCACCAGCTGTAAGAGCCTGATTTCACACGCACGTGGGCCAGCAAGCAGTAAGTTCCATAAGTTAAGGCGGGATGTCACAAATGCATGGCATAATTCAGATGTAGCATCTCTGTCTAACCAAGTCGGAATTTTAGCAACGCAATGTAAGATTTGGCAGACGTTATTGCAGAGCTGGTGTTGTCATCTAACGAAAGGCCACATTGGAAATCGACAAGTTGATTTCGTGGAGATTCAACAAGAGATATGCTGGCAGCACCACTTTTGAGCGTTAGCATTTAGAATTTCAGAATCACACTTGGTTTTCCCATAACTAGTAAGTCAGTTTTCTCAACGAAAGACAAAGTAAGAATAGGAAAGAAAAGTACCCTGAAGCCGCTGTGGCGGCCGGAGCCGCCAGCTTAGATGCTGCTCGTTTTACATGAACTACGACCCGAGCACCTGCTCGTTTGGTATTAGTAGCATAGTCTCGAACCGCTCCCCCACGTGCATCACTTTGGTCATCAGGCTTGTTATAACTCCATCGGCCAGACATAAATTTAGTCTTAAGAATCCTCTCTTACAGTGCAATAAACCTCTGGTTATAAGCGACCTTATTTCCGATAAAGGTCCCGACTTTTTGCCGTACCTTCAAAGCAGTCTTTTGAGTCGATTGTCTTGATTTCACTCGAAAACAAGCTACCGATGGCGGCAGTAGTCAATCACCCACCAGGTACCGAATCCAAACCAAATCCAAATCTCAGATTTTTCTGATCTAATGTCGATTCTGTGAGCAAGAAATCAATCCTTCCTCGTTATGAGTAATTTCAACATTCACTTTGATAACTTATCTGACGCCTTCAGCACTGAATTTCGTGCGTTCACTGACTCATTGTCTCGTGTGGTTCATGTGCACTGCCACACTCACAGCAAGCGTGGCACACTCGACCACAATTTCTCAAACAACTGCACTTTGTCATCCCCAAATATTACCGAATCCTGCTTATCTGACCACAAGCAGACCCCATTCCGTCTACAGTGTGTGCCTGCCTCCTCCTCCTCTGAAATCACGTGTGAATCACGAAACCTCTAGACCCTTGACATTGGTGCTGTCCGTGTGAGAATACCTTACTCGCCTCTGCTGCTCAGTCCCCTCTCCGATCTGTCATCATTGGTAGATAGCTACAACACGACACTAGCTGACACGCTCGACGAGCTTGAACCTCTGACTAAGCAGACTGTGCGCCCTCGCCCAAACGGCCTATGGTTTACCAGACATTAAACTAGCCAGGTCTACTAAGCACAAGCTTGAAAAAGCATTCAAAAGATCAGGACTGACTTCCATCGACAGGCACACCAGGACTACGGTAGGTCGTACCAATCAATCCTAGCAAAGGTCAAGTCTAGCAACTATAAAAACATTGTTGAATCACAGCTCCACAATCCTAAAACGCTGAGATACACGATCAACTATCTCCTAAGCCGCTCCTAGATTAGCTCCGTCTGCCTACTTTCAGCTATATAACTCAATAAATTCGGGCTTGTTTAGATAAGGATACCACATCTATGTTGGTTGATGCATTTGCGAAATCCCGTCTTGACTTCTGTAACTCACTGCTTGCTGACCTACCTGCACGTGCAATCAGGTGCCTACAGCTAGTGCAAAACTCTGCAGCCAGGCTCGTCTGTCGTGAGCCTTGAGGTTGCAGCATCACACCACTTTTCGCCAAACTGCTCTGGCTACCAGTCAAGCAAGGGATCGACTTCAAGGTTTTGTCGCTCACTTTTAGGTCCCTTAATTCTTTGGCTCCAGCCTTCCTATCAGATCTATTGCCCCACCAGGCAAAGCATCGTACCACCGGCTTTCCGGAATCTAACTGTTCACCATTACCTCACACAAACTTCAAACCCTTTTGAGGCTCTGCATTTAGTTCGTCTGGTCCCAAAGCATAGAAAAAACTCCCGACTTATGTCACAACATCCCCTGACTCTAGCACATTTAAAACGAACCTAAAAACAGACCTATTTAGGACAGCATCTAGTGGGTCCCTGTGATTCTTCCTTTATGTGCTTATGTGTACTGACACTCTGCATGCTGCCACTAACGACACCCGCATGCTGACCCTGTGCATGTCCCTAACTATGCTATTCATGCTGTTTATCAAGTATGATACCACTCACCATTCGATCGCGTTTCCTTTGCAGCAAATGTAAAGCATCTATAAAGAGATTGAGTTGTCTGAGGGCACTTAATCAAGTGTATTATTATTATTATTATGATTTAGGCTAAGAAAATTTCCTGCCATCCATGAGGGGATGTTATCAATGCGTGCAGCAAGAAAGTTAAGGCAATTCGACGTGCTCTAGGGCATGGAGGGACAAAAGCAAAGGTTCAATAAGTGTTATCCACATTAAAGTGAAAGCCTAGATTTCGCTTGGCAATCGCATCGGCAAGAGGGACAGTACAATTCATGAAAAGAACAAGACCAAGCACGGAGCTCTGATGTACAGCATGTTTAGGAGTTACCTCGCATGATATTTGCATATTCACTCTCTGGAATCTCCCACTGTGATAGGACCCTATCATAAGTGATTATGAATCGGCCCACAGGTTACATGATTCAGTACACGCAGCCAGGGAGCACATAAGAGAAATTTGGGTTTCTTGTTTTTAAGTTATGGACACTACAATGGCAGACGTAAGTCGACATCTGAAGGGAAACCTTCAAATTTTTACTCTGAATATCATGGCGAATTAGAAATCTCGCGAGAGTAGAGCTGGGGCTGCTGGCGGCCAAAAACATTGTTTAGACTTGGCTTGAAGAAGGGTAAAATGTAGTGGCAATCAAGAAGAATTACGGGTGAGATAAAATGGCTCCATTCTTGTTGCAGGCCACAGCTTGAGCACCTACAGGAAATTGGAAAACCCAAATATCGATAGGGAAGCACAATCGCACGGTTGTATACGAAAGCAGGTGCATGGCTGCTGACACGGCTTGCAGTGTTCGAGTACGGTAGCCTTGGCGAGGATGGGAGGAACGACTAAAATGGCCACCGTGAAACTACTAAATTTCAGTTATCTTTCGTCTGTCTAATGGCTGCTAGTATATTCTGTCTAAATGCATACTTTGCAATGCTCCAGATAATCTTCTGTACAGCCTCGAGATTTATAGTTAGGCATCGAACTAAAATGGACTTCCTTCACGCCTTTGTAACTACTTCCTACCTTCATGATAGCGTCTGGCACAAAGTATGAATCCAAGCACTTTGGGCTGCACTTTGCCCAGCCGTCACAGCTCTGAACGGCTTGCAGCTACCACGGAAGGAAAGCTTAGCCTTGGCATTGTAAAAATAACTTGCGTCAGTGCGTGATATTTAGCCAAAGTAGTTGGCACATGTAAGAAACTAGCTGAAAGCACTATCTGCTGTTTGCGAGATCCCAACCTACCGTTAGGAATACAAGGACTCTCAACACCACCGTAATTTGATTGCCTTCTTCTGCAAAACAGAGGTCATTGGTAGACATAATAGGGACTAGTGCGAGCAGCACGTAGCTTGAATTACCAAGTATAATGAAACGATGTATTTCATTATTATTAGCAAAGGCACTAGTTATGGAATACAATGTAAAAGCATTGAAGACCACAATTTAGTTGCCAGAGCAGTATCATCACAGCAAACGAATCGACTAAGCAACACGGAACGTTCTAGTCAATAACCTAACAACAACAATTAAAAGGCACTGGCTCATCAAAAATATGGTCACATTTTTGCCAGCAAGCATAAAAATTACAATAATAATAACAATCAGTTGTGGAGCCAGGTGACGAGGGAGCTTTAGTCACACCCAGGACGTTGGGCCAGCAACTTGGGTGTCCACTATTCCTACGCAGACAGTCACCAATGACTCCAGTATGAGCTTAGTCCTTTCGACATGCATCTGCCGATTTCTAATTACACGAATGCAAAGGTCTTACACTATACCTTTTTAAATAATAGTGCGTCTTTCCTCCTACTTGAAAATTTTGCAGATTTAGTTTTCCAACAAAAAACGTTATGAAGATCTGCCCCTCATTGGTGAATATCCTGGTTCGGCCCCAGCAATAACACTTTCACAGCTCTGAAAGGTTGCAACTCTCTTTGTAGAAACTTAACATGGGATGGTAAGGCAGCTTGTAAATTGCTTAACTATTTCATAAAATTTGACAGTTATTATGTGTTTATAAGGTAATATTCAGATAGACCAAACAAATATTTTGAATCAGACATGGATTAATAGCTTTTTTAAATGTCTTGAGTAAGAAGAACGTCTTAACATCAGTCGGTTGCAAGGTCTAAGGGGTTAAAGCACGTGAGCTGAACTAACTGCATACAAACGATTTAGGTAAATTACGGAAACAGCTCAACGACTTGATTCAAACAACAGGTAGCTCGATGCTTAGGCCTGACAAGATACTCACTAGTTATGGATCAAAGCAAGGGTATGCACGGAACTGAAAGTGATTCGCAAAACCTAGAAATCGATATGCTGCTAGATGGGTAGCCCTTACAAGTTGATAAGGAGATGTTTTATTACGCTATTGCAAAATTTTCTGCTAACAGGATTAAATACCGAATTTAGCAAAGCTTGACTGGTGCTTTTTTACACAGGCCGGAAGACATCCGAGTAGTTATTTATGGACGGCGAGAAAGGATCTTGCAGTTGCCTTGACCAACTTGGATTCGGCATCCCGCATCATGCAGGTTTTATTGATACGCGGTACATTATTTCGCCTATAGTTTGCAGTGTTTATTGTATAGCTGATGCACTCGTCTAAACAAACAGCAATGCGGAGCAGCCGACACCAGTTTTTGTAAGATGCTACGAGAGATATCCTAGCAAAGCCAATTTTTATGATGGTTTTTTAAATTTCTGAATAAAATTAGGTTTTCCTAAAGCTGGCTAGTAGATTAAATTGACATTATATTTGAGAAAGTTTGCAGCAATCCAAGCGAAAGAGTCAGAAAAAATCAACCCACAATCTGCACGAAATATAAGTGTTCTGTTTCAAATAGGCCTCTCACAAGACGATAGCATTAGCTTGGCAGGTTAGTACGAATATTTTCAGTAATGCATCCTATAAATAATCTCTGATAAAAAATGAAGAAAGTAAATGGGGCGGTAGTTTGCTTTGACCTGTAAATTCATTCCTGGCTTTGCAATTATAAGTCTGATGATGGACGATCTGGGTACTACAAATTAGCGAATAAGCATTGCAAATCAATCATACTTATGCTTGTATTAAGTGTGTATGTCAGTGAAGATCAAAGAAGAGACGGTATATTGTCTTCAGAAGATGAGCTGTTCTTACTAAAATGTATTAACATAGCTACTTCGCATGTGAAACCTCGGAAAATCTCTCAATGAATTAAGGTCAAAAGTTGCAACTCAACTACTGCTTAAGTTTCAGGGGCTTAAATACGGCACGAATATGAGCAATTTTTCAACTGAGAAGGCTGAAAACTTGCAGGCCGAGGTTTTCCGGTCTCGGGAGTCTAACCTCTCAGAATAAGCAAGCAAATCCCACGCCGACTTTTAACTCTGCCTTTAATTCGACTCCCAGGAAGTTCGTTTTCGAGGGAAAGTACGGCGGAACAGGAACAGTAAACGAGACTGACAAATGATCCGATTTGGTCAGCCAGCAAACAACAAGTTCAGTGGGACAGACATCCTAAGTAATAATGAAATCCAAGATGTGGCCACCCGATATCAGGAGAATGATTTAAGTGTTACACCAAACCAAAGCTCTCCAAGAAGTCACGAAATGAGCGGACCTGGCTGTTGGTAGGGTTGTTAAAGTGAATCTGAAGAATCCTGGAATATTGAGTTGACAGTCTCACACGAATATTTGGACGGCAAAAACTACAGAAAATACTTCATAAATAAGGTTAGTCAGCCAGAATTTGATCTATTATTACAGCTGTGCAATTCAAGGTTTTTAATGGGGACCTGGGAGCTAAGAATCAGTGAAAGAAGGGGAGAGACTCTATGTTAGCTCGGAATGCTAAGGAGATCATTGTGCACCACCGCAGAGCTGAATCTGAAGCATAATTAGCTTTTTAGGTTGGTTAGAGTTTACTTAGAATGTCGAGAATTGTGACATGCAAGTTAAACTTGTCTATCACTAGATTTAAAAGCACCTTATGGGAAATGCAGCAGTGGAACTTCAGTGAAGTTTTTTAGCTATTGCTGGTCTTTGTAGCTTTATTGACAAGTAACCTTGCTATGACAATTTTGATCGATACCTAGATGAGACCTTTACCTGAGGATCTACTTATAAAGTTAGCTAGAAATACCATCGACAAATCTATGCATCATAAAGGGAGTAACAGGTTATGGAGTAAGGAGGAGGGCTAGTAGTCTTCTGTAACTGGGAGATTCTACTTCAAGATTAGCTTAGTATTGGCACGCTTGAATTGGATACAGAAAATTAACTGGAGGAAAGTTCACTGGGGATGCACTTGAGGAAGAGTAAGGCTGTGGGAGTGTTATCTTCGAAATGGACTATTCTGCCTTATTTTAACTCTTGAAAAATAGGTAGAGAAGGAATCTGCTAGCTCGCGTCACAGATCACAGCGTGAGGAGCTGAAGGTAAAGTGCTTGACGCGATGGCTTATGGTCAAATAAGCATTTTCTGATTGTGCACAAATTATTTTACCTCGGGTTTACAGAGCCTTTAGCTGGCACTAGTTTGAATGGATATGCATGATTAAAATACTTCCCCGTGAGCCGCATCTGGGGTAGCTAGTTCTGATAATCGACTGTTGAGTGCTTTTTCAAACTTAGGTTAAGTAATCCGTGCAGTTGATTGTCTGCAGTAAGCCATCGGCTGCCTGACCTAATGCTTACTCTGAGGAGCAAAGTTTATTCAGTAGTCAATTACTTTAGTTATGCACACAAAAAGAGTGAGATCAAATCAGATACAGAATCGATCATTAGTAACTAGAAAGATAATATCGACAACAAGCTTTTAATGTTTCCTGATTAAATGCTGTATTTGGACGCATAGGGTGACACAAACTGCAGGCGGGATAAGATCCGCATGCATTCAAATCAATTGCCTTGAACTGTGAATTTGATCATAAACAGGAGCTCTAAGAGAGAAATGGCTGCTCGGGTATGTTCCAAGGGTAAGGAAGTTGATTTTTACGAGAAAATATCGAGGATTTGAATTATGAGGTATAAGTAACCCGTCTGGATATAGATTGAGTTTTCCGAGTGCAATACACAAATGAACTTTTTAAACATTATGTTAATGATACAGTCCTTATAAAAAATGGATGCATTAGCGATCAGCAAAAAGGGAAAGGTTTGAAGCAAAATTAATGCAAAACCTCATAGTATGAGACAGAAATCACTTCTACAACATAGAATCATAAATATGTGATACCAGTAAAAATAAAAAGACTTTGCACCTCGCGTTACAAATTACTGCTGCAGGTGGTAGCTTGTGTAAACGCATCTTTATGTTAAAGTGATTAACTCAGGCTTTCTACCCATCGTTCACGTGCTTTAAATCAGCAGTTGCCTTCAAGAGTGTTTTCCCGACAGTTGTCTCAGGGAATTGGTAAATTCTGCAGAATAGCCACCTTCCAACCAATATATATGAACTATAAACTTGAAATATAAGCTGGCCTTGACAAGTTCTAAGGGATGCTAGGTTTTCATGGTGGTTGACGTCGTAAGTATAGCAGCAAGCCGCAAGTCCCTGAACTTGACTTTTGCAGGTGCATGCTAAGTTGACGAGTCACGTCACATACATTTTTTATTTTCATTTTAGATACAGCGTCAGTTAGAATTAAGGGCCCCAACTTTTGAGGGCGTTGGAATATTTTTTAAGTGCCTGATGATGAATCTATGAGCTTTACCAAAAGATCCATTTTTAATGAACAGGGAGCAGCCTGACCTTACCTATTACAGGTTATCAGAAGTTCAACACGACAGCTATGGATGCATCAAAAGAGCTTGTGGTTTGTGCGACTTTGCATGCCAATCGTTCCGTTGGTATTGGAGATATATCAATAAATGTTCTGTGAATGAAATTAATTCCGTAGACCAGGGAATTACTCCCAAACCCTCAGGCATTTCCTCAATTTACTGTATAGATGGTCAGTTTATCTAGAAAGATGAATTCTAAAATCCCACACTATGAGGCCGAAATCATTTCTGGAATATAGAATCAAGATGACACATCATGTAAATGTAGGAATATTTCGTACCTGGAGTTGTGGATGTACAACTACAGCTGGTAGCTTGGTCTTGAAGGTAATATCAAACGAAGAATCTCCACTGACTTCTTCGGAACGACTACAAACTGTTAAAAATCTGAGCTCGGAACAAACGACGACAGGGTGGGTGTAAGTTACGGTTGGGTGTTAGCTCGTTGCAGCCAGGTCAAAAAAGTGAAAGCTCCACCAAGAACCCGATATTCTCAGAGGTTTATCGTGCGTTGAAAGCTCATACCGTCAGTGCACTTTAAGAACGGACGCTGGAGTTGAGAGAGACCCGATGAATAATAAGTTTAAGTAACTCAGTGCTGTGCTTGAGAGAGGCTGTGATGAATGAATTCAGACTAGGCTGGAACAATAAAATGTCGATTTGATATGACTAGACGTGTAGCTGGATAATTATAAATTAAAGAACCCTGGAATAAGCAATCAAAACCGCAAATAATTTTAAGAACAGTGAGGAAACTCTAATAGGTACCCACGATACTACCAAATAACAAGGTCAGTAGGAGTTGGCAAAGCTTGAGTTACGTAACGTAATTTAAGGTAATGTATCCTCGTCTGTAACACCTCAAAGCAACAAAGACAATGTGGGTGTCACGCATGAGAGTTTTGGAAAGCACACTCACAGCCTACGCGGCTTTTGGTATGCATTGGGGAGCCAACAGATTTCATCTCGCACAACAAAGAAAAATGGAAATCGTAGCAGAGTCATGAGAGCAGTTGAGGTAAAGAGTAGCACGGAATTAGCAGCTCAGGACCGCTGATTAGGGGAGCCATATTCGGCAGCAGGAGAGTAGCTGTCGTTGGGGAAGGACCGTGGAAGAGAGTTCCACAGTCTAGAACCAGCAGAGCTAAAGCTTTTGTAGCCAACGATCTTTAAGCGAAGGAATAAAACAGCTTATTTATTTTCCATACAAGACCTGAGGGCATAAACAGGCTGAAACTGGTGTAGCAGTTCAGCTAGGTATCGAGGAGCCAAGCCGTGGCAGGCCTTGTGGGTCAACGTAAGGACTTGCGAGTAACGGCCGGCTCAGACGAAGAACCTTAGACCAATAGTTTGACTAGAACGGTAGAGCATTCCGAGTAGACAGTAGGCACAAGATACAGGTATTTTCCCACAAAGCCAAGGGCTAATATTCGAGACTCCTCGATTGTGTTTCGGAATCCCTAATCTGCCTAATTGTGCTTGAACTTCGACGAACTTTACTATAACCGTACGCCTTCTTATAATCTTAATACCAATATATTAATTTTCAAACTTTATATATTTACGTAAAAGCAACAATTCGTTTGCATGGCACACTAAGAGAATAAAACCTAAAACTAGGTTTACATGGAAGAAGAAACGTGCTTAGGAGCTGATCTAGTGAAGTTTGCATAAACGTGGCAGATAAAATTGACAATTTAACAACATGGAAATGAGATATTCTTGAGCAAGTGTCACAACAATGTCATGAATGGCGATTTATTAGTTCTGGCTTAAGAATTGGTAGATTGGGCCAAACTTCAGCCATAGTAACCAATTACATCCTCCATGTACAGTGGAAATCATTCGGGCCTGCTTAGATAGGTATAGTTCAGCCAGGAACCCGTTCATGAATTTCTGACTTTCTTAGAACTTTGTAAAGTCGCTTTAGACAACTCTCCCTGCTCGTGCTTTAGGCAAATAAAGTTAGTTCCAAACCCCAAGTTCTGTCATGAAAATCCTAATTGCTAACCCACACCAAAACCCCTTCTCATTTTCACTTCTATGTGTAAGTGATGTGTTACCATCAACTTTCTCTTACTGTTCAAATTTACGCTCGATGATTTTCTCGTTCCGAATTTAAAATAGGAAATACTTCTTAACCACGCAAGTCTTCATATAAACAGTTAAGCTGACTTACGACATTAGCTCCTAAGACTATCTCAAATCCTTTGAAGCATATGCCATCATGACTTGTTGAAAACAACTCCATGCTTTTGTGTTGTCGAACTGGGAAAGATACACTTGATGAATTACACTATAGGCCACACTGTCTGTCGACCACGAGCAAACTGCTCTGAAGCCATACAAATCACCACAAACTAAAGCAGTAATAGTAGGAATGACACATACCTCCAGATAAAGACAACGATTGAGGAGCCAATCAGAGCTCCCAGAACCAGAGCTCCAATTATGCTGCCGGCGAGCATAGTAGTCAGGTTTGCACAGGTAGGTGTTGTGTGAACCGATGGGCTCGCTGGTAGGGATTCGTCGAAAAGCATAAAAAAGTCACGCATTTCGGAAAAAATCTGGCACTAGATCATTGGAGTAGCAAAACACTGAAGCTCACACAGCCTAGAACACTTCTTGCCAACATGCACTGGCTACCAGTCAAGCAACGGATTGACTTCAAGGTTTCGTCGCTCACTTTTAGGTAACTTCATTCTTTGGCTCCAGCCTATCTCTC
>WPIO01000299.1:0-114727 GCA_009760855.2 Cristatella mucedo
TGCCTTCAGCGGCGCCCGAGCAAGGAAACGCCTGGCACCTGCGGTCGAGCAACCGATCGACGGTCCGTCCGGTCCGGCCTGGCACGCGCGGCCGTTTTTCTCCGCCGCGCGTCAGCGCGAGTTCCACCTGTGGTGGACAACCGCCGCGTCGAGGAGCCGAGAGGCTGGCCGCCCAGTCCCAGCAACGCCGTATGCCACCGGGATCAGTGACGTCGTCGTCCTGCCGGACAACGTCGCATTTTCGAGATCCTGCCGCCTCGGTGAATTAGTCGCAGAATGCAGCAACAGGCTGGACAGCTGAAAATTCGAACGCATTTATCACTGACCTGGTCTTTCAGAGCGATTAATGCCGAATGGCAAAGCGGCTGACTGCTACAGAGATACCTCTAAATTTCACCGCGCCTCAGAGAACGGCGGTTACGTCTTGAACCTTGACCAAAGAGGCAGCTCTACGGAGGGGGAAGTTGACGGACTTACGTATTGTAGCATGCTTCAAGAATCTGTTTCACTGACAACTTTGGTGCTTGGAATCTGAGGAAATTTCCTGGTAACTTAGATAGAATAATTGCCGCGGCCTGCCTTCGAAAGATCACAGCGGGCAGAGGCCGATCTATTGCTCCTGGGTATGCAGTGAGCAGGCCCAAGAGGTTAGCATTTATTGCGGTGATAACGCAGAGAATCACCTTCAATGAAGATCATCAGCAGACGTGGTGGGAGAGGAGGGCAGAGTTTAGCACCGCTGGTCTCACCGAAGCGCGACAAAGGGTGTACGCTCGAGCCCAGCACCGATGAGCTCCGGTGCTCAGCGTGTGAAGAAATGCGATGTCGCACCACCCGAAATTTTGTGCAACGGCTTTGGGCCTCCGTCAGAGCCGCCGCCCATGCGCGGCGTGTGGCCGGGATACACCAAACTGCTCGTTGTTGCACGCGCCGCCGCCCAAGCGGCAGCAGCGGTCGTTAAACCGTGCACGCGTGCTCACCGATGCTTGCCGGCGATGTAGTCCCCGGAAAGCGTCGGCTAGGAGGCTGCAGATTACGCCGATTTGCTGGTACGCTTTCAGCAGACGGGAAGAGTGATTGCGAAGAGGCATGGAACAGCTGCGCTGCAGTAGAGGTGCCTGCTGGCTCCGAACGCTGGTTTGCAACTGAGACAGCTGCCCAGCGCCCGAATGTCCGTCGGACGCTGGCCGCGGTCGAGAGATCGTGAGCGATGATCGCCGAGTTGGCCGGCGAAATTCTGCAGGCTAGGCGTTGCTCTGACACGGCAATCACCAGGATTTATAATTGCAATGGTAAATGTCTTTTCAAAGTAAATACAAAATTAGCGCTTGGTGAAAGCAGTTAATGCTGTCATTTTCCATAATTCTGCTGGGTACAAAGTCAGAAAGTGTAGTTAAAACATGAAAAACGAGGTCGTGTATCGTCCATTATAACCGTTGAATAGAAATCAATCACATGTCTTGAGGATCGCGACATACACTTAGTCTGCCTTTGGGAGAATGATATACATTCATCGTCCTCTTGAGATTAGCTGAAAGTAACCCCAGCTGAGACGTAAACCATGCATGTGACAAATAGCATAGTCGCGTATTGTATAAAAAATTGGGAGTAATTCATTTATAGCACCCTTTGGGTAAGAGTCCTAATTCTTCTAGTTCAGGAACACGACCTCGGCCAGACGTCTGTCGGGGCGAGCACCTAACCGTTGACCATACCAGCTCGGCTTAACCGAAATTGCTTTCTCACTGCTGGCTCTCAAAACAATAACTGTGCAACATCTGACTACAATGAACTTGAATACTTCTGGGCAGTAATTACCCTTAGTTTCGACGCGTCACTACAATCCATAACTGATGGCAGCGGTCCATACCCTTACATACACGTCAGCTGGCCATAAGCTGACACAACACAAATAGCAAGACCATGGAACGACAACGATCCACGATCCAGCTACGAGCCGACATTCACCCAGCCTGTCTAATTCTTTTCGCATTTAAAACCAGCTAATCCTACGAGTTGTTTGGAATGCAAAAATAACAGCACACAATTTGCTACAGATTAAATTTGCAATGCATATTAAACCAATTTTATCCGAGCAGTACTTAAAAAGTCCGATGTCGCCGCCGCCTAGCCCCGGTGGGATCGAGAAACTCCTTTTGAACGCACAGCGGCAATTTGTTGCTTTCTTGCCCTCCTTCATCCAGGCCATTTAAAACCCACCACAGTGTACGACTAGACGACTTGATCTCGCATAATTGTTCGCGCTCGCCGAATATCGGCGTACATCGATGGGAAATCGCTCCAAGGGACAACTAAGCATAGGGCGTTCAATCATGAATCAGACTCCCAATAACCAGCCACCCACACGTGGCGTTTAGATGCTACTTTAGAAACTGATATAGAACAGTTAAAAGGCGTGTTCAATAACAATGCTGATCACCCTCGAGTAACCGGGCTTCATGATCATTTCGCGGCTTCGCTCGAGACTCCACCGGTGCACCATGGAAATCTGGCCGACGTCGGCACAGAGCAGCAGCAGCCAGTCAGCCAGCCAGGCGCCTTTTGGCTCAGAGAACTGCATTCAACTTCGTGACGGCAGCCACCTGAAAAGCTCGGGTGGAGGAAGGGTGCTAGCGAAAAGGCTACGAGCCAAGGTCGTTCGATCCAGCAGCCCA
Organism: Cristatella mucedo; assembly: GCA_009760855.2. Classification (NCBI taxonomy): domain Eukaryota; kingdom Metazoa; phylum Bryozoa; class Phylactolaemata; family Cristatellidae; genus Cristatella; species Cristatella mucedo. The sequence continues at coordinate 2,676 of WPIO01000299.1, forward strand.
ATTATGCAGCGGCCACAGAACCGCAGCTTTATCATCCTACTGCACCGTGCAGTGGATACTCGCGATGCAGTCCACACTGCGAGACCTGGGCCGCAGAGCTCTCCTGACGTCACGCGACGACCATCGACGCTCGACTAGTGTGACTGCCACCTCGAGTCAACATCACCGCTGCTGCGCCTCGTCAATAGACAGTCCAAAGTGGGAGCCTGGGTAGATCTAAGCTCCTACGCGAGAACATGCATGCATGCCCTGGAGGCCATTAATGACAGCTGCGGCGCGCAGCTCACCGGCTCTCGGCCGATCCAAGGCAGCAAGGAGTCAGCACCTTCTTCCCCCAGCACAGCAGCGAGCGACTGGATCGGGCCGAGCAGGGCCATCGGCCAGCCATTCTCGCGCCTGCTGCCAATTACACTCGATGCAGAGAGTGCAGCCTGAATTGTTGCGCCGTTTTTTTCTCTCCAAAGATCTTGGCCCACCGAGGTTTGAGCAGGCGCACGTTGCAAGTACACGTCCACTCTTAATTGCATTGCTGAGGTAAATAGTCCCCTGAAGACTAATTTGAGAGTGCGTTCCATTGGATGTTGACCATCGAGGAAGGCGCATTGCAAGAGCTTTCCCAGGCTGCCTCTGCCTGCCCTCATCCCTTCTCTTCAGCTTAGAATTCCTGGACCTGGAGGAGAGCTCTAAAGCTTAGCTACACAGTGGAGCTTATAGTCAGCTAGCTTAAACTCGACTAGGTAAAATACATGCTACCAGTATGCCTGTGCATGCCGCCGTGCCTACTATCCACAAGATTGGTCCAAGCAATGCACGTTTACTGAGAATGGACAAATTGCCCGACAATGTCATGTCAATAAAGGTGCTTGCTCAAAAACTGCTCGACGAGTACTGGTGCCGATGGCCCGTCGCAGATGCCCGGCAGAGGCGAAGCTGCAGAAAAAGGAACAGAAAAACCGCAGCAACCGGAGCCCGGAGAGCGGAAGTAGCAGCAACCGAGCTCGAGCGCCGCTGCTGCCGCGGAGGTGATCACATCGCCTGTATGGACAGCTTGAAACAAGGCTTGTGGCCAGCACGGGCCCAGCCTGGGCGATGGCCAAGTGCCCGGTTCAATCGGTGCTGAAGTACCGCTGACCAAATGGTTGGGCGTGACGGAACTCCGAGGGTGAGGATCTTCAGCGTCGGGCAGGCACTCGTCACCGCCTGCAAACCTGGAAGAGCAAGCGCGCTGGCGCCGCACGCGGGCAGTCATTGAAAGTTAATCCACGGTAGCGCGGTTCGTGTTCGACGAGCAGCTTTCCGAACCGAAAGATGGGTGAGATGGCGTACGAGGCAAGAGGCATCGGCAGCCGTCCACCTGCACAAGATGAGTTTGCCATGAACTACCATAAAGCAGCTAAAACTACTTGACGATGCAATAGCAGAAGAGCTGGGCGCCGCCGAGGGAGCAGGCTGCTTGTGACATCAGCAGGAAGGATGCTCGGCGAGCCATCAGCAGAAAGCTGCTGAGGAGGCGAGCCTTGCTTAGAGCACCGACCTCCATACAGAGATCGCCAGCAGCTGCAGCAAAACAGACACACCCGCCTCTCACAGCCATCTTCTTCACCGGCCCCTATTCTCCAGCAAGCAAGAGAGATATAACGGCAGTCATGAGCCCGCGCGCGGCTACCAAGCTGTGGTCGTTCGCTGGTCAGGCTAACTGCCTGTGACGCGAAAGTCGTAAATGCTCTCCAGCTGCATGAGCGCAACGTGTCAATGACGCGGCCAAGCAGAGCTGGCAGGAGCTCACCGGCTGGGAGTACAGAACAGTGAGGAGAACAAAGAATGATTTTGTCCACGCTGGTGCTCAGAAGGACCTGGATCGCCTTTGACCACGGTATTGTTCGAATCCGGATAGGATTTATTGATAGAACTCTCGTGGAGCAGCAGCAGGCGAATCAACAAGGCCAGAGGCAGCTACCGCCGACTATACGCTTAACCAAGTGTAGTTAATGCATAGTAACTCCTGGCGACGATCAAGACAACAAGCAACCGATTTGCATAGATTCGTTTATGGTCGTCGATGGGTCTACATGGATGGGTCAGCTAAGAGTGCCAAAGAGCAAATGATCAAGTCCATACGGCATTGAAAAATGCATGTGGCCATGGAAGTATCAGTGATCCGCAATGGCACAGACTAGGGAAAAGCAGATGCATTTCACGACCGCGGTCCCGGAGGGGTCTGAACTCTGCGGTGGGCGATCCTACTGTTGCTGCAGGCGGTGGTGATAGCCGTAAAGGCTCTTCTGTCGCTATACAAAAGAGGCAGTTTAATAATAATACTAATATTGCACTTGGATAAAGCGCCCTCAGAGTACTTAATCTTTTCTGTAGGCGCTACATTTTGCTGCAAGTGGTGATACGCAATAGAATAGTAGTAGAAATCATGCTTGAAAAACAAAACAAAATGAATAACATGAAGAATACATGCACTGGGTCAGTATGCAAATGTGGTCGTAAGGTATGGAACAGTGTCAGCACGCATAAGCACATCGAGGACGAATCACAAGGCCCCACTAGTTGCTGTCCTGCAAATAGGTATGTAAGTTTCTTTTAAAGGTGGCTCCGCTCGTGGATGCCTCCTGATGCAGGTCGGGAGGGAGTTCCAGGCTGTGGGAGCATACGCGCTACATGCACGGTCTCCAAAGGATTTAAGGTTTGTACGAGGTATTTCTAGACTGTCGATTCCGAAAAAGCGAGTGGTAGTCGATGCGTTGCCCTGATGGGGTAGTATAGCTGACCAGATAGCCGGTTTCGCCAGTTAGAATGCAGAGACCCCACAAAGTGCGGCGAACAAAACTCCTTGAAAGTCCATCCGTTGCTTGACTGGTAGCCAGCAGGTCGGCGTAGTAGCGGAGGTCGTTGGCAATCACTGCGACGCTCGACGACAGACAAGTCGTAGCTGCAGAGTTTTGCACCAGCTGCAATCGCCTGAATCGCACGGTGCCGGTAGCCAGTAGCTGGTGAGCTGCAGAAGTCGAGACGAGATGTCTGAATGCATGGACCAACTTGGACGTGGTATCCTTATCCTAAACAAGCCCTACTTTGTAGCAATGTTTCTAGAAGCGTGAAATAGTGCTGATTTGACTGTGGAGCTTAGATGTGGTCGCCTAAACGAGAGGTCGCTGGAATAGTGACTAGATTTCGAGCTTGATGCGTAACTGGGAGGCGGAGGGCTGAGCAGAGCCACTTTTGAAAGTCAGCCTTTCCAATTTCTGAATAACACTAGGTTTGCCCAGTACCTCAGATGTTAGTAATCATCGTTTAGTTTTTAGAAAATGGCTGCCATCCATGATCGGATGTCATCGATGCGTGCGCAAAGTGAGCTGAGAGAATTTGAGGTGGCTCGAAGCGCTGGGATGGATCACAAGCAAAGGTACACAACGGAGTGAAGTTATCCAGATAGTGAAAGCCCAGATTGTGCTTGGCAATCAGTAGCTAGGAGAGGCAGAGTATAAACGGTGAAAGTGATCAGTCAGCTAGTATCCAGACTGTTGATGAGTGCTTGAAATGAATTTAAGGAGGCCCAACTCTTTTGCTTCTCGAAAAAGACAAGGTTGGCAGCTTTTCCTTCCGGTCGCATCCGAAGGGGGCTGATACGCGCATTGATTTAATCTGGCAAAACGGCAAGCACTTCGGCTGGGTGGAATTTCGTTCTGGTCGCTATAACATTAAAGCCTTTCAGGTTGTTATCTGAAGATATAATCGTTGCCACGTCCTTTAATTCTGAAAGTCCATTGCCTGCATTGGCGATTTCCAGCTCCAACTCATGCTGAGCAAGCAATTGAGTTGACGAATTTAGACTTCTACGCGATCGTCGATAAAATCAAAGCTCCGCCAATGCATCGAGTCCAAAGCATGGAAATCACAATTTAATCCTGACTGAGAAGGGGCCTGCTGCTAGCTAGCTCCAACATACTGCTCTGGAAGTGCTGACTAGCTTCAGCCTCCCTCAGTACCTCACCTTCAGTACCCTCTCAGGTCATCATCGGTGAACTATATAACTGGCTCTTCCATGTGCCTTTGCTCTACTAGTATGATCTGCTTTTGCTCTGCAAGCCTATTAATCTCAATAATCTCTTTGTTGCATGACACGAAGTCGGGGGGAGAGGGAGGCGAGTCTTTATAACAAACTTTAGAGACAGGCAAGGCTGAAAGCCAGATGATGAGGATCTTTCTAGCTTCCTATCTAGCTAGGAAGAACTGTTGAATCAGACAACAACCTTACTAAGTCTGTTCATTTGAATGTTGAAAAATCATTAACTGAAGCTTTTATAGACAGATAATGAACACTAATAATAAGAGATTTACAAAAAGGTCTCAGAATTAATCTCTTAACAAGTATAATATGAAATAGATGGTGGAGATTATGCACAGGGTCAGCATGCAAATATGTTTAGAAAACTAGCATGCTCAATGAATAACAAGCATAACAGGTTAGAGGTGATATGCACAAGGTCAAAGGTGGTCATTTTTAGTAAGAAGTAGTGCCAATACGATAAGTATACAAAGAACGAATCATATATATGGACCCACTAAATAGAGGATTTGTAGCTTTTTTGCAAGTTGCCAAGTCAGGGATGCCGTGACGAAGTCGGATGTGAGTTCAAGGCCATGGAGACGAGGCAAAAGCTAACAAGGCTCCTAAAAGATTAAGGTTCGTACGAGTGTAGCTGAACGATAAGATTTAGAAAAAAAGGTGGTGCGATGTTGGAACTGTGGGAGTAGGCTGATAAAGTGCTGGAGCCATAAAGAATGAAGGAGCTCCAAGGAGAGACAGAACCTTAAAGTCAATGAGTTGCTTTGACTGAGCCAGTGCAGGTCGCAAGAAGTGGTCTGCAACTACAGACGATCATGACACAGACAAGCCTAGCTGCAGAGTTCTTCACCAGCTGTAAATGCCTGATTGCACAAGCCAGTAGACCAGCAGCAGTGAGTGCAGGAGTCAAGACGGATGACACGAAGATAACACGGACCAACGCAGTATCCCTGTCTAATCAAGCCCACTTACCACTTATACCAGCTGAAAGAGGCCCAAAAAAGATCGACAGACACAAGACAGAGAACGAAATAGACAAATAGAGATATAGTAAAGGAGATGGTTAGAGAAAAGAGGTACTCACCCATAATTGGATACATTAGAAGCAATAAATTGTAATCAGATATCTGCTGGAAATTTGGCAGCAGACCTTCGCCTCAAGCGTGTCGCTTGTCGGTCTTGTGGCGAGGATTTTGGCTAATCTGTATAGACCTGCAGCAGTCTCAGAGCCCTGCTCCATCGCCTCCCCTGCAACGGAGCAATGTATGCTGCTACAGATCATTGATGCTTTACAAGTCTTAAAAGCAGAGTCCGTATCAGCAAACGAACAAGCGCAAAACCAATGTTAAACCACACAACAAAACAAAGTGTCCCAACAGAAAACGGCTCTACAATGGAATGCAGACACAGGAGGATGAACTGGAAAACCTGCCTCACTGGAGCTCATCATGGACTTGTCTGCTAGCAGAATCATGTCCACTACACTTCCGGATTTGTTAGCCATCTTGTTGTGTGATGGATGGACCTTCTCACTTTACTTAGTTGATGTAGTCACAGTTTCCAAGCTTCCGGTCAGATCACGTCAGAATATTCGAAGGCAATGCAACAAGCAAACGGTTACGCAGACGGTACTGTACACGCCATTTGCCATTGGAAATGAAGCATGGTAAAGCTTCACGACTGGCACCATTAAGGGCCATCTTTTAAAGAACTAACTGGATATGTTGAAATGTTCATAACCGAAGGCCTCTACCTTGATGTTGACTTCACTATCAAGGTCAGTGGCCTTCGGGTTGAAAACTTGAGGGCTGAGTACTGCTAGAATTCCATACCAGCTCGTTGGAAAACGCTTTGGACTGACCCTGCAGATTCTGCATGAATGGAATGTATGCATGTTGTGTGTATGTATGAGCAGAGCAGACATTATTAATGCATGTATGCATGTATGCTCTGTATGTCATAACTCCACAAAGCCACAAAACTATGTGGGTGCTATGCAAGAGAGCTTTCTTATAGAGCTCACAGCGTAAGCTGCTTTGCAAGACTGGTAGCCAATTAGATCTCATCTCGCACTTAACAAAGAGAAAGTGAGAAAGCATAGCTGAGCCAGGAGAGCAGCAGGTCTAGGAAGCAGCCGATTTGGTCAGCGGCACTTCAGGGCCTGAGGGCTCCTCTGGAGCCAGGCATGTACGGCGTTTGGAGAAACAGAGGCTCTTACGGTTCGTACAAATAGCCAGTGGAAATCCCGCAGGAAGCACCAATCCCGACCAGAGCAGACGAAGCCGAGCGGATCGCACAGTTTCTTCGCCACAAGTCGAGCTGGCGTTTCACTCACCGCGCGCATGATGCCGGACGCCGCACGTGACTCCCTTAATGTAGCGAACTCCTTCGCATGTGCATCCTGGAAAAAGAGGGCAAACTTGTGAGAGTTGCTCTGCTGCCTTCTGGCAGATGCAGCACAGATCATCGTCCAGAAATAGCCTGCCTGCTGTGGTGTCTACCAGACTCCTGCAATAATTGGTGCCACTAATGAGTCGGCAACGAACCACTAGACTGCAAATGAGAAAATGGCACTTTGATTTGAGGTGCGTTGTTTGCCGTTGGAAGGCAATAACAATCACAATAATACGTCGCTTGTACAGAGCTCGTTGGTGTCACATACTGAATCATTCACAGGTAATACGGAACGCAATAGACAAAATACAAAATCAGACAAAACATTTAATAAAAAGACTAGTCCTTCTGGGAAAGCTGAGGGAAGTGCCTAGAAAGAGTCCTGGTCTTGATAAGGAGCTGCATAAGTGTCTTGTTATTACTGCTATTATTATAGTCATTATGATGCATCTTCTAGCTGAGCTTAAACGATGCTTTGCAGTGCTTACGCTGAGCATTCACACTCTGTCTGTATATATGTATGTACGTCTTCTTTGTTTATTACTCCTCTCCCTCTTTTTCCTCCATCTCCATTATTGTTTTTTAAAACTTGTTTTGGAAGACTTCATTCAGCTCTTTCTTCTACATCTGGCTCTGATTTGTACGGCGGCTCGTTTAGTTGGGTTCTTACTCGAAAACCACTTTCAGCCCTCTCCGAGCAAGATTTATTCATCAAACTCACCAATCTCACCGACTCACCAAGAACGTTTCCGGTCCATCGCCAATATTCACATGTGCACCATCGGCAAACGTTTTCGGGGTTGAGAATCGTCAAGCTCGATCGAATCGCCGGGGTTGAGGGTGGTTTGGAATATCCTTTCGGCGGCATTCCCTCTGATCCTGCAGGCTTTCTTTTTACAACTGAGTAGATGTTGCTTCATCGCTTGGACATGAATCCACACGAGTGGGACGAACAATATAGGTGACGATGCCGACAGATTCTCCGACTCAAACTGTGAAAAGTGAATGATACATCGCTTTGGCACAGCGCCCACCTTGTTCTTGTCTGGTTCGCCATGGAGAGTGAATACTAGGCACGTCCAGGCGCCACTGTGACGGGTGTTTAAAACCAATAAAACTGAGTCTGATTTTTCGGGTTGCTTAAAACCACTGGGGTTTCAAACCAGGTTTCAAACGAACTATTCACTAGCAGCAGCACTTTGCAAGATGAAGCCAAAAAACGTGCCAAAACGTGCCATCAATCAAAGGTGGTCATTAGTTAGCACAAATAACGCTAGGTCTCACGAATGAACGGTAGGAGGAAACATAGACATAGTATGCTCAGACAGTCGGTCGATCGGCAGTGAATGTGCGTAAGATATTATCAGACGAGAGCCGGAATTGTTGTCATGCAGTAGTGTTGCCAGAACAGTAGAAAAAGAGGAAATGAAGAAGCTCCGTTCACGACGTCCTAAGCATGCCTGATTGCATTTATAAAACATGGTACAGCATTAGAAGAGAGCTACATCTTTCTAGGAACACGGATTCTGAAAGGAAGACAGATGAGCCTCGGGCCCGAGACTTCACCACTGTCCGTGACCAATTAGCATCCTGTGCAAGAAAGCAAAAACAAGGAAGAACAGGTCCGCAGAAATTTTGGAAGTTACCAGCAGAGAGCAGGCACAAAAAGGACGGCAGCAAGACAAGAAATGCCCATATGCACAAGCACTAGCCGTGCTGGGTGGTGGTGGCAGAAGGCCCACGGTCAGCAAAGCTGAGCAACAAACAGCCGTGAGGACGAGTTCAGCTTGGAGAAATTGCCGGCAAACTGTCGGCAGAGGACTGCCATGGGTAAGTAGCAGATGGTGCTGTATCGCTTCGAGGATGTCGGGACTGGCATGCGATTGGCCGTTGAGCCATCACTGGGCGTAGCTGGTGCCGTGCGCTACACCACATCGAGGGGAAAGCAGTTGCAGGTAGTTGGCAGAAATTGACGAAGCCATTGGGAATGTGAGTTCAGACAATCCGCTGCTCCCAGCCTGGAGCCAAGGCAGCGGGATGATCTGGGAAAACTTTGTGCTACAGTGGCCCTAGACATCTTGAGTCTTTACTACCAGTCCAGTGGGTCAAGTTGGAGAACAAGCTGAGGTGGCAGCACGATTCCTTGTGCAGTTCAACTGCTCGACAGCAGCAAACAGAACAGCAGCTAGTACAAGGAAACCTAAAATGCCCTACGTAGTAGACTTGGAAGGGGAAGGAGGCTCCCAATTGGAAGTCGGATGTAAACCCGAAGTAACCTGATGACCGGTCGAATGGCCATCGAAGGCAGAAGCTTGATCACAAACCGAGCAGAGATCGAAGACGGCTGAGTCAAGGCCATGCATTCAAGACGATCTGACAGCCGAGCAGCTCTCAGACTTTGGATCTACTTGGGAGAGCAGCTTTTGTCACGGCCGCTCGTGCTTCGGGTGGTAGAGAGCCCGCCACTATGCCAATTGCCAGCCACCCTTGCTGCTGGATTGGCGATGAGCCGCGAGCATCGTCGCCGGCGAGACAACAAAAGAAGTCCCACTTTAGCCAAAATCGAAGTCGCCAGCCGAAGGATCGCCGGGACTAGTCTGGAAGCTGGTTAAACAAGACCCTGCCAGCAACCAACGGCAGAGCCAGTTGATGCGATTGCCTGTGGCAAGTTGTGTGTTACGCTGTGGCCAGGGCTGCATTGCATGGACAGCCCTCATCCTGAACTAGCGCTGAGTTTGCGCTGAACAGAGCACGATGCCACTGCTGCACATTGTCAAGAGACGTTGGCTGCGGGGTGTGCAAGAGGTCATCAGCGTCAATAGAGTACAAAGTAAAGGCAATCACTGCCAAAACCACACAGGGCCACTGCCACACCAAGTAGCGTCTGTTAATTGACCAGTCTGACTTTGTGGGCGTGAGACTACGTTGACCTTGGCATAAGGCAAATGGTTCACTTCAACGACCAGACGAATCTGGCAGCAGCAGAAAGCAGGAAGCAGCTGACAAAGCAGCTCAAGCTGGCTGCGGTGATGGCAGACGCCGCCGCTGACCGACTGACATCCATTGGCGCAAGGCATGGCGGCAGCCAACGGGCCAGGAATGACCAACGGTGCTTGCCTGTCAAAGAAAAACCGAGCGCAGCCAGAGCAAAATGCCGCCAGCAAAAAAGACAGGGCAACAATAAACCATGAGTATACAGAATGGCGGCTGGGTTACTTTCATTGTATGATCGGCGTAGAAGATGAAGTCACCTCTGACGTGTCCTGCAAATGTACAGCAGCAGCACTCGTTGAGCTACAGCCACAGAGCTGTGCACAGCACGTGTAAACAACGAATTGGCAAAACCATTGGCATGACTGCTTGAAGGAATACTGTGCATATTATCTCTCCTATTGCTCTGTGGATGAATTGAGGCTTCTTGTCGATGTTGCCCTGAGGCACAGACTGGGGTGGATGGGTCTCTGTTTGAGCCAGGATGGTAAACGATAACTCTGACATCACGACACAGACGAGGATGCTCGGTAACTGTGATCCCTGTGGCCTGGCAATAATTTTTGGAGCAACCTGAGTTTATTAAGGCTCAACCCCTGGATTTTTGTTTGAACAGCTTGGCTACGGTCTGCATGAGTTCTTCCATTGTCGACTGGCCGAATAGCATGGCACGGCAGTGTTTCGAGCCTGGGACCTCGGGAGTCCCAGAATTGTCGGAGTCCAGAACATCGGAGTTGAGAAGAAGGAGAGAGATCTTGCGGGGTTGACCAGCTTGATTCTGCTTCGTCTTGTTTATCTGCGGTGCTCAGATCACCAAGACTAGGTGGAACTCCTAACGAGCTTGGAAGAACGATGCAGCTGAACGGAGCTGAGCATGATTTCATGGCCAAGACCGACTGACGACCAATAGAAACAAAGAAAAATATTTTATACAGCTTTTGTAGCACCTGGTCAGAACTGGATCCCTATTTGGGCAGTTTGCAAATGACGGCAAGAGAAGCAATGCTCAGCCTGAAAGGTTTAGACGGCAGTCTTGCTTCAAGCTCCACTTTACCACTGCCCACTGAGCGTTGATGGGATGTTTCATATTCTCAACGACCAGGCTTCTATTGACAAAATTACCGGTAGAATGAAACCTGCCAGTGATAGCGCCTCTTTAATGCTAGCCACCTCAAAATCGATTTTTGAACTGATTCTGGAGTGTCCCATAAACAGGGACTCACGTGGCAACACTGATGATTTCATCGGTCAAGTCGTCTTTCGCCATTCCTTTAAAGCAGTGACAGCAGTCATGTAGCCTGAAATGCACTTCATGGATTGTACTTGCTAAGTCTAGGTTCCTGGCGCAGCAAATGTGAACTACTCAGGAAAGAGGTTGAGTTCTCTTTGAGGGCACTTATATCAAGTTTATTATTATTATTTATTTTTTATTGCCTGAGTCATGGCCGAAGGAGGAACCGGGTTCTTAGTTTGCTGAGTCCTCGTCAAGTTTTCCCGCGCAGTCCTTTGGACCGTCCCCGCCAGATTGGTGACGCATACGCCTAAAGACTCGAGTAGGTAAAAGCAAGACTGCTGCCTGGGAAACCCAGGCTGAATCAGCCATATAGAGCAGGATGCTCCAATTTAAAAAGCTTTGAACGCACGGTATTGTGGCTGGTAGACCACGCCAGGTCTTCTAAGGCAGGCAACCTGTCGTGACGATCTTTCACTGAACGTGCTGCACTTCAGCAAGAAGGAAGGCATCATTCGGAAGCTGTCCCAGTTTCGAGAATTGTCGGCGGGTCGTGCTATGGTGAATAGCGCCAGAGGTGTCATTGCTTGCTGAGAGTGTTACAGAAGTGATAGGCCTGACCCGGTACCAAGCAATTAACCGGCTGACGACTTAGAGTTGAGGTTCGTGTATCAATGAGTCAGAATTTAGTGCTTGCTAACAGCAAAAGAAAACATTTCTAAGTCAGCAAAGAGATCAGGCACACTAAGACTGCCTCAGCTATAGTCATGAAATTGCGTAGTTTCACTATTTATGGTTGCTTCTGCTCTCATTGTTCGGAATTCTGCACAGCATGAACAGACTGAACCAGTGTGTGGGCCATTCACAGTATCAAATGCTTGAATTCCAAGTGTTTGAGCTCTTCTGGCAGACGATTAGATTCGCGAAGCTGAAGTAACGACCCAGAGCAGAACACAGCAAAACCTTCAAGGTTATACACTGAAGTGGCTGTCCGAGCCCTGGTCATAATCCTAACTCAATCCCACAGAGCATCTTTTGGAGATAGGGTTAGCTTGAGGTGCCTTATTCTTGGCTCGCTACGACCAATGCCGTAGGCAACCGTGGAGTGGCAACACTGGGGTGATATTACATCAGTGATTTCACAGGTTTTGTCGGCATGAAGAGAGGTTTAAAAACCGTGGCCCAGCCTCCCCAAGTTCACGGCTATGTAATAATTATTTTTATTCACTGGAAGGCATTAAGAATGTATTCAGTTTATAGTTCGCAGAAATTGACGACGTCTGCTACTGTATGCTGAGCCAAAGCCTCAGCATTTGTATGCACCATAGGAACAAGAATTTTGAGCACGGGTGTGTATACATTCAAATACAAAATACACGTATATATGGTGCTGGCCCGGAAAACACCTATGCACCCCGAGGATCGACCTATAATCTCTGATAATTCAGTTTTCTCAAGCGGACGGCAGGCCAACAAAATTTCACCAGAGACATAGGATTTACATATGGGAGCAATATTTGAACAAATCGGAGAGTGCTGCATACTAATTTATCTTACCAGGCGAAAAACTATGTGCAATGGACATCGTTTTTGTAGTATACCTGCAAAATTTCTGGCTACCAACATGGCTGCCATTACGCTATGGATATTATCCTTTTGTAGTACCGTCGGAGCACTTTTCGAAGTATTTTTACAAAGCTGCATCTAGAATCTGACTCTACAAAAAGTATATCAACAAACCGTGTTGGACATCAGCAATCAATCGAGAGTTCCGAGGCATGCTAAGGTGCAGCATTCACAACCTAAGTTTGATATGGTGCGAAAAGATGGACACATAAGTCCAATGAGTTTCCATTTTTGTTGAAAATTCAATGACACCAGAGGCAAGGAAAAACATCGACAGCGTTTTCTAGTAACAGGAGTGAAACCGCATTCCTGAAAGGTGCGCCCTAGGTTTGGAACTATCTCATTTTGCTAAAATGCATGCCACTAAATTAAACCGACCGCCTCATACTCTCGAGGAACACATTATAACCCATGCATGTCACCAAGTGGTTTTGGCTCCATCATGCGTTTGCCAAGACTTCTAGATCAGCTGGTAGTGCTCTTAGGGCTCCTTTTTCATCAGACGTAGCAGGCTGGTTTCTTGCTCTACCTGCACTACTAATTTCTCTGCATATTCTCAGACAAGACCTGGGCCTGTGCGTGTGCGTGTGCACAAGAAGTCTCAAAACCGTGAACATTCCCACACACTAGTGCACTACACAGTTGTTAAGATGATCTTAGAGAGGTATATCCCACTGTAACTGGCACATCCACCCATCTTAATTCACCGCTGTCTGATTGGGCTGCCAAAATCTGTCCTTCGACAACCACTTCTGTTCTGCACCTGCTGAAAACTGCCAAACAATTTAATTGCTTATATTTTTCTGCCACCTAGTAGTCCAACTCGCGGTCGGCACCGCTGCACAACTCCTGGGTCAGTACTGTTTCTTCTCATATTAATCTTATCCTGTAGAGCGGAAGCATAGATTCAAAACAGACTGTGTTCAGTCGCTCACTGTCTCTTGAATGACAGGTCTGCAACGCTTGAGCTGATCTTGGTAGATCTGCAGGCACTTCACGAAAGAAGACAAAGCCCCAGGCGGCACGCTCTCATCACTCTACTTAAAGCTGAACTGGGCGGTGCTGTCGCTGCAGCTGCCACTGGCTTGCTGCCGCTGCCCTCGTCCCCGCTCGCGCCGACCATTGTCGTCGAGTGACTGCAGGCTGCTCGTGCCGTCACCACATGATGGCTCGTGGTTGAATCGGTTGGCGGATGCTGCTCGCTGCTGCCCGTCGGCCATATCGTGCAGCAGCTCCGGCTCTATGGCCTGAAAGCCGGCAACGATGACTACGAGAAGGCAGAGCAGCAGGCAACCAGCTAACTACAACGAGAACAGAAGCGCCTGGGTGCGACCATTTGTCGGTCTGCTGCTGCAGTCAGCCAGCAGCAGAGGATCGCTTCGGGGATGCGTTGGTGGGCGTGGGCGTAGCACCAAGCATCGTCGGTCTGGCACGAGGTGACAGCGGTGCAACCGAGGAGGCACAACGAAGCCGGCGTCCGCACTCAGGGACGCTACGATGGCTTGGTCACGGCTGACGACGACGGACTCCTTGAGTATGTGGCCATAGCACCGCAAAGTGGGACTGCTACCACAACTCGAGGCCCGACCCGAACGCCTGGCGAAAAACACTCGCGGTCCGGAGGCAGCTAACTTTGGAGTTCCTTTTCTTTTTACGCGTTTAACCGACACGATTATAGCACGGCCCCCTCTGAACTGTGCTCGGTAGCCTTCGTCAGGCGTTGCTGGGCTGGGCGGACGCCGACGGTCGTGGTGGCTGCTGCGAGAAAGAAGGTGGACGAAATGCGCTACTGTTCATCTGTCTACAACATGGACAGCAAGATTAAATGACCGATGCAGGCAACAACTGCGGGACCTTCTCTTGGCACTGCACCATGTCAAAACGTCTTGGCTTTTTTGAAACAGCACTAGAAATCTGTCTACACGGAAACGGACATGCAACTCGGTTTGAGCCATATCACGGACACACTGCTCAGCCACCCATTGCCTTCACGCCACATGTTCTTCTGCTGTCATCTCAGCCTACATTAGACAGCTTCGAGATATAAGCCAGCAGGCAATCGATCTCCAGGGCTCCCGATAAAAAATTGCGGTCGAGTTTCGACTGCAACGGAAAGCGTAGACAGTTGGTGCCATGCATTACGATCGGTGGATTGCCGATGGTTATAGTTAAAGGCCGGCAGCTGTGAGGGCTTCCAGCTCCCACTGCTGCAGCTGCTCATTTGTGAAGGAGGAGCCAAGATAAGGAGGCTAGAGGCATGAGAAAAAAAGATAAGAGGCATCAGACGCGAATTTCAGCCAGCTCCCTCGGCTGAGCTTGCCGTCAAGACTGGGGAGCTACAAAAAAAACCCCACAATTCTTACACTCACTACTATCCTCTGCTCCGACTATGCACATCCGTTCGCACGTCCCGACTCAAGCGGATCGGTACCAGCTTACCAGTTGTATCTCAGTCCCCCCCCCCCTTGACGGGCCGGCCGTTCACCCGGCAAGGAACCAACCGATGAGCTTGAAGCTAGTCAAATATCTGGCGTTTGCTTGCTAAGGCATGACAATCAAAGCTTCTCGGCCAGACATGACCGAATAAGCGACAAGCCAGTAGGAGCTCGACAGTCTCGGCCAGCTCCACGTCACGCAGCTCTGGAATGGAATCGAGAAGCCTGGCTCCGACACTCGCCCTAGATAAGGATGCCTCACTCACCCACGCTGGTCCTTGAATCTCGTGTAACAAAGACTGAGGCACTCGCCTGGTACTCGTGCACTCTTCCTGCACTGTGCAATGAGCTTCGCGTGCAGTTGGCTCCATGATGCACAGGGCTTTCGTCGGCAAACGTGTAGGTCCACCGACATACTAGCGGATTTAGCTCCTCTTTCGCATCGCGACAGAAGCGCTTTTTACGGCTATCACCACACCGCTTGCAGCGGCAATAAATAATCAGCTCCCTGCAGGATTTCGAACCCACGACCTCGGGACCGAGATCGACGAAAAGTAACCACTTACCTAGTGCACCATCGCTGCATCACCAATATTGCATAAGTGTTGAGACATATTGCATAAGTTCCATTGATCGGCACTGGCGCATCAAGCGTGCTCATCGAGACTTCAAGTTCTGCTGCTGCCCTGTAGGTCTCTTCTAAGACTATGTGGTTGGGTTAACCAGATGAATTTTGGTAAGAGTAGCCCATTCAAAGCTTTTAAACAGCTTTTCGGTAGCCAAAAGAACTTCGTGCACGCAACAAAGAGAAAGTGACAAGCCTAGCAGAGTCAGGAGAGCGCTTGTGAGGTGGTGCGTGTAGCGTCGTAGTGGCAGCTCGGGGCGGCTGGAGCGAGATATGCCATGCAGGCAGCAGAGAGAGTAGATGTCGCTGAATAAGAACCGATTCCTAACATTTAACTAATCGTAAACATTATTGAGGGTGAGTTTCCACAGTCGGCAGGATCGAGCAGAGCAAAAGCTTATGTTGCAACGGTCTTTTAAGCTGAGGAATGTAACAGATACTTTAATGCCCATACAGACGTGGCACTGAGGGCGCTTCTTCTTGGGTCAGCTGCGTGAGAACCTTTACTCTGTACCGTGCTTATCAACCGGCAGTCACCGCTCTTTCAGACCAACATGTGTGCCCTGTCCAGGTGTCAATTTCCTTTCTCCGCTCTGCATTCCTCCTGGGACTCCTTGTCTTGTCACCCAGCCTGTCAGCCAGATTCATCAATAGCTGTAGTGGCCACGTGGCTTTTTCGGTAGCCCAACCAAAATGGAAGTATAATCTAGGCTAGCAGAACCGGAGCTAGCTAAATTCTTTTGCAGTGTCACCGTGGAAGACAGTTTCCTAATCTTAGGATCTAACGTTGATGGCTAGCAGTGAAGAAGCTGTCTTACTGCTCTCAAAATTAAGTCGAAGCGCTCGAGCGGCACCTAAATTCCGACACATGGCGATGGTCACCATTAACAGCAGCAGATTAAAAGAGCAAAGCCTTATAGGTGTCTGTTCTGTGTTCTTGGCAGCCATACGCTTGACCCTGTCCGTGAGCAGCATTCTGTTCTACCATTGTTTGAATTCTAAGAAAATTCTGCCGGATATCCAGGATTCAATGTCTGCAAGACAAGCATGCAGTTTATCAGTCACTCCAGAGCAGATTCCAGTCTGTTTGAATGACAAATACAGCTGGGTATCTATCGGTAGCATAAAAGGATAAATTCTTATTCCATGGGCCGAATCACTTTTCCCAGAGGAGTATAAATGGAGAACAGCTATGATCAAGGACGGAAGCCCTTGTGGACCTACGGCATCTGGTCTGGTGGATGACTGACTCCAACACGGCACTGAACAGGATCAGGCAGCAATGATTTTGAACAAGTGCTGGCTTTCCTAAGCTCAGTTATGACTTCGAAGGACTTCACAACTGAATCGTCACGATTTACCTTAAAGTGAGTAATCCATAGAACTGAATCTTAAGTCAGAAGAGAATAGAGAGAGAGAGAGAGAGGGAGGAGAGAGATAGCAAACAGCACTTGCAAGCGATGCTTTGCGGGTCTGTCTGTAAGAAGATAAGGCCGGTCTATGTCTACCGCTTCTGTTCTTTACCCGTGTCTCCTGTCTGTCACTCTGTAATATAATATATCTCTACTGTACCTCAACAGCAACAAAGAGCAAGTGGGGCACGGAGAGCTCTACAGTGCAAAAGCTGAGTGGCAGTCGGTATGCTTGTATCCGATTAGCCTTCATCTCACATGACCAAGAGAGAAGGGAGAAGAAATAATAGAAGCTAAAGAACAAGAACAAGAAAAATCTAGGAATAAACAAGAACAAAAGTGGGAAGCTTAGTTAAGTCAGAGGGCAGTTTGAGAAAGTGAGCATGGAAGTAGGAAGTTGGACTGCTGGAAAGGATGTGCCACAGTCAGCAGCAGGAGAATTGGTCATTGCATCAGGATCATGGATGAACTCACAGCCTAGGACCTTCAGCAAAGTCTAGGCGATGAACAGAACAGTTAATTAATCGCCTGAGGGGCAATGATGAGGCTGGAAAATGTGGGCAGAGACTCAATCTCCATGCAGTCTAATTCTCTCTCTCTCTCTCTCTCTCGCTCTCTCTCTCTCTCTCTCTCTCGCTCTCTCTCTCTCTCTCTCTCTATCTCTCTCTCTCTCCCTCTGTCTGTCCCTCTCTCTCTGTCTCTCTCTCTCCCTCTCTCTCTCTCTCTCTGTCTCTCTCTCTCTCTCTCTCTCTCTCTCTCTCTCTCTCTCTCTCTCTCTCTCTCTCTCTCTCTCTCTCTCTCTCTCTCTCTCTCTCTCTCTCTCTCTCTCTCTCACTCTCAACCTTCAGACTTAAAAATACTGCTTTTATTGACATTTGGCTCTCTGACTCAAGCTCAGCACATCACCTGTAAATAGGGGGATGACACGGAGATGGTAGATGCTAGTTTGCTTGTAGCTATGCTGGGCTAGTAACCAGAGCTCGGGGTAGAGGTGCAGGTGCAGGCTAAGTCATTCTCAGCATGCCCCAGCATACATCACAATAGTCCACCTCGACCCAGAACTGATTGCAGTACCGTTGCCCATTCCACTAGCGGTGGGGACACGGTGAAGTCAGCTGGTTAGGGAAGACCCACCTCGCTAGCATGATACAGGCCAATGGTTGGAAGGTTCTCGAGGTTAACAGACTGGAATTTTGTATTGCCAGGTGTTTAGGCGAACACAGCTGCCAAAGGACGGTATTCTTTGCAGGTGGTCGGCTTCAGCATCGGCCAGATGCGAAGCCGAGAGCTGCCCGCCAGCGATTCATCTGCAAACCGCTATGGCAACAGTTGCCACCGAACTCACAATGCTGCAGGTGTAAATCTGTTAGGGGGTCGCAAGGCGGATAAAACTGCGACCAACCAAGCCTCTACTGCCGCCAAACACCATCCCAAATCCCATTTATTGATAGTATATAATGATAATTGTAGCATTCTGCACCAATAGGCCCAACTGACCTGGTAGACACACCAGATACTAGTGAAGGAAGGTGACTACTGAGTGTTGGGGCTCAGCGTTTCAGCACATGACTTAGGCCTCCCCAAAAAGCCAGCAACAGTTATATCGGCTGGAAACCTGTCAATGAAAGTCAACTCACAGCCACACTTGAGAAAGGAAGACAACTGGGATAGTTGAGAGGGTCCACTCGGGAGTAAGCAGCCAAATCTGTGGGAGAAAGATGAGTATGAGCGCAGCAGTGAAAGAGGAGTAACAGAGGCATCTCTACAGATGCGAGTTGATGCTAGCGCCCTGGCACTCGGTGGACTGACAACTGATCACTGAAGGTCCTCTCTGTCTGCTCTTGTCTTTCTGATCTCAGCTTCCGTCTGTCTGTCTCGCCCCCGTCTGTCTGTTCGTTCCGTCCGCTCCGTCTGTCTGCTCGTCTATTCGCCCTCGTTCGTCCGCCCGTCTGTCTGTCTGTTCCGGTCTGCCCCGTCTGTCGTCTGTTGTTCGCTGATCTGTTTCTGTTCGCCTGTCTGTCTGTCTGCCTGTCTGTCCGTTCGTCTCGTCTGTTCGCTCTTCTTCGTCTGTCCCGCTCCGTTCGTCTGTCTGTCTGCTCTTCTGTCTGTCTGTCTGTCTGTCTGTCCGTCTGCCTTCCGTTCGTCTCGTTCGTCTCTGCTCGTTCGTCTTCTCTTCGCTCAGTCTGCTCCTTCCGTCTGTCTGTCTGTCTGCTCGTCTCTCCGTTCGTTCAGTTCGTCTATTCAGTCTGTCTGTCTTGTCTGTCGGTTCGTCTGTCTGTCTGTCTATACTGTCTCTCTCTCTCTCTCTCTCTCTCTCTCTCTCTCTCTCTCTCTCTCTCTCTCTCTCTCTCTCTGTCAGGCGCTCCGGTCCTCGGAATGCCGAAGCCGAGGCATCGCGCTAACGTGAGTGCACCCTACTCCGGCTTGTGCACCTGACATGGCAGCACGAAGCTGCATCGGAGAGCTATTTCGGGCTGCTCCTTTGGTGCTGTTAAACGAGCATAATAAAAGATAAGAGGCAAAGGTGAAATAATACAAGGAAGAGGCAGAACTAGGCACCGCGCAATAGTGAAAACCTGCTTGTCCGCAGATTGTAACACTTAAAAGTGCTACAGTGTCTCCTTGACTGAGCGAATTCACCCCTGCATACAGGCCCATGAGCAACACGAGAGCCAGTGAGCGCAGGGCTACAGCCAAAAATGTTAACAGAGAAAGGAGCATCGGCAAGCAAAATCTAGAGGCACATACTTACACATCATCAATCAAACCATTGAGGAAACTGGTGGTGCAAGCAAGACCTGACATTGCCAGGGCTATCAAAGGCATTGGGAGCTTGGTTACTGACGTGGAACAATGAACCAAATGGGCATCCTTATAGTGCGAAATGCTGAATCAAACAGCTTACAGGTGGTAGCCAAAGTGGAGGCTGCAAGTTAGCCTGCTGGAGAGCTGGGTACAGAGCTGGTGCTTGCTCTGCTTACTGAGAGCAGCTCTTTGGTGCATTTGGTCATCCCTCAGAACATGAACTACCCCATAACGCCCTCCTAAACCCTAATGATTGCCAGTTCCTAACAGCACGATGAAGTCATGCATCAGGCCATGCTGAGTGAATCTGGGTCTCCTTCTACATGTTCCTTTGGGGTTTTACTTTTTCTTCTTTTCTCTCTCTTCTCTTCCCTTTTCTCCCTTCTGTCTGAAATCCTTCTCTCTCTCTCTCTCCCTCTCTCATCTCTGTCTCGTCCCTCTCTCTCTCTATTTCTCTCTCTCCTGTATCTTCTGTACCCTCTCTGCCTCTGAACCCTTTCTCTGTCTGGTCTGGTTCACTTTTCTCGTTCTGCCACACCCTCCCCATCTTTCCACTTGGGCTTCACAGATATCAAAGGAAATACCAGTGAAGAATTGCAGGTGAGCAAATCAAGTCTAATGATCTATTACATGGGATTGCAGCTGGTGCAAACTTCATTAGTTAGCTTTGTCTGTCGTGAGCGTCTAGTTAGCACACATTACTCCTATCTCTGCCGACCAGAATTGGTTACCAGTCAAGCAATGATTGACTTCAAGGTTTTATTGCCACTTTAGGTCTCTTCATTCTAGGTCTTTAGCCTATCTTTTCAGATAGATATTACACCTGATCAGGCAAAAGCACTTCCAAAATTCACTCGCTGAATCCAGTAGTCTAGAATACCTCACAAACCCTTAAATCCTTTTGAACTGTGCATTAGCCTGTATGCCCTGCATGCAGCCTGGAACCCCTCCTGACCTGCATCAGAACATCTCTGACCTGACCATGACAGAAACTAAAAACATACCCATTGCATTTGGTGGGTCCTGGGGATTATCCTCATGTGCTTGTGCTTAAGCTGGGACACCTGAAAGCTGTCACTAAACTGACATTTGCATGCTAACTTGAGCATGTAACCCCAACTATTCATTTGTTTGCTTTTTCAAGCATGATTTTTACTTGCTGGCCTATTGCGGTATCATTTCTTGCAGCAATGTAAAGCGCCTAGAAAGAGATTAAGTCTTCGAGTGGGGTGCTTTATCAAGTGCACTATTGTATTATTATTGTTCATCCCATTTAGCAGATCAGGAAAGAAGACTAAGCCACAGAAACCAACTCAGCTTCGTGGACGATGTGCAAAACCTCAGTCAACACATAACCAGCTCACTGTACCAGCACTAACTAAGTGGGTACGACGGTAACCAAAGAAAAGGCTAGAGCTTATTTCTGCCCGAATGGGGCTTGTGATGATTGCTCAAACATTTAATGGGTATGGGGAATTAAGTCACTTGTGGCAATGAAAGTCTCTTTATGACGAAGTGTGATAGACCACTGAGAATTGCCAGCAGTGACTAGTGTACACGCTGGCTGTCGAGCATTCGGCCACTGATGCCGATCTTATCATGCCGTCGCATCAAAGCGTGCCACGAGGCTGCCCTTGAAATGCTAGTGCGGCGTAGTAATAAGCCTCGGCGACGACGCGAGTCAGCAGTGCGGCAGAGCTGCATTTCTGTTCTGCTCAACGGACAACATGCCCACGCGAACAGAATTTGCTCAGTACCTCAGCGAAAAGACCAAATGATAATAAAGTCAAACCACGGCAGCCTTCGGCGGTAATTCCAGTTGCTTCGAATACACTAGCTCGAACGTCGATCAAAGACAACGTTAAAGCACGTGCTCGGTTCGCGGCTCGCAGCAGTATGTCAGCCGACCAAAGGCTCGAGTCAAGGCCACGCGACGAGAGTCTTAGCGAAGCTGGCGCCGTAGGCCACAGTTAACGCATCCACGCTAGTACCGCCATCGAGCCTGCTAGTTAACACATCCTGGTGGCACAAATATCGAAAAGACTGCATTAACACATTAACAAAATAGTTTTCGTTGGCAAGGTCAGAAGTTGTTAGCGACCATATATAATACACGAGCAGCTGACACCCTTTTCGGCGAAGTCCTGCAGTAGTTCGCCGGTGCAGTTCGAATATTCCAGACCCGGCGTTCCGAGTTACTCAAAAGCTTCTCGGCAGTTCGCCGTAGCGAAACGAGACTTGTGCAGGCGGTGAATGCAGGCGATCCACGCCTCGCGTGTCGGCGATCCGCGCAACCAGGCGTGGACAGATAAAGCTCAGAGCCGCCCACGCCACGCGGTGACAGCGCCAGAACCGAGCATGGTCGGGCGGTACCGCAATCTGAAGGAGGGGCAAGGGGGTGTCACCACTCCTCCATCTTCCGGGCAGGCCGTGACCTCAGGCGGCAGAATGAAAATAAAGTACTGCGGCGTAATACGAGCTGGCGATACGTCTGACTTCGAGAGGTGGATCTCACGCTCGAGTACTTACGTGTCGCATGCGGCAGCTGGCCAAACGCAACGCTGGATGCTGTACTCAGATCTGGTTTAAAGAGTTCTCACAGCAACCGCCACTGTCACCGGAATTTCCTCATGAGCGACTCGAAAACTATAGTCGTTCCACTATCAGAAAGTTTCCCCGTGTGGAAAACGACATATATGCCTGATCGATAGCGACCACTCTATACTAGCCTTTCTAGTCCCGTAAAAATAGTGGCTGCCCCCTCAGGAGATCTGATGCTGAATCCGCTCCACTGACGGTGCACCAGCACCCGCCGCCAGGCTTCCTGGCCTCTTCGTGTGCGTATTTCCATCGTCGCTAAAGGAACGCTAGCCTCTTCTAGGAGCAGACTCGGCAATAAATCTTTGAGCGACAGGTTTGCGAGCATCGCCCAACTCGCGGCGATCGGCGGCTAACGGCGGGCAACTCGAACCAGTCCGCCAGTCCCTATCCCGGGGCTCGGCGCGAAGCCGAACCACTTCAACGCACGTTGTCGCTCTGGTTCGGCGCGCTGAGCGAGTGCTGAGTCGCAGCCGATTCTTCAGTTTTGTACGCGCACTGGTGACATGCAATGCCGCTAACACGCGCCGTGCTGCTTCCACGTCCGGTCAGCGCTAGGCAACGGCAGAGCTAGTCTCAGCCGACGGGCGACGAATACCAGACGACGCCTGTGCTGTATTGCTGAGCTCCTGCGCCGGCAGCTCTAGTGGAGTCTCACGGAGGCGCGCGGCGCGGACGTAAGCAGTGAACGAGAGAACTGCTTGTTGCTCTCCAACGTGCACATCGCAAGCTGGCTGGATCGCCGCCGCCGCAGCAGCAGCGGCAGCTGGGGAATGCAGCTGCTGTATTTTTGACGTTCTCCTAGCGCAGGTGCGCGACATAATGCATCAGAGCATCTGCAGCAGCAGGAGAGGCACAGAGCTGGTTTGGCCTGATGGTTTTTGGTGCTCGCCCCGACCGAGGTTTGGCCGAAGTCGTGGGCTCGAGCCCTAAGGCATTTGTGAGCGCCCTGAGTAGACATTAAGTTCGCCCAGGGCGTTATACAAATGAGTTATAATAATGCTAATAATAATGATGCACTTGATAAAGCGCCCTCAGAGAACTCAATCTCTTTCTGGGCGCTTACATTTTGCTGCAAAGGGAAGCGTGATTGAATGGTGAGTAATATCATGCTTGATAAAACAACATGAATAACATGATTAGGGGTGACATGCACAGGGGACAGCATGCAAATGTGCTTTCAGTGGCAGCATGCACAGTGTCAGCACGCATAAGCACATTTATTACTATTATATTAACCTTGTAGCACGGCTAGATACTGGTAGTGCCACACCAATGCACGAAAGTACGCCGACGGAGTAGCAGGACGCACGGCTGACGATGAACAGCGGTCATACCTAAATATATTTTGTCAGTATCCATAATGCAGTCTGTTCGACAGGACCACAGGGTTACAGACGTTCAACAGCGGCCGCGACTTACACCAACGGCTCTGTTGCCTAAAGTTCAATTATTAATAATAATATTGATAATGCACTCTCTTTCTAGGCGCTTTACATTTGCTGCAATGCCCCGCGTCTGGAATCGAAACTGCTTGCATGCCTCCTCGGCCGTGGATCGTCGCATAATCACATAATCGTGAATAGACATTATCAGTCATAATCTGGTTGGTTTGGCAGGCGCCACTGTTTCAGTGTAATAGACATCATCAGTCATAATCCGGTTAGTTTGGCAGGCGCCACTGTTTCAATGTACACGCCGGACTCGCGGGTGTCCGCGTCGACGAGAGCCCTCCTGCCGCGAACACCCGACTTGAGAACTACTCGCACGATCAATGGTCGATGTACGAGCGCCTGCTGCTTCGCTGCCTGCCGCTCGGTGAAGACTCGAACCGCGGTGCGCTGCCGCTTGCCCGGTCGGTACGCGGTAAAGGATGTCGCAACAATGTGGGCGCAATAGCGTCGCGATTTCGTAAATAACAGATAGTGTCGTGAATGAGCACGCCCCCGGCGCGGGGCAGACTTTGACTCTCAGCTAAGCATATACGGAGATTGCAGGCGAGGGGTTTCGGAGCAAAATCTGCAAAACAAGCGCACTCGGCACTGGTGAGGTAGCGCACAGCCCTCGCGGATGCCAACTTTGAGGCGCTGCCAAGCAGTGGCGAACTCGCGAGTCGTTAAGCCCCATTTAGACATAATGTAGTATTCGGATACAAGTCATGGCTTTTCAGCTACCCAAGAAATGGAGCCGTGGCAGGGCCCGGATTACCTTGCGTGGCACAGAGCACGAGCGATTGCCCGACAGGTCACAGCGCAATGCTCGGAAGTAATTGGCATTTAGTGGTTGTAATGGCAGCCAGCACTTCGTATAAACCTCAAGTACCTTTGGAGACCGTGTCTTTAGTTTAGTGTACTCCCAAAGCCTGGAAACTCACTCAACGACTTGCGTCCACGACATCTCCTGACTTGTCCGCATTTAAAAAGCAACTAAAGATGTATTCCATTTATGACAGTATTTAGTCGGGTCCCGCGATTCGCCCTCTGGTGTGCTTGATGCGTGCTGACACTGTTGCATGCTGCCACATAACCCTCGCGATCATACTTCCTTTTCCAGCAAATGAAAGCGCCTAGAAAAAGAAAGGAGGAATTGGGGGGGGAGTTATCTGAGGTTGCTTTATCAAATGTCTTACGTTCCGAAATTCAGCAAGCAAGTTGATGAATCCAAGAGTGACCTGGTACTTCAGCTTTAATGAAAGCGCTGGATTTACATACCATTTTCCCGATAGCATAAAACCTAAACCAGTTAGCCTCCATGAGATTATGCTAGAAATGTGGTATGTCCCCAGCGTTAGGGGGACACGGACCTTGAATTGAGTGAGTTCTCAGAGTTCGCCTCCAAGGATGTGTAGTTGGATCGAAACGACGTCACATCCAGTGTGCCTATAAACCGTGCCAAATGATTAACATTGATGGTGCAGTACAGCAGTAGATGACTCAGGATAAGAGCAGTAAACAAACTGCTGATTGGCTGGAAGCACGTGTACCTGGACCAATTGAACTCTGCCAAGGCCACAACGGCTATGGCTGATCATGCGTGCTCCTTAAGAGAAGCCAATGGAATTAAGGTCGTGGTAATTTAGGACATACAGGGGTCCCTTGTTTATCGTGGTTAATCAATTTCAGACTCTACCGCGGTAAGTGAATTTCCACAGAGTAGGATTCCTAATTTATAAATCGAGTATTTTCGTAGTTAGTTGAGCATAGGAAACCTGTTCGCGACCCTCAAAATAGGAGTTTTTTAACATTATTAGAGCCCCCCGGACATGAAATAACGTCCCTTTAGGTCGCCATTGCACTCGTATATACCCAATATATAGGCGACAAAAAAGAGAAAATAAGACGCATGCGAGATTTATTACATTATTGTTACTGTAAACTTAATTACATATAAAGTTCTTACACACCCACTAGCCAATGAAAATAGGCAAACCTGTTCGATGATGAAGCGATGAGCTGAAGGGATGTACAGCACAGCAAAGAGAGCAAGGTTACCGCTCCTCTGAAGGCACGACTGCAGTAGGAGAGTAGATTTCAGGTGGAGCCGCATCTTCAACGGATGCATCGCCGTCTTCTCCCGCGTTCCACACCTACAGGACTTACTCTGACTGTGATACAGGGGTATATAATTGACTTAAAAAGCCAAGCGTGCGCTGCATAAGTTTCACTATTTCGATCAACTTTTTCACAAGTACATTTGAAAAACCGCGCTAGAGTGAAGCCGCTAAAGTCGAAGCGCAAAGTGGCGTGGGACGACGTGCACTGTATATCGAACCCGCTCGCTGCGTCTATATATGTTTCGTCCGTCTTAGCTACGGTCCACGTTTTGTTGTCGGCTTCGTTATTAAAGATCACAATTCTCTCGACTAATATCGACCAGCGAATGACGCTACGGCGCACTGCGTCTTCCAATGTACACCTCGCACGAAGGTCTGACTGATGTTGAAACGCGAGCAATACTCCATCACTGTCAATGAACTCTCCGCTACGAATGTGCTTGCTATCTTGAAGTACGGAGTCCCCTTCGTCGCTACCGTATGCATAATTAGTTTGCCCAATAGCGCCCTAAGAGAGCTCCACTATCTATTCAGGCGCACATCGCGTATGACTCGGGGCTCGAGCTCACGACCTCGGCCAGACCTTGGTCGGGGCGAGCACCATAACAACTGGGCCAAACCAGCTCGATTTTTCACTGTTGTCTGCATGCCTGCGTGCATCGATGGTGACACGTGTAAGAAGCTGTCTACCTTTTTCCCACTACAAGTAGCTAGCCGCACGCTTCCATGGGTCGGCGCTTCTCCCCGCAGACGTCGGACGTCGGTAATAAGACTAGTGCGGTCGCAAGTGCTCTGACGTTTGCAGGCCTAGCTCGTTCGAGAACTAGGAAAGCCGCCAACCGCTTGTGTGACATTGGCTCGATTGAAAATCTAAGGAGATTTTAACCCACTTACCTTTACTGATCATCGCACGCCGCTATTGAATTAAACGAGCATCCTCTTCGATGCTTTCCTCGGAAATCTTGCGGTCCTCGACACGGCTGCCGCCGCCGCCGCCGCCGCCGCCGTGGTTTGCCCGACGGACAGTTACTTCGCCTGACTTGCGCTCTGCAAAAGCGCACCGTAGTCCGCCAGCTTCTTTGGGTACCCAATTTCCCCTCAGCTTGGTAATTATAACGCGGAGGAGTTACGCAACTACCGGGAGCTAACGGTCAGGTGCACGCACTTCAAGTCGCTGGTCCGAATCATGCATTGGGCGATCAGGCATTACTTGCTGCAAGAAGGAAAAAAAAAAAAAAAAAAAAAAAGGTTTGTGGCCTGTGGCAATTTTAACGGGGCTCTTTTAATCATCACTCTTAGGCCTGCTTGCATGTGCAAATAAGAAGCGCCTACAGTTGGTGCACAATCTCAGCAGCTAGGCTTGTCCTTCGGGTGAGCGTCACTGAACGCCAAATCAACACAACTTCCCCAAGGCCTGCAGTACCATCAAGCAGCTTATCGACTTCAAGCATTTCTCCTCCTTTTAGGTGTCTTCACTTCCTGGCTCCGGCACTCACGTACTCAGCTAGGTACCCTGCACTCAGGCTACGCATCGTATCGCCAGCGCTTCGGATTCAAGTCGCATAGCTGTCCCAGGAACCAACTCAAATTTTTTTTTGAAGACCCCGTCTTTAGCTAGTAACCTTATAAAGCCTGGAGCTCACTACCTACTGACGTGACGATATCTATAACTTCAAAGCATTTAAAAAAGAGTTTACAACCCTGCTACGTTTTTGCGGGGCAGTCGTGCACAGATCAGACGGCCAGGCAGATGCCGTTTTATTAGAAGGAAACCGGGAACCAGGCCGCGCGCCAGCACGCCGGCTTGAATAGGCAGCTGCCGCAAGTGAGCCCCTCTACTCGCTCCAGTGGCTCCCGCCGGACTGGTTAGCTGTCGCGGTACAGCAGAGACTCAACAACCCACATTGTTTTTGTCGTAGTAAGTTGCTGGATCCGCGTGAGCTTTTCTTTGTGTGCATATGAGTGCCCTTACGCTATTCATGTTGCATATCACTAACCAATTGATATGCTTTTTTTCCTGCATTGATAAAGTGTCCCAGACAGAAATTGAACTCTCTTAGGACGCATAAAAAGCTTTGTTATTGTATATTAGTGCTATGTTGAATGAGGCGGCTGATTAGCCGACAGAAATTAGGGGGGGTTTACTGCCGCTTGTCTCAGAGTTCGTGACTCTCTGAGACCTGGACTGCTTGCTCGTAACAACAGAAGCAGGCGCAAGTACGAGAGAGAGAGAGAGAGAGAGAGAGAGAGAGAGAGAGAGAGAGAGAGAGAGAGAGAGAGAGAGAGAGAGAGAGAGAGAGAGAGAGAGAGAGAGAGAGAGGGAGAGAGAGAGGAGAGAGAGAGAGAGAGGAGAGAGAGAGAGAGAGAGAGAGAGAGAGAGAGAGAGAAAGAGAGAGAGAGAGATAGAGAGAGAGAGAGAGAGAGAGAGAGAGAGAGAGAGAGAGAGAGAGAGAGAGAGAGAGAGAGAGAGAGAGAGAGAGAGAGAGAGAGAGAGAGAGAGAGAGAAAGAGAGAGAGATAGATAGATAGATAGATAGAGAGAGATAGAGATACAGAGAGAGAGGTAGATATAAAAATACCTCATTGTTTAGGGCCGTAAGAGAACTCAATCTCCATGAAGGCGCTTTACATAATGCCTCAGGGCTCGAGCCCACGACCATGCTCATTAAAAATGAGCATCTTCATCCTAGCCAAACTAGGACAGCGAGATTTAGGAGAGAGGTGAGGGGAGTCTTATGGAGAGAGAGAGAGAGAGAGAGAGAGAGAGAGAGAGAGAGAGAGAGAGAGAGAGAGAGAGAGAGAGAGAGAGAGAGAGAGAGAGAGGGGGAAGAAGTGAGGAGATATAATGGTAGTAGGATGAGGAAGACTGCCACATAAATGGAAGTTCAGACGCTAGCCATCGTGGATAGCTGCCATCACATTCCGTTAGTGTACATGAAACATGCCTTCAGAGGGGGAGGGGGTTGCTCGTTACCAAAGTAATCTCAGACGCTTCTTTTTTTGACGCTCTGTATATGTCAGTCTGTAAGGTATTCGCAGCTCACGACCCAGGTCACGCGTTCAAGTCCCGATGAAATAATTCATCACTCACAGCAAGCGAGGTGTCAGCCGCAAAGATATGAGATATTTATGATATGCGAAATATACATATATATATGATATGCGATATATATATATATATATATATTAAATGTATGATATATTTATTTTATTCATTTAAGATATATTTATTATCATTCATTTATTCTCTATCTCTATCACTACGTAAATGAGGCTGTTGAAGCTGCTTCTCTTTTTCGTACCCTTTTGAGCGTAATTCTATGCAAACAAGTTGACCTGGAAATTACGCATACCGGAAAACCTCGACACCAATTCTTGGTCAAAAAAGTTCATTCTGGAATTTACTCCACATCGAAGGGCTATTGTAAGACAACTTAACAAATAATGCGGTATCCAGAAAATTTAACGCAGGTCATAGGGACAGCCGGAAACCGACGTCCTGGACTCGCTGTTAGAGCCTACTCAAAACAACGTCCAGTAGCAAATCTTTAAAAATTTGTGATTTAACATTCAACCACGCTTCCGATGATTTTTAATGCAGGACATTCGGACCGGCTCCCCGCTGCAGCAGCAAGGAGCTGTAGTAACTTATATCCGCTTCCGGAAGACCCGCGTGGGCGTGTAGTACGCTCACGTAACCCTAGCGTCGCTGTGGCGGCCGGCTTTGCCTGCACTCCCCGCATGGCCGCTTTCGCGCGTTTGTTGACCTTGCCTGGGCGATCGGTTTTGACTCCAGCTTCAGCATCAGGACTAATTCTACGTAGTGTAAGCTGCGAGACGGCAGACTGCCGAGCTGCTGATGTATTCCGTTTGATCGGCTCGGTTTGCTTTTTAATGCGCTGCTCGTGTGGTTTGTAGAAGGGTACACTCGAAAGCCTACCATCTCACATGGCTTAGCTTCGCACTTAATATCCCCTCGGCATTTATTTTATCGTATGGCCTCTCGTTGGCTCAATATTGGAGTTGTCGTCATGGCGAGTCGAGGAGTAGTTACCACAGCGTGTGCCGCAAACGCTAGTGAGCTCTCCGGCTTCCTAAGTTCGCCGCAGCGGTTTCAATCGTTTTCCCCTCCCCCTTCGCTCTTGCAGCACACGATGCAGCGAACAGTTCTACTGCCTTCTTACCGAGCAAAAGCGAACTGATTCGGTTGACCTCATTTATATGGCAGCAGAAGAACCTTTGCGGCCACCACTCGCACTTGCTGTGGGCAATTAAGAATTGCGTGCTGCAGGACTCAAACACCCGGCGTGCGTCGTGAAGTGCGTGCACATAACTCGCAGGCAAAGATCCAGGGGCTATATAAAATGTGGCTGCTGAATTAGCTGCCCTGTACTGGAGGCAGAGCAGGCCAAATTTGTAAAACTCGCGCTTTGCTGCTGCTCAAGAAGCTGCTTTGCCGAGGCCGATCGGCTTCGAGCACCATTGCCAAAGAGATGAGAATTCTTTAAGAACTGCAGCTTTTCTTGAAAAGTCCACGCTTGGTCTGTTCATTGAGTCGCGTGCTTTGATGTCGGTGTGATGATGGGTACGACTAGAAAATGCAGTGACTGGCCAAGGTGTCATAAGACGATCTGTACTTAAATATAGCCCGCCATCCATGGGCATTTACTTTCGTTGTGGTTACATTTTAAACCGGTTTGCTAGTCGACTGGCACGTGACTTAGCTTACATTCTTTGCTACTCCATCGTCAGATCGAAGTGTCACTGCCACTCTATAGTTAGTGAGATTTGTCACTGCGCATGGCTGCTTATTGGCATTTCGGATGCCATGTTCATGCTCGTGGTCGTGAGGCCAATCGGTTCGCTTGATCGTGGCTGGACCGTGGCTCAATGCTTAACCATAGTGCAGGGACGAGGCTGTGTGTGACTACTCACGTTGTAGGCACCTTCGCTGCTTTGGGTAGCTTTGCCCTACAGCCGGCCCAAGGCGACGCTTGGTCGTCATGAAAGGGTTGGCTCTCACCTGCCAAATAGCGTAAGTAAGCTACCTGCGCCCGGCCGAGCCAAATTTTGCCCACAGTCAATCGAGTCTAATTCAGCTGCCTGCTTGCAGTCTCCACTTCCCGGGGCACTTGCAATTTTTTTTTTGATGCCTGCCACTGATCATCGATTGCCCTGCTGGCATCTAGTCATCTAGAAAATCTCTGCCAATCCTGCTGAGCTCTTTTTGGCGGCCCTGATTGAGTCCTTGATCATGTCTCTCTATCTTTGCTTTGTGAAGGGAAGATTGCACCAAATCAGCCTGCTAGCCACACTGCCTTAGTTCGGTTGCTGTAGTGCGTGTCTTTCTGTGCGTCCTGAGATGGTTCATGCTTCCAGCGTCCTCCATTTCTCATCAAAACCATTTGCCTGTCCTTTTTCTTATTATCGTCTTTCTCATTCAACTTACGCACATAACTATAATTTGACCGATATCAGACTACGCATCAATGGTTTTTTGCTTTATAGTGAGACATTAGATGAAGAATTAGGGCTCAAACATGGGTTGCAGTATGAATTCACAGCTACTTTCAGCTGCCATCATTGTCTATTGTGGTTAGATAGCACCTTGCGTGTATACCATATTCTGTCAAAATCATTTTATGAAAGAGTCTCTCGACACTGATCCACCTTACGTTATAATTGCATTTTTAATCTGGATGTGAGGTTTTATACTGCAGCTAGACCTACACCGTTGTCTATGCTTAATTTTCAGAGCTACATTTCAGGTCAGCCGTGACACTGTCCACGATTTACTGTCGTAGACCAGCATGTGCTTAGCGCCGAAGCGTTACCGTGGAGGCCCCTGATTAAGCACCTTCACATTGTGACCACAATTCAAAAGAAACTAAAAACACATTTATTTAGGACAGCATTTAGTGGGTCCCTGTGATTCGACCTTTATGTGCTTATGCGTGCTGACACTGTGCATGCTGCCACTAACCACATTTGCATGCTGGCCCTGTGCTTGTCACCCCTAACCATGTTATTCTTGTTGTTTATTGAGCATGCTACCACTAACCATTCGATCGTTTTTCCTTTGGAGCCAATATAAAGCACCTAGCTAGAAAGATATTGAGTTCTCTGAGGGCGCTTTATCAAGTGTGTTATTATTGTTATTGTTATCGTGGTCCTGCCTTGGAGCACTCTGTAAGTCCGAGTCTGCAGGCATTTGCTCGCTAATTCATTCATTGATTTTTGAATTTCTATATCACTGTCAGGTGCCTGGTGGATTCACTCTGAAATCTCGATGTTTTCTTCCTGGTCCTTCGAACCTGGCTCCCCGTGGCCTGCCTCAGGAGGCCAACGTCAGCAGTGTAGAGATCATTCAACACATGCTGTCGTACGTGTGGCCTCGGAACGATAAGAAAGTACGAGCTCGTGTCCTTGCTTCCCTTAGTCTGCTCATTGGTGCAAAGGTACGTAAGATAGATTTTTTTAAATTTGAGCTAGTAGCATGCCACTTGTAATTGGCATCTGTGCTGCTGTGTCTTGCTTTTTTGGCTGGGTGGTGCTGAAGTAGTTCTCCCTTGTTGGTCAGCTTCGAGTGATCACATAATTCATTTTTGGGCCCCTTGTTGTCTGTGATTAAGATGTGGATTCTCGATGTCATGGATCCATGCATCAGATGGCGACATCTCCCTTGCTCAGAGCAATTCTGGACTTGTCCACACCACACATCCCGAGCTAATATGAAGTTGCAGGTGCCCTAACGGAGCTGCAAGGCCGGTCATAGAGAGGCTGAGAAAAATGAGGCAGTAGTATTTTGACTTCGTGTAGCTTGTATTTCTGTTGACCAATCTATCGATCTCATACAGCCGCACCAGTGCCGGTAAAAACCTAATGTAATTGTATGGCCTTTTTGACCGACATGCCGACACTGACACCCCGTGATTATTTCTCCAAGTTTTCGTCTATCCTCTTGTACTATGCTGGCCTTTCGGAGTGCTAGGATTGCTGGTTAGCCTGATGACTGATTGGAAGTCAAGAGTCTACAATCGGATCACTGGGTTGGCATCGGCTACTGGGGTGACCTTTTCTGTCATTACTTGGGTTGGTGGATGGGAGAAAAAGCCCGAAATGAAACCGTCAGCCTCATTAGCTTTTTGTTGATGAACAGAGCAGCTGGTCCACACGGCACCTCTGGGTTTCAGCTGTGTCCATTGTCCTAATAATTCTACACAAAGCTAGTGCTACACACCGCTCTCCCCTCTCGCCCCCATATATGTGCTGGTCTAAGCGAGTGAACATCGATTCTTGCCCTTATTGCGCATAGCACTGAAGCTTCTATCTGCCATCTATCTATCCTGGTTCAGATCCGTGCATCGTTTGGCATGGGTGCCTTGACCCAATTGAGTGTTCGAAGTGCTCGAGCTTTGCGACCGTGGGGGTCGTGGTCTGCAGGCGAGTCTTGCAGCCACAGTTTTGTATTGCTCACTACACGAGTGTGCCATAGCTGCCAAGGGTCTCCAGCCGCTTTAAGAAGGAGACTTTTGTATCAGCGGCCTTCGACTTGGCTTTACTTGTACTTTTACCGTTGTGCCTGGCAGTCGACGGCGGCGCGTGTCGCGCTTTCGCACGAGCTACGTAGTAGCAGGCATTGCTTCCTGCTATGCCTGCCCAGCCGACTGCATGTCTTGCTGCAGAGCAGCGGTCTCTGTCTGGTTGCAGCTGCTCAACGTGCAGGTGCCCTACCTGTTCAAAGTGACAGTGGATTGGCTCAACGAGCCGGCCAACTATCTTGGTCTTACTGCAAATCCAGCCACGACCCTGCTCACGACAGGAATGGCCCTGGTGCTTGGCTGTAAGCATGGTCGCCGGTTGCTGGCAGTTTCCTTTACGCGCCACCAGCTTGGTTGGTTATGCACTTGCATGCGCTTGTGCCGGGCGTCGTCGATCGTCGTTGATCGGCTGGATCTGGACATCTTATATGGGGGGAGTGGGGCTGGGCAGGTCTGTCGCAGCTTGCACGACCTACGTCACACGTCATGGCTTGCACGATGGCTGCAGGCGTGTTAAACTGCTAAGTAGTTGGTTCGGAAAACCCGTGGATCGTGTGATCGTGCTGTGCTGAAGCATGTTTCTGTGACACTGCACTCGGTACTCGCTACTACAGGCTACTTGCCTTTGCTTTCGATCGGATAGGGTCGTGTTAGCCCCTCTCTCCCATCCCACTTCGAACCGGCAGGCCTGCAGGTAGTGCCTGTGAGTAATAAATAGTAATAATAACAACATATTTGATAAAGCACTCTCAGAGAACTTAATCTCTTTCTAGGCGCTATGCACTTGCTGCAAAGGGAGCACGATCGAATGGTTAGCGATAGCTTGCTCGATAAACAACAAAATACCATGGTTAGGAGTGACATGCACGGGCTCAGCATGCAAGTATGGTTAGTGGCAGCATGCAAAGTGTCAGCACGCTTAAGTGCATAAAGAACAAATCACAGAGACCTGTCCTAAATAGGTTCGTTTTAAGTTTCTTTTTAAATGTGGTCAAGTCAGGAGATGTCGTGACTGATGCAATTCGGGTCAGGCAGTGTCTATTTCAGCCAAGAATCATAGCTAAGCTGTTCTTAGAGGTTTGGTGCAAGCTGAGTGTGCATTCCTTAAGGCATGTTTAGGATTGACACACTGCCATTAGCGTGGGCCTGTTGACTAATAAGCTGGCATGATTTGCTTCAGTGTTAGCAGAGCTACTTGCTGAGATGTGAGGTAATATAATATAATAATGATAATAATACATTTCCATAGCACCCTCAGATAACTGAATCTCTTTCTACCCACTTTACAGATGCTATAAAGGAAGCACGACGAAATTATTAGTGGCAGTTATGCACATGCAATGTTGTAATTACTCACTTTGCACATTGAGTTACACTGTGCTAAATAGAATATGTTGAATGGCTAACAACAGTGAAGGACATGCTAAAAGTGTGGCATTTACATCCTCGCTTATTAAGTCTGTGCTCTCTCCCCTCCCCCACAGGAGATCTATAATTCACTAGCCCTGGCAGAGGAGGCAGTACTTCAGAATGCATTTGAGCGACATTAGCAAAATAATAGTGCCCAGATTGGGGATAGTGTGGGGGGTTACAAGCCTCAGCAGCTCTGATGGCAGCTGACTCAGGTGTTCAGTGGTGCCATAAGCACATGGCTTACGATACAGTCGGGTCGCAAGTAGTCCATAATTTCTTAGGCGTTATTGAAAAAGAAACGAATAAACGTCGAGCAGGTCGTAGTCGTGTCGGTTACTGAATGTTCGTTCGGCTTGGTTACGGTTTTCGAAAATCCAAGGGGTGTGACCAAAAATGGGAGCTCTACTTGGTGAACTTTGTTCTGTCATATGTTTGCTGAGACCCAAGCTATTCGACCTCGACGTGTCACGTGGCACGTTGAATCTTGGCATGGAGGCCTGTGGCTGCGAAAAGCCTGCTTGCTCTGGCACGCCCCTCCAGACAGAGACAAAGCAAACAGGCTTTTCATCTAGAGAGGGCGAGGCATGCGAGGCTTTCATGCAGGGATGAGACCTACAGGTAATAAACAATTAAGGCGCACAATCATAGTGTATTTATTTGACACGAACTCGGAGGTTGCTCGTCGATTGGATGTAGGACTCAACTTGTCATTAGCATCACTGCTGACGGTTGGAACACGTAGGAGCAGCAGAAGGCCCAGGTCGGTGCCCCACTCCAGGGGTATCAAATGCCCTCTGCCCCTGGCTCTTGTCTCCAGGTTGCTGACATGTTTTTTGTTGTTGCCGTCGTGGCCGCACAAGCCAGTCAATTGATTCGCCGTTGTCTTGCTAAGCTTTGACTGAGTGGGCAGCAGCAGCAGCTGCTCTATAAATATTATATATAATAAATATATATGTATATAACTATAACTATTATATATTATATATACGTATTGTATATTATAATACATATATATTATTAAATATTATATAAACCATTGGCCGTTGTCTCACTTATTGCTTTGACTTAATGGGCAGCAGCAGCAGCTGCTGCTAAAGGCAGCTGCTGCTGCCGCTGCGCATGCCACAGCACTGGCTAGCGCATGCACGCTAGCTAGCACCGAGCGCATCCGTTCGCAGATGGTGTCTCGCGAATAACGGCGGCCGGCTTCAACGAGCTTCGAAACGCCGTCTTTGCCAAGGTCGCCCTCGGCTCAATCCGAAAGGTGTCCAAGGCCGTGTTCTTGCACCTGCACTCTCTCGACCTCGATTACCATTTGTCGAGAAAAACCGGTGCTCTCTCCAAGGCCATTGACAGGGGCACAAGGTGACTACAGCATCGACCGCGCCGCCATTGCCACCTCTGTAAAGGCGGCCGTGCTGTTAAGTGTAGTGCTGTAATGCGGTCTGCTGTCGCGTGCTCCCCATCGGTTTCGGACATGGCAGTAGATGCACTTGCCTGCCTGATTCTGTCTCGTTTTTGCAGAGGGATCAACTTCGTACTGTCGGCACTGGTCTTCAACATAGTGCCCACGATATTCGAAGTGTCCTTGGTGACCGGCATACTGGTGAGCGTGCTCGCTGCAGCTGCTGCTGGTCTGGTAGCGGGTGGCAGTGGCGTGCGACAGTGGCCCACAGTTTGCCTATGTCCCCCCTTCCCACCGCCGCTGCGAGCCTGTCTGCCCCCTCCTGGGTCACGGGGTCATGGGATACTTCAGGGTGCGATTTTAGGTCTCTTTCACTTTCTATTCTCCCCTTCTGACCGATGTCATTGCCAAACACAGCCTTAATGAAGAATAATAATAATGCATTTGTATAGCACCTCAAGAAAACTAGATCTTCCTAGGCACTTTACATGTGCTGTAAGGGAATCATGTCAATATGGTTTGTGATACTATGCACGGTGTCAGCACGCATGAGCACACAAAAGACAGTGCACACAGGCCCAGCAAGTGCTGTGAGGAACAGGTGCGTTTTTAGGTTCTTTTTAAAATTCGCTAAATCCGCGGATGTCATCATGCAATCAATCAGGAGAGAGCTCGAGGCTTTGGGGGCATCACTGTGGCTTTCATTTGTGTGCCACTGACACTCAGCTCTACCTATCCTTCGACCTTTTTCTAGGCTTTACTCAACCTCCTACTCACTTAATTCTCTTTGCAGACTGCATTGGCATTCGCACTTAAATGGCCACTAACTTCATGAAACTTGATGACTATAAGACCAACATAATAGTGACAGGCAAGCCTAATGCACCTTTAAGTTGGAAGACCTTACCTTCAAGATTGGTTTATCTAGAGTTGTGCCACTGACGTCTGCCAGTAGTCTTAGCTGCTATTGCAAAACCACTTGTCATTGGATGAGCTCATTGACTCCACTATCACGTCGGCCTACTTTCAGCTATAGAACATCGTCAAACGAGGGCTTGCTTAGATGCGAGCACGATAGCCAAACTAGTTCACACGATGTTGACATCGTGTGTAGACTACTTAAATTCCCTTTATCGAGGACTTCTGGCCAGTGCACATAATCGTCTGTGGCTGGTGCAAAACTCAGTGGCTCACCTGACCTGTCGTCGACGGCAAAGCTGCCATATCACATCACTTCTGTCTGAGCTCCCTAAAAAAACAGTATCGATTTTAATGCCCCCTCTCTGACTACGGGTCGCTTCAGTCGCGAGCGTATGGCGCCACCTATCCGACATCCTCGCTTCTTTAATGTGCTCTCGCACCCCTCCGCTCTTCAGCATCTGCTCTCCTCTCAGTCACTATTACTAAATCGAAAGCTTTTAGTGATTGAGCCTTTAGTTCTTATGAATCAAAAGCCTGAAACTTGCTTCCGGCTTGTGTCACCACGTGTAATGACTCTGCATTATCTGATTGAAGCTAAAACACACCTGTTCAGCTCAGCTTTGCGTTCGCCCCATTGAAAGCATCTATTTTGTCCCGGCATGCTTTCTGCAGCTGTAGCACAAGGGCTGCAGACCCAGGCCTCACTGAACTGCTTTAAGCTTTACGCTAGTGCCAGTGCATGATTCAGCTCATGTTAGTGACCAGCTGCCGTAGTAGCCACGGGTCTTTGGTGTCTACTGGTACGATTTTGCATGATAGTCTTTGCATAGCACTTGTATGTTTTTGCATAATTTTCTGAGCATGAGGCCATGCATGTAATTAAACCTTGGTTATTTCCTCTCTTGCATTAAGTTGTAGTGTTGTTGTATAGAAATATAGTTCTCTTAGGGTGGTATACAAACAACACATAATAATAATAATTGTAATTGTTATAATCGTTGTTTTTTATTGAACCGAAAACGTGGCCTTGTAGTTTACTGCCACGTGGCTGACTCTGGGGAAGGGTTATTGCATTGCGCCTGATGCTGCTCTTGAATAAGCTCAAGTTTATGAAGCTAGAGGGGCTGATTTGGGCAGTAAGTATCACGTGAAACCTTACACTCAACTCTGAGCAATATGGCAACAGCCATGTCCCTCCGTCAGCGGTAGCTGTATTGGCCTGTGTTGCCTGGTTTTGCTGAGGTCTGGCCTTCAGTGGCCAGCAAGCTTGCGGTTTGAAGGTCCGATCGGTGCTGTCTCACAAACGTAAAGGTAAGAGCCATAGGCTAGTTTGCCGACCGTTTGCCGTGTGACAAAGACCAGATCGAAGTTTTTTTGCTACGACAGTGCATTTTTGTTAGTCTATTTGATAGGCGATTTTTGATTATCTATCGTCGGTTGACTAGCTGCATGGCAAAGTCTTCTTGTAGCTGGGGGAATGCTAAAAGTCGGCCATTTTCGGTGCAGACCTGCAATCAGTTAAAAAACCATGTTTTCCCAATGTATTAGCAGGCATAGCGCCTGCAGCGGTTAGTTGGCAGAAAGCTTAGTATCTCATCTTTTAATTTCAGTGGTACAGCTACGGTGGCCAGTTTGCTGCAGCAACTCTCGCTTGCCTAGCGACGTACACAGCGTTCACGGTAGCTGTGACGCAGTGGCGGTAAAGTATCGCTTTCCAGAGCAATATGTGATTACAACCTTGCACCATGTGGCAGCATGCTG
Source organism: Cristatella mucedo (assembly GCA_009760855.2). Classification (NCBI taxonomy): domain Eukaryota; kingdom Metazoa; phylum Bryozoa; class Phylactolaemata; family Cristatellidae; genus Cristatella; species Cristatella mucedo. The sequence goes on from WPIO01000299.1 coordinate 41,461, forward strand.
GTGTCGAGCGGTGCTTGTATGCTTGCAAGCTCTCTTGCCTCCGATTGTCTGCTTGCTTCTGACTCCCTCGCGGTGTTTGTGTTTGATGTAATGGCCCTTTCCCAGCAATTAGGATTGCTAGCAGCATGCAGCAGTTGCTGCATGCTGCAACAGCAGCCACTGCAAACAGTAGTAGCAGTAAAGGCGAGTAGCAAACGTAGCTATCTGTTTGCAGTGCTGTTTTGCTATGCTACTGCATGCTAACCTAGGCAGCCTACGATACTTGACCATATATAATATATAATTCATTTGTATAGCACCCTAAGAGAACTTAATCACTATTCAGGCGCTTCACATATGCCTCGGGGCTCGAGCCCGCGACCTCTGCCAGACCTTGGTCGGGGCGCTGCACCAAACCAGCTCGGTGCCATAGACATTAAGCTTGCGCTGTCAGCTTATTTGTTGAGCAATGTCTTTCCCCCTTCTGGGTGACTATATACCGTATTCAGCCATTTACCGTGCGATGTCTTCTCGGTGTGGTTGCAGCACAAAGTTTCGAGTTGAGATGAACAAGATCGATCAGGATTCAGGCAATATGGTGGTGGACTCGCTCATAAACTATGAAACAGTGAAAGTAGGTGACCGACTCGCAGGCCAAAGCTAATTCTTTGTGGCACCACCCTTAGCTACTACTGCGTTGTGTGCCACTTGCTAGGCCTCTGATCGAAGGGGTACCGTTCAGCCGGTAGGGAATCCTTTCTAGAACTTTGACAACCCGGAAAAGACCTTTTCATTTCGACGTATCCTTGATTGTATATTTTTGATTTTTGTCTGTGACTATTCTACTTCTTTTCTGAACAGTTGTCTTGTCCTTATTCTGGTTTGGGGCTGCGCCGGCAGCAGGTCACCTACATAGCTCAGCCGAAGGCTGCATTGATTGCAAAAGCGGTGTGCACACGGACAGCGCTAGCGCTGGCTGTGCAGCTTTGCTGCCTCGCCGCTCGTTCACACAGTGTTGGCATCCTTGCTGTGGGCTTCTCGTTTAGCTCTCTCTGTGTGTCCTGCTTGGCCTCCGAGTTTGGCTCTCTTTGCTGAATGGCTGCCAAGACTGGCCATTCTTTAATGTTCGTTTCGTCATTTGCCATTTTTGTTCTTTTTTTACTTCACGGGCTCGTGATGTTGCTGCGCTCGTCGCCAATGAAGCTTGCAAGAGAGCGGAAAATCCCTCCGCTGTCTATGAGCTACGATCGGTGAATAGGCTGCAGCTAGAAGCTAGCCATTGGATAGCTCGTTTTTAAAGATCGCCATCGCAGCGCGTGGCCGAATTGCGCATGGAACCTGCCTATCTGGCTCTTGGAGGAGGTGTCCTTGCAGGTGGTAGCCGCTGGGAAGCCGCAACGTCATTCACTGGCCAGTGGGCCGCGGTGGTTGTTCCCAGGCCCTCCCCCCAGCCGTCTGTCGTAATCTTTTCTTCCCTTTGGACTTCCGTTAGGCTGCCCCTTGTGGCCATGCGATTCGAGCGATCGCGAGATGCGAATGGATCATCTGAACTTTGCCTCGGTTCGAATCTCTGCGTTTCAGTACTTTGGGAACGAGAACTACGAGGCGGGCCGCTATGACGATCTGCTGGCCAAGTACGAGGTATCGTCGCTGCACACGCAAACCAGCTTGGCCCTGCTCAACTGGGGCCAGCAGGCCATCCTCAGCGTCGGCCTCGTTGCGGTGATGATGCTCACTTGTCGCGACATCATGGCCGGTGAGCAGCGTCGGCTCAGCATGCTTTGCTACCTCTGTGGCATGGGGGAGGTGGGTGGGGTTCTTGTTGCTGTTGTCCACCTTCTCTCTCGCCTAGGACCGGATTGTAAAGAGCATTTCACGTAAGGGCCCTGATGGCCCATGAGGTAATGTGCTCTTCTCTTTATCGGCGTCATGATTTCATTCATTCATTTCATTCATTCACTTCATGATTTTATTCATGATGTCATGGGTTCGAATCCCACAGTGGGCGATCCTTTATTGCCAACTGCAAGCGATGGTGATAGCTATTAAGGCTCTCCTGCCACTATGCAAATGAGGCAGTTACATAAGCTAGTATTCGTTTATTATTTAGCTTTGCCTCAGCGCTTGCCCTCAGTCTTTGGTTAAGCAGTTGCTCCACTTTGAAGCAGCGACACTGTTACGACGGCGTTCAAGCCACTTTGACATGTACTGCCCTGTGCGTTCGTTCAGGCACACTCACCGTCGGCGACATGGTGATGGTAAATGGGCTGCTCTTTCAGCTGTCGATTCCACTCAACTTCCTCGGCTCCGTGTACCGCGAGGTGCGCCAGTCCATCATCGACATGCAGAGCATGTTCGGGCTGCTCAAGCTGACCGCCGCCATCAAGGTGAGCGCACCGAGCTCCTCGGCTGCTGATCTCGTGTTGTTTAGTCGCCTCGAGCCCTGAGTGACTCCTGGCGAGTGCTGCCTTCAGCAGTGTGTGCGAGCGATGGCCATTGCCTCCGAAGGGGGAACACTCACTCCCGCACACAGCAAAGTCCTATCGATGCTCAGAGATTTTAAGCACCTGATTTTTGTGTGTGACTGCAGTCATAGATGCTCGTGCAGGTAGAGACCACGTGTCTCTGTCCAAGCCACGCTGACTAAGCGGTCGAATCGCTGACGAGCTTTCTGCAGCTGTAGCACAAGGGCAGCAGACCCAGGCCTCACTGAACTGCTTAGAAGAAGTCGCACCGGATGGCTGGCCATCAAAGCCTCCTTTCAACCCATCTGTGATTGACCAGCCGGGGGCAGGCTAAGGACTGACTCTGCATCTGGGCTTGGCCGCGTGTTCACCCAGAAAGGACCATTCAGAGTGTCGGTGGAAGAAAAGACTGCGTCTCGGCGCCTGTGGAACAAATGAGTGAATCACACATTTCCATGTCTACAAATAAGGGTTAAAGGAAAGCGTATAGACGAGCCGATTCAGCAGCCTCATTGGTATCTGTTTATAGCAGCTTCTACAGCTTTCATCTGGCATGTAACAGCAGTTCAGATTGCCTACTGAAGGAATCGAAACCGATCTGCATCTTGGTGTACACATTTATTATCGACGAAGATCCAGTGTGGAAGCTTTGGCATGGTGAAGCTAATGGTCGGCCTTTTGAGGAGCTCGGTTTCTGGAAATATGTAAGAACTGCGGAAAATTTGGAAGAGTGGAAAATATATAGAAAAAGCCTGCATGTACAATACTGTGAGCTGCCTCACGCGCAGCTTCTGGTCTCCCGTTGAATCTTCTTTGAACTGTCTTCGATCGACCGTATCTGCCCACAGCTGTTTATCCGAGCAATCCAGGGCACTTTTGGACGAGCGAGTACTATTTCAACTGGCCGGTGCCTCATTGCCAGGCGCTCGTGATTCGCTGCATCGATCGTATGGGGCACTTTAGCTGCAGGCTCGTTGGTCGATGCACGGCTACCACGATACATGGCACGCAGCATCAAGCAGCTTTGGACGTGTCGTTGTTGGTCATTGCCTGTCAGGCAGGCCGTTGATATGCAAGTTAGCCCATTCAGTCAAATTTCCAGTTCCAGGTGTGCGAAGTGATGGGTTTGCCGATGTGATTGCCAGGCACGATCTAGGCTTTCACTTCTATGCAAATGACACTCAGTTGTACCTTTGCTTTGATCCCTCCCAGCTTTCGAGCACCTCTAATTCTCTTAACTTCCTTGCTGCATGCATTGATGACATCCACACATGGATGGCAGTACATTTTCTTAAATTAAATGATGATTAAACTAACTTAGTGTTTATGGGCAAACCAAGAGTCATTCAGAAATTGGAAAGGCTGACGCTCAAAATTGGCTCTGCCAGCATATCTCCTGTTGAATCTCCACGAAATCTAGGTGTCATGTTCCAAAGTGACCTCTCGTTGGACGACCACAGCAGCTCCACAATCAAGACTGCCTACTTTCAGCTACAAAGCATTGCTAAAATTCGGGCTTGTTTAGATAAGGATACCATGTCTAAGTTGGTCCGTACATTTGGGTCATCCCGTCTTGACTTCTGTAACTCACTGCTTGCTGGCCTACCGGCATGTGCAATCAGGCGATTACAGCCGGTGCAAAACTCTGCAGCTAGGCTTATCTGTCGTGAGCGTCGCAGGTGCCACATCACACCACTTCTTGCCGACCTGCACTGGCTACCAGTCAAGCAACGGATTGACTTCAAGGTTTTGTCGCTCACTTTTAGGTCACTTCATTCTTTGGCTCCAGCCTACCTTTCAGATATACTACCCCACCAGGCCAAGCATTGTACCACCTGCTTTTCGGAATCCAGCAGTCTACCAATACCTTGTACAAACCTCAAATTCTTTGGAGACCATGCATTTAGTTCGTATGTTCCCAAAGCCTGGAACTCACTTCCAACTTGCGTCACACCATCCCCTGACTTGACCACATTTAAAAAAAAACTTAATTACGCACCTATTTAGGATGGCATTTAGTGGGTCCAAGTGATTCGTCCTTTATGTGCTTATGTGTGCCGATACTGTGCATGCTGCCACTAACCACACTGGCATCTCACAGGACACCCTGAGCGTGTGGCTGGATTAAAAGGCTTTGCTGTTCTAATAGGTGATGCTATTGTGCGACCTTCACCACGTGCTCGTAATCTAGGTGTTGTGTTCGACAGCTGCCTCAATTTCAAAAGCTTCATTCAGAAGACTGCCTCTACAGCTAGCCATCACATCCGATCCCTATCCAAGATTAGAAGCTGTCTCCCACAGTGGCTTGCAAAAAATTTAACTAGCTCTTTAGTTCTGTCTCGGCTTGATTATTGTAATTCCCTTTTGGCTGGGCTACCAAAGAAAGCTATTATGCCACTACAGCGGACTATGAATATGGCTGCAAGGCTGGTCTTTCAAGTCCCAGCGGTTTGAGCACGTGTCACCTCTGAAAGAGCTAGGATGGTTGCCGGTTGAGCAAAGGATATAGGGCAAAGTTCTTACACTGACCCACAAGGCCCTCCACGGCTTGGCTCCTTCGTACCTAGCTGAACTGCTGCATCAGTTTCAGCCTGTTCGCGCCCTCAGGTCCTGTGTGGACAATAAATTAGCTGTCCCATTCTTCCGCTTAAAGACAGTTGGCGACAGAAGCTTTAGCTCAGCAGGTCCTAGACTGTGGAACTCGCTTCCACAATTCTTACCCAACGACATCTACTCTCCAACTGCCGACTATGGCACATCTTTTCCAGCGGTCCTGAGCTGCTACTTCTATGCTACTCACTACCTCAACTGCTCTCCTAACTCTGCTATGCTTCCCACTTTCTCTTTGTTGCATGAGACGAAGTCTGTTGGCTACCGAATGCGTACCGAAAGCCGCTTAGGCTGTGAGTGCACTATACAAAACTCTCCTGCGTAACACCCACATGGTCTTTATGACTTTGTGGAGTTACAGACGGAGATACATACATACATACATACATACATACATACATACATACATACATACATACATACATACATACATACATACATACATACATACATACATACATACATACTGGCATGCTGACCCTGTGCATGTCACCCCTAACCATGTTATTCATGTTGTTTATCAAGCATATCATTCACCATTCAATCGTGTTTCCCTTTGCAGCAAATGTAAAGTGCCTAGAGAGAGATTTGAGTTCTCTGAAGGCGCTTTATCGAGTGTATTGTTATTATTATTGTTATATTATTAGCTATGCCAATCCGGCTAGCTATAGACTGAATGCTTCGTGTTTGCTGCTGCTGGCATTGCATGCAAGCGTCCCGCATGCATGCTTTGCCCAGACCTAGTCATAGTGGAGGCATTGCCTCCCAAAGTCGTTTGATTTGTCAGCGAGCCTACGTTTCACGGCAAAGCCTGGTTAGGCCCAGGTGGCCATCTTTGGCAACCGTCGTTGGCTCAAGCCGTGCGGCATATGCGAAGCGCCCGGGTAGAGATTGAGTCTTCTTAGAGCACCACACGAATGATTTATTAATATATGATCTATATATATATAAATGATTTATATATATATATTCCGCCGAGGGAAGACTTGCTGAACATTTTTATGAGCTGTCTTTCCCTGAGGAAAGTTCTGCAGAAGTTTGGGTTTGCTACTGCTTCTTCTTGCCGATCCCAGCCGTGCAGGCAGTTGCATATCTATGTGTGACGAGTTTCTTGCAATCGTCGGCCCTTCTTTTTGTTGCTAGGACAAACCGGATGCCAATAGCATCACTTTCACCCCCGAGATGGCATCTGTGAGCTTTGATAACGTCAGCTTCGAATACACTGCCGGTCGACCTATTTTGGATGGCCTTTCCTTCGAGGTTCCTGCTGGAAAGAAAGTGGCTATAGTAGGAGGCAGTGGCTCCGGGTAAGGTATCTTGGCATTTGGTGCTCTGTCAGCATTTGTTACGACCATAATTATGAGCCTAGGACATGATACAATTCCGAATATCTAACTAGAAATACATTGAACTCTGATGCATGGGGTGTGCACTATCTGTGTGCATATGTGCCAGAAACCAAGCACGTGTGTGCAATGTTGTCGAGCCATGTCGCACAGGTATTGCCTCGTGCTTCGTTGCCACGCCCCTCACTGTGCAAATAAAGGATCGCGTCTGAGTGTTCTCAGCAGTGAACGAGGCTCAAGATTCGAATGGAAGCATCTGATGCATCTGGGAATAAATGTTCATCAGACATCACGTTAACAAATGATGCCTAGCCAGCCAGACGGACTAGTAATGGCACGGTGCCAGGAAATCCTTATGGCTGGCTCATCGGCCGGCGATATGTGATGTGGCAACTGCGATGATGATCATGCTTTGCGTGACCATGCGTGTAGCCTGGCACCGCCGAGTTGCTCTGCCCCCCAGTGGGCTGCTGTGAGCGCAATTATTCTCACATCGTGAGCGCTGCCAGCTTTTTCTATTCTCTGGCAAGCGAATGCGCGTGGGCTGGCGTGCTGCTTATTTGCTTGCTTGCCCCTCCCCCTGGCGTCACACTTGTGCGCCACTCTACTTGCAGGAAGTCGACGATCGTGCGCCTGCTGTACAGATTCTTCGAGCCGAAGGCTGGCGCTGTGAGGCTTGGCGGCCATGACATTCGTGACATAACCCTGGAGAGCTCGAGGTCGATCATAGCAGTAGTACCACAGGTGCGCCGCTGCTGTGTGACCGGCCTCTGCCTGTCTTGCTTGGGCTGCAGCAGCAGCTTCGATGTGGCGCTGCAGCAGCAGCAGCACTGTTATCGTTTGGTGCCTGAGGAGGCCTGACTTCTATGAGCTTGTGGGCTCACGCTTTGCGACACGGGTCTAGGGTCCGAGCCGTGCTGCGGGCAGTAAAGATTTGTCTGCTTCAGGCTGCCTTGGCCACTTGGACTGTTCAGCCGCCCATATGAACCAGGCATTTAGTTAGAATGCCAAATTGTTACTGCTGCCAGATTAGGCGCTCGCTGTGCATGCTGGCTGTGGTTTGGGCTTGGTTGAGTTTTATTTTTGTTTGAAGGACTCTATAATGTTCCACGATACCGTGTACTATAATATACACTACGGTAACATCAACTCCGCCAAAGAAGAAGTTTACGAAGCTGCCAAGATGGCCGACATCCACGATGCGATCCTGCGTTTCCCTAAGCAGTATGACACGCTGGTCGGAGAGCGAGGGCTGAAACTGTCAGGTGCTCGAACGCTAGCTGGCTGACTTTATTTGCTGCAGCAGCTTCGACGGGCTCTGCTTTCTAGTATCTTATAAGGTCTGCTGCATTATTGGTGTTGGTGTGTGTGTGTGTGTTTGTGTGTGTGTGTGTTTGTGTCTGTTTGTATGTCTCTGTCTGTCTGTCTGTCTGTCTGCCTGCCTGTTTGTCTGTCTCTGTCAGTCTCTGTCTGTATCTGTCTGTCTGTCTGAGACTCTGCAAAGTCACGAGGGCTAAGCAGTTAATGCGAAGGAAAGTTTTCTATTGTTCATGCACATGCCTAATGGGCCTTTGATGTGCATAACCCAGCTGACAGATTTTTCTGGCGCACCGAGGAAATAGTGGGACGCATAACTTAGTTAAGATGTTGGTCGATAAAGGTCAGTGGCATATAAGTGGCAGCTTGGGATTGCGGAAACGGTAGTGCCGGAATCGGCAGCAGGAGAGAAGATGATGTCGTCGAGCTAGAGTTGTGGAAGTGAGTTCCACATGCCACCCGAAGGCACGAAGAGGCTGTAGCTTACGCAGCAGCTCAACTGCTAGGTGTGAAGCAGCCAAACCGTGGCTTTGGTGAGTCAGAATTTAGCTTTGAACCGGCTGGTTACCTTAAAGCTGCCACACTTCATTTAGCAAAGATACAACGTGCCTGAATGTCGTAGATCAGGGCGCGTAGATTTCGTGCAGATGCAATAGGAGATATTCTGGAAGAGCCGATTTTGAGCTTTAAACTTTCCAATTTCTGATTCGGGCATGGTTATCCCATTACTAGTAAGTTGGCTTTATCGTCATTCGATTTGAGAAAGTTTGCTGCCATCCATATGTGGATGTCAGCAATACATGCAGCAAGAGAGTTGAGAGAATTCGATATGCTGGAGGGCTGGGAGGGAAGCAATGGTACAACTGAGTGTCGTCTGCATACAAGTGAAAGCCTAAACCTAAGGCTTTTCGATCGATCGCTTCGGCGGAGAGGGAGAGTGTACACTGTGTGAAAAGAAGCGAACCGAGCTCAGAATCCTGTGGTATCCCATACTTCATCTTTTGATTTGACTTATGTGCAAATGTGCTGCTGTCCACAGTTCCACAAAACAATGAGGACTCGTCGGTCGCGTTGCTGAAGATTGCATATTGCGCGCATGCTCTTAGCAAGTGATGCTTCTGGGCATGCAGTCGATAGCTAGGCAGCCGTCGGACAAAGAAAATGCAAAAGGGCGTTGGTTTAGCATGGGAGGACGAGGCAGAGCAGCAAATGACGACTGCTAAGGCAGAGGGAACCCACAGTCGTCAGCGGCCGACGGAGGGAGGGACGAGGGCTTTTTTCGATAAGGAAGTGAAGCAGCAAGCTCGGCTGTCCACGATCGGCTGCTGCAGAGCACAAGCACAGTCAGTGCTTTGCTGAAGAAGAAGAAGCAAGAGTCTGGGCGGATGGGGCCCATGGAGGCAGGCAGGCAGGCAGGCAGGCAGGCAGGCAGCTGCTGAGGCTTCGCTAGGCGTCAAAGGATCAAAGGCCACACGGACACTGTGTCTGCTCACGCACTCCGTTTGGCTGGGCAAACGGTTGCTGTTTTATAGTTTTGCAGTTTCACAAGTCTTTCCTGTTTATTCTAGCTCACTCCCTCACTCCGACACTGTGCTGACGTGGCTGCGTGCTCGTGCCACGCTCGGCGAATTGAGCTGAATTGCGTATGCCTCTTGCCTGGTCTGGCATTTTTCGAGCGTTGCGTTGATTGGGAACCGGGTCGTCGCCGGAAAAGTGCAACTCTCGAGATAGCCAGCCGTTGGTGCAAATGTTACGGCTCGCTCGCTTGGCTCGGCTTTGCAGGTGGTGAAAAGCAGCGCATGTCCATCGCTCGAGCCATCTTGAAGAAGCCTCTGATCGTCGTCTACGACGAGGCCACTTCCTCGCTCGACAGCATAACCGAGCAGGCAAGTGAGCTAGCACATGATGCCCGAGTCTCTCTGTTCGTAGTCCACAAAGACTGAGCGGGCGTTAGGCTAGAGAATTTTCGATTGCATTCGCAAAGTCGCAGCAGCTTTTGTAGTGTATACGATAATACGATAACATAAAATCATTTGTATAGCTCCCCAAGAGAACTCAATCTTCATCCAGGTGCTTCACATATGCCGAAGGGCTCGAGCCCGTGGTCTCTGCCATCAAAGGCGAGCACCTAACAGGAAAGCCAAAGAAGTACCTATAAAATGTGTCCGACAATCGAATATGTGTTTATGGTACCTTTCGAAAGACAGATATGTTAGAACTGGCATTGGAAGTTGTGACGACTTCTGCATGAAAGAAAAAATATGTTGTGCAAACCATGCCTAACCCGGATGTAAACCGGAATCAACAAATCTATAAATAAAAAATTTAGCGATCTCTGCATCATATGTGACTTGTATCCCAACTTGTCGTATCTTGGTAGATCGCTATAGATGCTTGAAGTTTGTTAAGGTGCATTCTTGTGACTTTTAAATTTGAAATGTGAGTTCAGCTCTGCATGTTTGACACTAGTCGGAATATTTTTTATTTCGGTTGGATAAATTTGGCTGCATACGTGATCATACGTCCTGGAGCTTTATTTTCCGTAATCGTGGACTTATAGAACCAAATGTATCAAACCGAAATAAAAAATATTCCAGTCTCTTGTCAAACAAGAAGAGCTGAACTCGCATTTCAAATTTTACTCCGCTACGGGAAATATTAGCCGAGCTATGGAATTTACAAGGCACCAACCAACCCTAGAAATGAAGCTGTATAAAAGTCACAAGTATGCACCTCAACAACCTTCAAGCATATATCGCGATCTACCAAGGTTCGACAAGTTGGAATACAAGTCGCACATGATGATCGGTAAATTTATCATTTGTAGATTTGTTGCTTTTGGTTTACATCCGGGTTAGACGCGGTTTGCATAACCGATTTTCTTTCATGTGGAAGTCGTCAGAACTTCCGATCCCTGTTCTAACAACTTTTGTCTTTTGAAAGGTACCATAAACACATATTTGAATGTCGGACAAATTTTATAAGTATTTTTTTTACATTCCCAGTTAAATCCCTTGGCCAGACCAGGGTTGGTAGCCATCAGACTCTACTTCACGAAAAAGAGAAAGTCAGTAAGGTAGTTGAGGAAGTGAGTAACTTAGAAGTATCCACCGAAGACAGCTAGAAAGAACGAGTGAGTGTTGGACTGCATGCGATGCGAGGACATTGCACAAAAGCTTGCTACAGAGTTTCACAGACTAGGTGTCGCAGAGCAATGGGTTTCCAAAAGTTTTCAGTTTCCAACAGTGAAAAAACAGCTAATCTGATGTCCTGAGTAGATCTGAGTGCGAGAGTAAGCTAAAGCTGATGTGGCAGGTAAGGTATGGATAAAGGAACCAATTTATGACAGGCATTGTTGGTTCGACGTGGAATTTTTCTTTGTAACCTTTAATCAACAGAGAGCCGTGGCAGCTCCTTTGGCAAAGGAAACACGTGCCTAAATCGCTCAGATCTGCCAGCCAACCTTGCAGGCATATTCATCACCGACTGTAAAGGCTTAATAATGGCTTTTTTTGCCTTGGCAATACTGAATAACAGTGTTGTATTCTAGACCGAACTACGGAGCTAGTAAGATCTCTAGCCGTCAATAGTACTTAATCCTTGGTATGCATTGTACATAATGGCTTGCTGCAGAGGCAATCTTCCGAATTTAGAGCACAAATTCTCAACTTCAAGCAGTTGTCCGGGACCTAAATGTTGAGCTTGCTCGATGATGGTTGCACCACTTAGCCACTAATTAGTGGCGAAAATTTACTCATTTTAGACACAAATGTAGCGTTTAGTGATAAAACAGGACTATGAGTCCTGTTTTATCATCGTTCAGCTTGAGGCAATCGGCCCACATTCAGGACCAAATGTCTGCAAGGGAAAAGTCGAGGTCATTCGGTCATAGCAGCCGATTCTGAAAAATGCACTCATGCAATCTCCCCGGCTGCGTTTAATGTTTAAATAAATAAATAAATAAATCCTAGCTGATTAAACGGCCCCTTTTTGTGTAGCGACGACAGAAGAGCCTTTATGGCTATCACCACCGCTTGCAGTGTGGCGATAAAGAATCACCCACCGCAGGAATCGAACCCACGACCTCGGACCGAGATCATGAAAGCAACCGCCTTAACTAGTGTGCCATCACGGCTCACCAATGTTTGAGCTACTGTATCCGTGGCCTCATGAATCCTCCATCTCATAGACTCTGTATTGCAAGTGTATTATTATTAATTTATTATCGTCATCATCTCATAGCAATCTAGTCTGTTTGCATGCCGAGCTGGGTTGGTCCAGTGGTTACGGTGCTCGCCCCGACTAAGGTCTGGCTGAGGTCGTGGGCTCGAGCCCTGAGGCATAAGTGAAGTGCCTGAATAGAGGTTTAGTTCTCTTGGGGTGCTATACAAATGAATTATATATATATATATATATATATATATATATATATATATATATATATATATATATATATATATATATATATATATATATATATATATATATATATATATATATATATATATATATATATATATATATATATATATATATATATATATATATATATATATATATATATATATATATATACATCCTCTAGGGAAAAGGTTAGTCGGTCACAAGCTCACATTGTCAGCATTTTTATTAATGAAACGAATGCGATTGAGCAGGTCAGAAAATTATTACCCTTACTGCTTTAGGGGTCCTATGTACTCCTTACTTTGACACCTGCACTTTCTGAAATCCCTGTGGGACACTCCTGCTGGCCATAGCATTATAATTGACAGATTCACGATATTAGATTTCACTATGAGATTCAAAGGTTGTATGCTCTATGCGTTTTGCTCTGGAATGGTGTATGTCGTTGTGTCGTAAGGGCGTTGGTGGTTGATTCAGTTGAGAAGAAAGGGCCGTTTTCCTCGGCAGATAAACACCTCTAGTATTTGTCCTGCGCTGAGGAGTGTCTGCTGTCTTTTATCTATGGCAACAAAGCCTTCCAAAAGGTGACTTTTAAGATTCGCATGTAGTCACTCTGCCTAGAGAGCATTAACTGGTTGTTCTAGGTGTAATTCTCATTAGAAGATGCTGATTAGCTGATACTGGATCGGCGGCTCAGTGGTATCGCAGCAATTCACCCCTGGTATGATAATGACAATTGCTGACCGCTGCCAGGGCTTTTTCGTGTGAACAAACCCGCGACTGACAGTTTTTTTACATTTCTTCCTTCGAAGATGGACTGTGTCTGTCTTGTTGGTCTTTGGATTCCAGCCAGAGCCTAGAATGCACGAGGCAAACGTCTCGACTACCCAATTCCAACAGATTGATTGCTACCTAGCAACGGGTATGAGCTTCTCATAAGTAGCACGGTTTGTTTGCATGGCTAGTTAGTTGCCCTGTTTAATATGTGACAACCGAAATCAGATTGGGTACGTGTTTAAATGCATCAATTCAGCTTCTGCTGTATTTCCAGTGCAGCTTTTGAGGCTTTTCTTTTCACTCAGTAAACCCGTGGTAAACAAGTGGTAACAACTCAGTAAACAATAATAATAATAATAATAATGATAATAATAATTCACTTGATAAAGCGCCCTCAGAGAACTTAATCTCTCTCTCTCTAGGCGCTTTACATTTGCTGCAAAGTGAAATGCAATTGAATGGTAAGTAAAATCATGCTTGAAAAACAAACAAAATGAATAATATGGTTAGGGGTGACATGCACAGGGTCAGCATGCGAATGTGGTTAGTGGCAGCATGCACAGTGTCAGCACGAATAAGCACATGAAGGACGAATCACAGGGACCCGCTAAATGCTGTCCTAAATAGGTGTGTTTTTAGGTTCTTTTTAAATGTGGTCAGGTCGGGGGATGTTCTGACGCAGGTCGGGAGGTAGTTCCAGGCTTTGGGAGCATACGAACTAAACAAGTGGTTGAGGCCTTCGTGTATAATCTGGAACAGATGGTGTCAGATCCTGGTTGGTGTCGAAATGGTAGAGTTGATGATACTTTTGGTTTCAGTGGTCCAAGGGTTCAACGCCATCGAACGACATAATTATACATGTGATATATTCATATATTCATATTGACATGACTTCGGCATCCCTTCCCTTTAGGATATTTATCCCTGTACAAATGCCTTTGGACATTCAGCTGAATATCTTTCAAGTATAGAACGTGCTGTATGTAGGGTAAAGATGAGGAAGAAATTATATGTACCGAGAGGGTATTCTGCTGTTTTATTGTCAAGTCTTACCTTTAATTGATCTGTCGGTTTGACAGGTAAAGCTTTTAGGTATCATTTCTGGGCTAGGGGGCTGTATATTTACCTGCACTGACCATTACTTGAACTTATGCTTTTGAGCAAGATGGCTTGCGACCTGCTTCAACGTGAGCTGCAGTGCACCTAAGTGGTTTGGAACACTCCCTCTTCTGCTGTGCATTGGATTGAACTTAAGATGTATACTCCATTCTGTAACGACGTGTCGTTAGTGGGACTTCTACTCTGTTGCTTCTTTTGTAGAACATATTGTCGGCCCTCAAGAAAGCCACAACCAATAGGACAACTTTGGTGATCGCCCATCGGTTGTCTACGGTCGTGGATGCCGATGAGATCCTGGTACTGGAGAAGGGTCGTGTCGCCGAGCGAGGCACGCACGAGCAACTGCTTAGGTCCCCGACGAGTCTGTACGCCAGGCTTTGGGCGAAACAGCACGAGGTAGCACTTCGGACAGCTAATACCTCGGGTACTGATCGAGCGGCTGCCTAGATCCAGGCAGCAAAGCGAGGGAGGCCGGACAAGGCGGGGCATCAGGTCAAGCAGAATTGACTCGGCTGCACGAGCAGCTGATGTAGGGCATGCTGTGACACTTCCTTTCATCTCAGTGTAACTGGCAGCGTTCGGAAAAAAGAATCACACCGCGGTGGCCACCTTTTGTTCGTCGTCGTCGGTGGATCGTCGTCCTCGTCATCGAAACTTCAGCCCTCCTGCTTCCTATGATGCCTGCGTCGGCGGGGCGTCCTCGGCAACACGTTTGGTAGCGTGTGCGCTGATACGTGGCTCGAGTGTATCTGGCGACCATGAGCAGCGGAGCAAGCAATTGTGCTTGGCATTGCTGACCCAAGGGAGCAGTCGAAATCGGTGTGGCATCTGCCTCCAAGTTAACCACACTTGCTGGCTGTTGTCTAGCCTCTGATGACCGCGTTCGAAAACGAGAATAACCAGCCAGTCCTCTGGGTTGGTTGCTGACGTTCGTTCGAACGCTATTGGTCCATTTGGCCAGTATTGCACCTACAGCCGGCGAGCATTGACCTGAACTTAGGGTTTTTTATCCTGTCTGTGAATGGTAGCTGATTGCCGTTGCCGGCATACCTAGATATCTTGGTTACATTGGTGTGCACTTCCCTGCACGCACCATGCAAGGACCTAGATTTAGGTCTTGTAGACGAATATCAAATAAGCTTTCACTTTGAAATACTTGCTGCAATCGTGTAAATGTGTGGTGCTCATGTGAGTGAGGTTGCTCGTGCAAGCCGTGGCAGCAATTTGAATAAGGCATCGAGCACTTTTGCACCGAACGTAGTAACAAGGTCGTTCCAGGTAAGTTGACCTACATGCACGGATAATGATAGACATTTTTATAGTATAAGTATAATGGTAGATATTCCCTTGTGTCCTTGGAGAACTTCTGACTGTCCTCGACGAGAGAAGGGCTGCCAAGATGCATGCAGTAAACCCGCACATGAACCGAGCCATAAACTAATCTGCCTTTGGCCGGTCCCACGGAAGAGGCACAGCTAGCCGGACAGTGGCTGCTATGGCCTGGGTGCAGGCCGGTGGTTCCAGGCTGTCTCGTGGTGGTGGCCGGTGCTTACTCGCCCGGTGCATGCTGCCTGGCTCGCCCTTGACTCGAGCCAGACAGCCCACTGGTGGCAGGGAGGCCGGGGCTAGTGGACCGGTCAGGCTAGTGGTAAGGCGACGGAGGAGGGGGAGCGGCTGTGGGCTGTTGCAAAGCTAGCCTTAGCCGAATACACGGTTGTTGAAGCTCCCCTTGGTGTCCGAGTGTCGTCTATGGTGCTTAGAGCGGCAACCTACAGCTGGCGAACCATGGAACTTGTACTACTAATGAGGTACTAATGATACTGAGGTACTAATGAGGATCACAATTTATCGAGTTGTGGATATAGTCAATACTAGATCATTATATATATATATATATATATATATATATATATATATATATATATATATATATATATATATATATATATATATATATATATATATATATACTGTTATTTATATGTTGTATATTTCATTTGTATAGAGCCCGAAGAGAACTTAATCTCTATTCAGGCGCTTCACATATGCCTCAGGGCTCGAGCCCACGACCTCAGCCAGGCCTTGGTCGGGGCAAGCACCTTAACCGCTGGACCATTATTGTCAATTTTGCACAACCCTGACCTTATCTGGGTGGGTCAATCATAACAGTGGGCTGATGAGGGTGGGTCTGCGACCCCTTGAGATAATTGCTGCCCTGGTTTGGCCCAGGGATTAAGGTGTTGGACTTTTGACGACCTCGGCCGTGGGCTCGAGCCCTGCATCATATATCAAGCGCCTGTGTAGAGATCTGGTTATTCTAGGGCGATATACAACCGGGCACTGTGGACAGGCGCCAGAGCTTATTCAGTAGTACCTGTCGCTTTCAAAAGGGTTTTTCCATGTTTGAAGTGATCGTGGTGAGGGGATCCGGCCGGTTGTCTTGTGACCGAAATTGAATCAAATGAGCTATTGGCTCCGCGAGCTTCAAGTTGAAAAAGCCTCTGCTGTTGCTTACTGTTGCTGCCGGTTCTGCCCGGTATCTTTTTAGAAATGCCGTCGTAGAGAGGCGAGTTCCGCGAGTTTGCACATGCAGCGCCGAGCTATAATTTAGGGCGACAGTGTTGCTCGTTGCATAAATTCAGACAGTCTACGCGGCACGTAGGCTTTCGAGCTATTTCTCGATTATTAGCTGACATGGCATCGCTCGGCGTCACGTGATCGATTCTGCTTTGCTGTGCACGTGCGAGTCTGTAACTCACTGCTGCCATCGAATATTTTAATATTTCTTGTGCACGATTCGGTGTGAGTGCCTGAAGAGACTGACTGACAGTCTGCCACGGGATAGTCCCCATCCGATGTGCGACCCTGCTGCACCGGCCGCCTCCTCGCTAGTCGCTCGAAAGGCGACACTTTCGAGCCTCGAGCTTCTTGCTTTAGGCGGATTTGTGAAGCTTGAACTTTGACATATAAAGACTGCCCAGCATGCTCGTCAGTAAATGCAATGGCTGATTCAGGCAGGTGTGCAAGTGCTCGTAGCAGACCAACTTAGGACGCCTAGTGAGGTAGCATTCATCAAGACGCATAGCTAGCACCTATAACGAACTTGAGCAGTCATTTGATGCTCCTCAAACTGACCTCCCAGATTGCTGCTGGCGAGAGTGCAAACTTCCTTCTAAGAATGACTTCTCGGTTGAGCGTGATCAACCTATGATGCTCGCCATTGCAACACGATCGCGTAATGGAGCGGCTACGGGCAGAGAATGGGCGAGGTCGCGTCGCTCTGGGTCCGGGCTTGCCAGTGTTGTTTATCTAAACTCTCGGTGCTTGGCATTTGTAGATTTTTGGGCTTTCGAGCTCGGGTATCGGTAAATACTCGGCTAGTCAGGATTTGTAGGATAAGCTGCAATTTACCCAAGTTGTGCTTGCACTGCATGCCTGAGGCGTGCAGCGCAAGTCGGTATTCTGTGAAAATGCTAGGTACCAGTACACAAGCTCATCTAAGGATCAAATCAGCCGAGCAGCAACTTGCGTCAGCGACTTCTGCAGGGCAGTCTGCTTACGCAGCCGGATGTTTTAATGGCAACGAGGAGCTGGCTGCGCTGCTGCGCAGCGAAGCAGCGTTGTGAGTCCGACGGCGACGAGACTCGTGCTGGGTCGGACTTTTGGCGGCGATTGAGCTGGCACTTTGCTACTCACTGTCGTTGGCCTGCGCCTCAGCAGCATCGGTCTGTACGTACGATCTCGATATCCTGTGAGCCCTAAACCCACGACCTCTGTCGTGAAGAGTGAGTACCGTACCTGATGGGATATAACGGCAATTACAGTAGGCTTAGCAGCCATTAGTTTTTAGCCTTTAATGGTAAATGTCAAGAAAGTTCTCATACATTGACCGACAATTTAATGTGTTTAGGGTACCTTTCGAAAGACCAATATTAAAACTTTAATTGATTTTATTTAAAACTGGGATCGGAAGTTCTGAGGACTTCGGCATAAAAGAAAAAATGGTTATGCAAACCACGTCTAACCCAGATGTAAACAGCAACACATCTAGAAAAAAAAATTCCCGATATCTGTATAATATGCGACTTGTATCCCAACTTGTCCTTGACCTTGGCAGATAGAAATACATGCTTGAAGCTTTTTGAGGTGCATTCTTGTGACTTTTATACAGCTCCCTTTTCAGGGTAAGTTGGTGCCTTGTAAACTCCATAACTCGGCTAATACTTGACGTAACGGAGTAAAATTTAAAATGCGAATTCAACTCTGCTTTTTTTAAACTAAGCAACACAAATTTCTGATTAATAATAATAGTAGTTATACATTTGTTATAGCGCCCCCAGAGAACGTTTTCTAGGCAATTTACTTAACTTTGTTTGTTAATCTATCGCTTGCAATACGCCTTATTAGAATTGTCAGTCTGAGGCAGTCTCTGGGCCTTTAATGTTATATTATAGATTCCTGAGATCAGCGACGTTGCATTTTGTAAGCAGCGGGAATACAAGTAAGAAATTCAGAGCGCCAGCAGTCAATTAAATGTTCCAAAACCGTGCGCAGCTAATGATCATCCTACAATTTCTTATATTTTTTTTAGCAAATGACTACTGAGATTAGGCTAATTCGCCGAATCTTCGCCAATGAAATCTATTTCCAATGCTGAACAGACCGGATATCAAGTAAGAAAGTGGACTGAAGGGAATGGCTCATTAGAAGCATACTGCGTCGTGAATGACTAAAGAGTTTTACCTGACGTGTTTAAAATCGTCTAGTTGCCACAGTGATTGCGTCTAGCCGACGTCTCCTGCTAATGCGGCGTCGTATCTGCATAGAGCCAGTTCCCTTTCAGTTATGGACACTGTGCTCATGGCAGGCTGTTAAACACGGTCACCTGCGTCTTTTTATATATAGTTTTAAATAAAAACACTGAAATATCTTTTCCTTCGAGTTTTCCCCTAAAATCCAAATGGTAAACCCAAACCAACACCAAATCGATCCACTATATTATAAACACAGAATTTTTCAATCACTAAACATTCCACCAAAAAATCTTAAATCCTAAAAGTATATGCCAAAATGCGTTTATTTAACGTAAGTATAAACCATCGCAGGCGACCGCGTTAAACAGCCTGCTACGGGTAGTGTGCCCGTAGCAGAAAGTGAGCGGGCTCAGTGGATAAACGACGCCATATTAGTTGACCACTCAGCCTAGCCGCGATCCAGAGATATCTGCTGCTACGTCCGGACGGGACGGGCTGAGCACTTGCAATTGCAACAGAGCCTGCCTGCCTTTTATATGCTGGCAATGAAAGAGTTAAGCATTACGGGAGGGAAACCTCGCGGTTGGTTACGGTGTAGGATACCAGAAAATGAATTCCTAGAAACCACGTGACGTAGCAAGACGCTAATGACGTCGATGCTGGTCAATTCAGCAGCTGAGGCCACTCCCATTCGACGGATACACGAGTCTCTTACACGCTGCCAAGTCAACTCAAAAGCTTTATTTAGGTATTTACCCGCAGCTTCCTTTTGATCTTTTCCAAAGAAGAAGAGCTTCACATTGAAACTTGGGTCGTAGACTCTCATACGGAAGTGCTTCAGCCTTAGCCCCTACAAAAACATTCATTCTCGTATTTTAAAATCTCTTGAAAGGTCTGCGTAATGTGCGCTCCAAAGAGTAACATAATGTAAACAATATGCACCAGCAGGTAAGTCGATACACTTCAACGAAATTATTGAGACATCCCAATCGAACGCATAGGCAACGACTAATGCCACTAACACACCACGAACGGACTCGTTTGGCACCAGTACTAATTTAGGCTCGACCATCGGGCTATTAATAGGAACAGGAAATTTTTTGGCTTGTTAAAACTATCGAAATGGAGCTGGAATTAATCGTTGCAGTGTTTCGATTAAGAAAAATCACGTGAAGGCAGACGTCTACTCGTCCGCTGCTGACAGTGGCTCAACTAAGCCCTGCTCTGAAAGTGAAAACTAATTGCAGCACCGTGCTACTGCGACCCAGTGGCAGTGACACTAATTCTTAGACTTAGCTCATCTTTGGGTAGTATCTCGGACGATAGTCAAGCAGATACGTGAAGAGTACTTAACACTCAGAAACCTGGACCCCGACGCCCATCCAAACGGCTCTCAAAACTTAGCAAACCTGGGAACACCCATAAACATATGCAAACGTTTTCAAGAGTGCATAACAAGGAAGCTCACCAGTTTTGGATTTGTTTCATAATCAGAGTACACATATTTCGCACTCCTCTTGCTACCAAAAAGCAGAATTTCAGTGGTAGAGTGCGTTCGGGAATGAACTGTTCGGCTTTTTTTTTTAGTGCGGAGAGTATCAACCAGCAATCAATTCAATCGCGTAAGATGTGACGTTAGAGATGCCGAACAGTGTTGAAAACGAAAATAAATGCTCCCAAAGTGGGTGCAGTGAGGATTCGGCCATGATCCCTGAGGAATTGAAAATGTAAAGAGGTAAACACGGCTGAGAAAGCGCTGCAGGTATTTGAAGGTGCAAACGTAGCGAGCGGTCAGCACTTCAGCACATCATGGCTTAACCCTCAATCGGCTCAGCTAGCGTATCTCTAAATAGGCTCTGCACTGAATTTTATTTTGGCGTCACGCTCCTAAATGACCTTTTATTGGTGATCACGTCTAGTTAGCTGTCATGACTGCTCACACTCAGAAAAGCAGCACAGCAAACAGTTTGGGCGCACGTCAATAAAGGCACCGCAGGCGAAGCACGCGCGCAACGTTCGTGACACTCCGTGACATCAGAAGCTCGCTGCAGACGCTCCATCGTCTCCAGAGACGAAGGCCAAAGCTGGATCAACCGGACCGTTTTATTTGACTACACGACTCTCAATATTGGGTGTGCAGCCCTGCCTACTTTCGCCGCTTTTCCCTTTATCTGCGTAGCGTAGCGTAGCATCTGAGAGAAGTTCTTCTTGCTTTTATGTACCCTCAGTTACCCGCAGTCAACGTGAAAAAAGGCAGGACGCAAGCTGACGTGCAGCGTTCACTAGCCAGACTAGGCTGCCGCAGACAAGCGCGGATCCAAAATTTCCCACTTGTCTAAAAAATATTAAATAATTTGAACGTTTTATTAATATTTCAAGTACTGCACCTTGGAGCCGTGCCTTGCATATTACAAAATAATGCTCTCAAAAGACTTCAGCATCGGGCAGCTTCCTCTGTTAACGGGATGAGATGCATTAAGCGAGTGAACCTACTTGCATAACCATAGCGACTTGCTGCCGAATGGAGTCACGGGAGCATTTCCGGTTACGAGTCAGCTCGCGAGGACCAATTCGTTTGATTGAGCCTAGGACCGCATATTCCCAATGATATTCGGACGGAATTCCATAACCGTATGACCCATGCCGCGTTATTTCCTTTCCAAAAAGCGAAAATGAAACGAGAATTTATGGAGCAACAACTACCGCTCGCAGATGCAGTGGGCAGCCGCTCGCGTGCGAGCGAACGGCGTCCCAAAAGGAAGTCAGCTATAAATTTACGAACGGAAATCGTGTGCAATGCATGTAAGCTGTCTCTATAAATATGCGAATTGTGTGAGAAAACCTGTTCTCGCAACTAAGCCGCACCCGCGTTAGAAAGACAACCGCAGAGAGAAGCGTGTGCAGTAAGATGAACACACAGAGAGAGAGAGAGAGAGAGAGAGAGAGAGAGAGAGAGAGAGAGAGAGAGAGAGAGAGAGAGAGAGAGAGAGAGAGAGAGAGAGAGAGAGAGAGAGAGAGAGGGAGAGAGAGAGAGAGAGAGAGAGAGGGAGAGAGAGAGAGAGAGAGAGAGAGGGAGAGAGGGAGAGAGAGAGAGAGTGGAATGAATCCGCGGCATATTCGAGGCAAATTCAAACGTGAAAGCGTTGCCGCGCTGTAGAAGCATTTTCAGGGCTATGCCCGCGCGCGTTTGGCATCGAAGGGAGTACGCCATTGGTTTTTGCTGCAACTTCCAGAGACGCCAGCTAGTTAGCTCACGTGCGCATAGCGATATATCAACAGGATATCAATATCAATAGCGATATATCAATAGGATAGCCTACGCCCGCACGACTCTTCCGAAAATGAAAGGCCGGATAAACTGAGAACCGCGGCGGCACCTTGCGCTTTGCCAAGTGAGCGCAGCTGATATGCTAGGCTCAGTCAGCGGCTAGTAAATGTAGAGCTTTCATTTGCTAAGGCTTGTCACGCGCCTGCCCCTCGCGCGTCCGCCCCGTCTCTTCCGCTTTTCGTCTCTACCGCTGCTGCTCGCTCGCGCGCCTGACAGATGAGGCTGGACGGGAGCGCGAAGCTGAACCTCCAGCCGCCTTAATTTTTCTAGCACTCGAAACCCCGAAGAGTCAATGCAAATCTGCGGAAGCGAATTGAAATTCGTTGCACCGAATTTGGGCAGCGGATCGATGACCTACAAGACCGGATGCGGTTAATGCGGACTCGTCATTTTTTCGACGATTTTATAAACTCCTCTCTCGGAACTTTAATTCCACTCATAATCCCCTGCACGCGATATGAAACTGGCCGCATGCTTCAACACCGCTGCCAGACTGCTACTCCCGTTGTCCCAGACGTTGCTATGACAGCGGCCTTTGACCGCGGCTATGCTGTCTTCCGTGGCCACTCCTCCATTGAACGTTCTTTATTAAAAATTGCGGTTATTAATGACAGAGTGTTTCTTATTGCGATCGGGAAAATGTCGCACAGGGAGTAGCGGAAAAGAGCCGCTTTCCTATGCATAAATTTCCTATATATAAAGCGCCTAGAACTAGATTGAGTTCTCTGAGCGCGCTTTATCAAGTGCATTATTATTATTATTATTATTTTCCTGCAAAAGCGGTTGCATATGCAACATCGACCAATGACTAACGAACTTTTTTGACACTAGTCAGGTTTCCCATCTACCAAGGTAGCGAATTTTGTTTTGGCATATGCCGATTTGAGCCCGCGATATCTTTAGCAAAAGTGGTTGCAGCTAGATTGGATGATCACTCCGCAAACACGCAAGTGCTTTCGCCTCCCTCACTCGAAGAATCGCACGGCCGCCACTAACGTACCTCTAGCGGCACCTATTTCTCTCCGCGCACTCGCTGTTCTGCGCCAGTGGCAGCGCGCTATCTGCTTAAGATCTCGCTGTAAAAGTCGTCTTGTGCTACTCGCGAGATAAAGGAGGACGTCGAAAATAAAGCGCGCTTTCCAAAAGTCCGCACAAGCCAAGCTAATAATTCAGTCTCGCTTTAATTCGGGATAATAGTGTATACCAATTCGCTCAATTCATGCGGCAGCTTCGCTCGCTCGACGTCCTAATCGGAGACAAACGCAATCCGATCAACGTGGCCGATAGATGCGTCCCAAAGTATCGAGACACTCACTGGGCCGCCTCTCAGCCGATAGGCAGTATCACTGAGGCTGAGGGCGGAAGCAAAGCGGACGTCACTTGGCGCCGTCGCGTTTCCTGGGGTCCGACTCTGCAATGGGACGCCCGTGCGGCGAGTCGCGAACAGGAAGAACGTAAAATCTCTTTTCCGAGTCGGCGAGTCAGGAGCGCGCGTGGCCGCGCTCCTGTTCCGGCCGCGCTCCCGTTCCGAAGTCGTCGCGGCCGGCGGGAGCAGGAGAGCCGCCGGCCGCGACGTCCGGCAAGCGGCAGCGCGCCGCGCACGCGTCAACGAGCAGCTGCGGCGGCCCGCCTGGGGCGCGCGGCTGAGCGACGATGACGACGACATCGCCTCGACGGCGACGACGAATCGTCCAGCGACGACGCGCGCCGACGATCCGTCGTCTCGGTCGGAAGCGACGTCGTCGTTGCGGCCGCTCCCCCTCCACTGCGCCTGCGCTCGCTCGCTCGCGGGCGGATGCGCTCGGTCAGCGATAGCCGCTCGTGGGCGGCAGCTGCCAGTCTCCTTCAGACGGCGAGAGCGCAGCGCGTCGAATTGATCGGGGGAGAGCGCCGCTGCGGCGCACCTAGCTGCGCGGCGGGCTGCGAGTGCCGCCGCGCCGCTAGGTGCGCTGCTTCCAGCTAGATATCGGCGTAAGGATTCGCGGTCTCGCCGAAGGCCGCACGTATTGCCTCAGATAGGCGCAGTCGGCCAGCGATGACGAGGCGACCTCGTTGAACCTGCGCGCCGCGTTCTTCGGCGGCGGCGGAGGCGGCGGCGTCGATGCGGGACTCTCAACCATCGGTGCCGGGGAGGCCGCGTCTGAAAATGGGAGGCCGAAATGAAAGCAGCTGCCCAGTCTCAGCAATCGCAAAGCTCAACCGCGCCACCTCGCATGAACGGGCTAGCTTGCCGGCTACGATAATGATAATAATATTAATGCTAGCAATAGTAATTGCTCGTTCGCACAGCGCCCGAAGAGAACTTAGCGTACTTCTAGGCGTTCTGCGGACCACTGCGAGAGAGAATCAGCAACAAAGTGTTGGGGCCGCTGGAAGCAGCGCGCGAAAAGACAGCGAGGAGACACGCGCGGCAGCTGGTTGGTGAGAGTACGGCGTAATAATAATAATAATGATAATAATAATAATAATAATGCACTTGATACAGTGCCCTCAGAGAACTCAATCTCTTCCTAGGCGCTTTACATTTGCTGCAAAGGGAACGCACGGCGAGGCCGCGCAGAACTAAACGACGGCCACCAAACCCTATTTTGCCCCTTATTAGTGCTATTAGCCGAGGGCACAGCAAAGCTGAGAGACGCGGCAGCGTGGCGCCCATTGCCTTTTCTTACACTTGCGAAGGAAAGAAAGAGGAGGAGTGACCGTTGACCCCGGTCCCTCGTTTGTGCCCCGACTCGCCGCGAGAGTTGGCATAGGCGGTCCCAGAGCGAGGAGCCGCCGCGAAGCGCGATGTCGTCAGCGAGGCCTTACAGCGAGCGAGACGCCGCTACGAAGTTTGCCTTGGTTAGCTCGAATGAACAAAAGCTGACGGAACTCCTCGTCGACGGGGCGCTAGCAGAGCGAGCGCTGCTAGCGAAGCGTCGACGCAGCCGACTGAGGCAGCCGCGGTCGAGTGCGCGCGTGGCCAGCGTTCGCTAGACGTCGGCTCAGCGCGCCGCCCGCGCTCAAGCCGAGCGCGGGCGCGTGACCGCGGCAGCGGCGACGGTAGCGCGGCGTCGCCGGCAGCCCACCTCGTTCCGGAAACGCGTTCTTGAAAAACTCGGAGGCCACTACGGCCTGCTTCCGCCTCGCTCGCTCGCACTGCTTGAGCATTCTGGCTCGCTTCACTTCGGCGTCGTGACTGAGCTCCGGTGTTAGCTTGAACGAGCGACGAACGTAGGCGTCGGGCTCCGGCTGAAAGCCGCCGCCGCCCGTCAGACGATGGACCGGGCACGGCTCGCTGTCCAAAATGCGCTTGATTTCCTGTCTGGTCAAAGGCGGCGGCGGCGGCTGGCAGCGATTGACGCTTCCGTCGGACTGCCGGAGGCCTCGGCCGGCCGCCGCCGCAGCCTCGATTTCGCTCTCGCCTCTTTTCGCCGTGGCGGCGGCCGCGACGACGACGCGGCCCGCCACCGTCGTCGTCGACTCGTCGGTGGTCGAGGCCGTCGCTTCCGGTTGGACTTTGGCAGCCGCTAGCCTCCCCGCGGCCCCGTCGCCGCCGCCGCCGCCGCGCGTCTCGGCTCGGTCGATCGGCGGCAGGTTCCTGGCTCGCGCGAGTCCTGCGGTCAGAAAGGCGCCGGTCTCGCCGCCCAGTGTCCTCAGCGCCTCTCCTCTGACGGGAACCGGCGTGCCGCCGCCGTAGCTCGCCGCGCCGACCTTTGCCGCCGCCGGCGAAGTGCCGCCCGGCCGCTCTCTGGCCGCCCCAGCAGCGGCTACGTCGCCGAGCGGCGAGCCGCTTCCGTCGTCGTAATTGAGCGCCCTGTCGACCGCGTGGCGAAGCAGCGGGCACAGCGGCGTCGGTCGCGTCGTTTGGCGGGTAGCGGCGACGTCGGGGCTCGCCGATGCGTTTCCTCCGCCCGCCGCCGCCGGTCGATTGGTAGGAGGCGCTGCGGTCGAAGCGCGCGACCGGGCGACCGAGGAAGAGGCGACGCTCTCCATTATTCGCAGGCGTTTCTTGATCTCAGCCAGCTGCAAAGAGCGAGCGCTCGTTAGGAGAGCTGTACGGAGTCTGAAAGGCGTTTGGTAGAAGCGGGCCTTTTCTTAGATACCAGAAAAAAAATCTCAAACCATCTTTAAATACAAGAGTCGCTCTCGCGAAGCAGCTACGAGCTGGGCTGCTCGCCCGTTTGCTGGCGAAGTTGGGCGTTACGCTAAGCGAGCAGGAGCGACGGATACCGTAACGGATAGCCGCGCGTCGCCAGTCGCCTGGTAACAGTTCGAACGCAGTAGGGAAAGCCAGACCGAGAAGATGATTAAGAGGCGGACGATTATGAAGCGATTATTAAGGAGTGCACCACTAAATCACGCATGAGCGCGCGCGCGCACAAATGCAAACGCGCCGATGCGCGTGCGCTGGCGCACGCAAAAGCCGATGCTCGCGTGACCTGCGCGCTGCTAGGCGCTTCATCTAAGACCGAAAAGGCGCGCTTGCCCAAAGTGCAAAAGAAGTAGTAGAAGGCCCGCAGATGACATAAAAGGGCTTCAAGTACAGCGCTCAAGCATTTCAAAGTAGCCTTAGTTCGTCTGCTACAGAAGCTAAGAATTCACTCTCGACTGACATTACAATATCTTATGACTTGGGTCATTGCCTAGGGGTAAGATGCTCGCTCTTCACGATACAGGTCGTGGGTTCTCAGCCTGCAGTGGGCGATTTTTTATAGTCTGCTACAAGCAGTGGTGATAGCCACAAAGGCTCGTCCACCGCTATGTAAATGAGGCTGTTAAATCAGCTAAGTTGTTTCGATGACTTTCAACAAGAAGCTAAAAATTTACCTGTCCCGCAACCAGCTCTAATCCCGCAACCAATCTAGCTGAGTTAGTGGGAATCGTTTTTTGTGCTTATGTTTGCTGACGCTGAGCATATCTCAGTAACCAAATGAAATTCTTTCTTAAAAGTATTTGTATAGCACCTGGAAAGAAATTTAGTTCTCACAGAGCGCTATACAAATGTCTTACTAGCCGTCTTCAAGACTACTCCGGTCCGAGAATGTCCTCCACGTTGGGAAGGTTGGCTTTGAGTTTACCGCATTGTCATCCGTAGCCTAATGTACCTAATGGTCCCAGCCAGTAGTTCGATTATCAGCGGAAAAGCTGGAGAGGCGCGCGCAGCGTATATAGCGCCCCGCTTCCGACGCGCTCGCTCGAGACCCCTCTAGCGACAGCAGGAGGCGGAAGAACGTTTTGCACCGGATGTCGCGCGTTCGACGATACGCTCGACCGTGCAGCAGCAAGCCAATCAGAGTGCAGCAGCCTCAACTCGAGACGGCGGAGCGAAGACGTGCGCAACGGTTGCTCGCTGCGGGCGGCGCCGCAGGTACGCTGGCCGCTTGCAGCCTGAGCCGAGCAGTCTAAGTCGACTGCCAGTCTAAGACGGCTGCTGCCGCCGCCGCGTCCCAGACGCCGACGTCGCCAGGCGACGACTACCCTGCGGGGCTTGCTTTCTGAGATCTCCTTCAAGGAAGATTTGAGCCGCACACATTCCCCGGCGGCCTGAGCGCGTCGACGGCTCGTCAACGGCCTGCGGCGGGGGAGGGGCGGCGGCAGCGGCTGCAAACATAAAATGGCGACGTTCTCTGCGGCAGGATGCAGCTCGGCGGTTCGATAGACGCCGCGATGCGCTGACGGCCCCGCCGTCGACTGCCGACACCGAACAAAGAAGAGTGCCAAGAGAGTCGCACAGTCGGCCGCACGCGAGCGACCTCGCATGGCAGTTTATTCCAGACGACGTCCGCGGCGTCCACGCAGACATCGGCCCAGCGATGCAGCGTGCCAACCACAGCTGCCGCTCGCAGCGCCGGTCGCCGCGCGCCAGCCACAGCTCCCGCGCGACACGTCGCGTATCGCGTCGTTACGGGGGGGGGGGAGAATGGCGCCGCTGGCGTACCGAATGGGGCCTGCAGACCCTGCCGACTCCGCCCCTTCTTGAACCGCACTTTTTGCCCTCCTAGGATTAGCTGCTACGAGCTCAAGATCAAGGCTCGGTCCGCCACGCCTTAAAATACATAAATGAAATAAAATAAACAAATATTGGCTGATTTAGCAGCCTTATTTGCATACCGGCAGAAAAGCCTTAACGGCTATCGCCACCGCTTGCAGTTGGCAATAAAGGGTGGTTCACTGCTGAATTCGAACCCGCGATCACGTTGTCAAGAGCGAGCACTTTATCTACTGGGCTATCGCGGCCTTGACCCTGACCAATCTCTTCGCTGCTGCGCACCGGAAACAATTACGGTTGGCCAAGCCGTCGACCGCAAAAATTGCCCCGCGGCGGCGGCGGGGACGGGTTGCCACGACGGCGCTCCTTTCCGAGGCAGTAATTCGTAAAAGAATCGTCGCACTCCCATCGCCAGACGACTTTTCACGAGCGCTCGAGGCACCTACTAAAGCGCGTCGTCCTTCTTCTGCGCCGCGAAGCAGCGCAGAAGAAGGACGACGCGCTTAAGCGGGTGCCTCGAAAGCTCGTGAAAAGGAGGCCGCGAGAAGGCAGAAGGCCCTGATGCTTGGCCGCGCTCCATGCGCGGCGGCGGCGGCATGCTGATCGGTCGCACGAGGCGTTCGCCGATCGGTCGCCGAGCGCGAGAAATACAGAGAGAGAGAGAGTGAGAGAGAGTGAGAGAGAGAGAGAGAGAGAGAGAGAGAGAGAGGAGAGAGAGAGAGAGAGAGAGAGAGAGAGAGAGAGAGAGAGAGAGAGAGAGAGAGAGCGTCGATCGCCACACTGGCTGCGTCCCCCACACCCCGGGCAGCTATCCCTTCCGATGTTCGCGAACCGCAGATCGGTGCCGCCGAGGGGACCGCGAAGAGCCGCGGCCGCGGGGTGCCACAGCATCCGGCCGGTGGCTCTTCTGCAGCCTCCTCTTTGTCCGAACGCCGCCGCCCGGCGTCTAGCGTGGCCCCGCTGAGTAGCGGCGGGGGTGGGGTGGGGTGGGGTGAGTGGGGTTTCGCGCGACGGGCCGGCGAGCGCGTGCGCTCTCTCGCTCTCGGTCTGACCTCGGCCATAGTCTCGTAGACGCTCTGCTGCTGCCGGCGCACGACGTCCAAGCTTCGGAGGTGCTCGCGGTACTGCACCCGCAGCTGCCGGTTCATCTCGGCCAGGGCGACGCCCTCGGACTTCCTCGTCTCCCTTCTCATTTCCGCTCGGTTGTCGCGCGTGTGCCGCATCAGGCTCAGCAGATCGTCGCCGTTCATCTGCCGCAGCGGCTTGAGCGAGACACGTCTGTTGAGGGCGACCGCTATTGCGGGCCCGCGCTCCGACGGCGACATGGTCGTCGTCGGAGCTGTGAGCGACGCTGTAGCCGAGTGCGGCAGCGGCGGACGAGCCGCTGCAGCTAGGTATCGCTGTAGCTGAGAGAGCGCGGGTGTCGGACGAACCCGATCCACCGTCGCCAAGGCGCCATCAATATTTCAAGAAGCCCGTCGGCGTTTGTCTCGCTCTCGCCTCGGGCACCGGAGCTAATTGGTCGTCGATGACCGTGAAAAGGGTTAGTTGTAACTAAGCCGATAGGCAGCCATTGTGTAACTTCGCTGGGCGTTCAGCAGTGCAGTGTGTGAACGCGTCCGAATTGCCACTCATTGACACGCAGGGGCAATATTGACAAGGCCTGCTAGATCCACGCCCTCGCAGCCGCCGCCTCCCGGGCCGAACCCGGTTAGCCTGGCTTCCGAGCTTGTTTGGTGACCGCTGGCTCAGTCAGCCCAGTCTGTCACCCTTCGGCGCCCATTGCAGCGAAAGGGCGTGGCACCATCGGTGACGGCTCGCATGACAACAGGGCTGCTGCGTAATAGTAATTTGGTATAGCGCCCCCAGAGAACTTATTCTCAATACTTAAGAACTTAAAAATCTCAACGCGCTTGGGTGCACCTGCCGTCGGGCGAACTTCTCCAACGTCTCCAGAAATCATTCCGAAGTTCGGCCTGACAGACTGGCATGCCAGACTACCCGAGCTAATTTGGCCCAGTGCTTAAGGTGCTCACCCTGACCAAGGTCATGGGCTCGAGCCCCGTGGCATATGCCTGAATAGAGATTAAGCTGTCTTAGGGTGCTATACAAATGAATTATTTACCCACTAAAACTACCTGGCAAGGCTATCACGACAGACTAGCTGGAAGGTAGCCTCGCCTCCGAAGGAGGATGACTAACGAAGACCAAGATGGCCACCGGCCATTCATCTGCAGCTGCCTCGACGTCGGCAGCCTCGGCTCGACCAACGAATGCCTGTCGCCCAATGCGACTCGCAGGCAGAAAAGAAGGGCGGAGCTTAGTCGTGGTTGTGAATAGAAATAATGATTGGCGCCAGCTGAGCGTACGCGAAATCGTAAAAATGGTGACTGTTACTGGAGTGCAACACTAGGTTACGCTAGTGCAGATTCAAATCTCGCTGAGTTGTCGACCACAAATAGTGCATTCCCTGACTAATTAGTGCGGGAGACTTGTACGCATATACAGACACAAGCACACATGCACGCACACACACGTAACGCCGAAGGCTCGGCGGGGTAAGCTTGACCTGCCGCTTACCTAGCGGCGTAGCCTATCGCCTAATGCCGTTCGGTGCGCGCCTACGCGCAATAAGCTGGCCGCCACGAAACGAGCGTTTCTGGCTCTGACCTGCTTACCGTTACTAAAAGGGGCCGCGAGTCCGCGGCGTGAATTGGAAGCGAGACACAGAGATTGGGGATTTTACTGAACTTTATTCGCAAGCGCACAAAGTCGCTGCGCGTCTAGTTCAGCTTTATCTCCACACTCCTCGCACGTTCTCAGCTACACTAACACTCTTGCGGAGGGCATACTCCTCCACACTAAGCGCGACCCGGACCCTAAACCCTAACCGGTGAACTAGGAATCCGTTCCCACCTGTGCCAAGGGAATACCCCAAACACGCCAACTTAAACACTCTTGCGGAGGGAATACTCCTCCGCACTGAAGCGCATACCGGAGTCTAAACCCTGACCGGTGAACTAGAACTCGGTTTCCACCAGTGCGACAGGAATACTCCACACACGCCAACTCAAGCACTCCTGCGGAGGAAATACTTCTTCACACTGGGGCTGCTTACGTGTATAATGGGAAACGACCCAAATAGACGGAGCCCGAACCAGAGTCTAAACCATGACCGGTGAACTAGAACACGGTTTCCAACAGTGCGGCAGGAATACTCCACACACGCCAACTCAAGCACTCCTCCGGAGGAAATACTTCTCCACACTGGAGCGCGAACCGGAGCCCAAACCCTACCCGGTGAACTAGAGCTCCACACACGCCAACCACGCCTAGCTCGCACCGGCAAATCCCTATACCGAGACCACGTGCTAACGCGCACACTCAAAACACGAAAGAACACAAAATGCCAGCTCGGGCGCGATTCGACCGTGTTCGGTGGAGTTCCACCGAATCGTCCTAGCGTTGTCTCGTCCTGTTCCGTCCATCGTCGGCGGACAGCCCGCCCTACCCCCTCGCTTTCAGAGAAACGAGTGCCCGACGGCACCGAGGCGCAGAGCCGGACCAAAGACAAGAGACACCAGGCAAAAGACCCAGAGCGAGCGTCGCTCGACTCTTAAATACTTGGCTGAGACAATGGGGCAAGAGCTTAGTGGTATTGGGCCCGACACCATGGCCCATTACGGTGAGGAATTAATACCTGCACTAGGCCACTGGAATGTCCCCTCTGTCCAGCTTGAATGGCGAATGGGTTCTAGACGATTCTTTTTGGACAGAGTGATGGCGAAGGTTGACAGGCCAGCCAACATCGATCAGCCGCTCCCGCGGGTATCGGACCAATTCCAAAGGCCGACTCGCCACCGCTGGTCAGAGAGCTTCCTGGCTTGCTCTTAAGCGCTTCCTCTCTAACCGCACTGACGCTCCTCTCTGGCTCACTGCTCCAGGACGACAAAGGGGCTCTAGCCCGCCGCCGAACAGCTCTTGTTCGCGCTAAAATTCAGCCAAAGCCAGCAGGGCGCTACACACATATGCACACACACTCGCATGCACTCACAGACACACACACACACACACACACACACACACACACACACACACACAGGCGTACACACACACACACACACACACAGAGGCGCACAAGCCCACAACCAAGTGAATTATTATTATATTATTATTACAAGCCGAGCCGGAGCTTCCACTCAAGGCGAACCAGGCATAAACAGAGTAAATGGGTTCTTCGGGAGTAAACGGCTGCAACAGGCTTTGAAAGAACTGTGCGGTGCAGCCGAAGTAAGTAGCGCCTGGTCGCAGTGCTCGAACCTCTCGCACGGGGTAGCAAGCAACTGAGCAGTGGCTGGAGGGATTCGTAGCTGTCTGGCAGAGCGCAGCGGAGTCATGTATCTAGGGGGGGGGGCTCACACCGACGGTAGAATCCTCCGTAGGTTTGCTATCCCCAAGGGCTGCTGCTGAGAGTCCGTCCCGGTGCTGGAGAGTACATCCCCGGGATCAAAGGCGAGTCAAGTATCGAGCGCCTCTGGGTACTGTAGGCCTGAAAGGCCAAAAGGAAACCCAAGGTCAAAGGCTAAACGTAGCGGTGGTCCTCAAAGGCATGACCCGCTGCACGGCCTGTCAGGCTCAACTCAGGCTAGCTTCAAAGCCGAGTTGGGAGTCAAACGCCTCTTTTGAAGATCATGTAACTCAGACCCACGTAAACATGCCCGGCAGTCGGGCCCTTCCCTCTCAGTCCACGATCCTGAGGCGCAGGTGCACGAGTCTCTGCCGCCGCTTTCGCTGTTGCCCGTTCTGCTTGTGCACGGTCTATTTATATGCACAGCAGACAGGCAGGCAGCGGTCGTCCAGGGCAGCCGATTTGATCCGGTTGCTGGCGCCCTGTCTAGGTGAGGAGTGCTGCAGCTAATCGGACCGGAACTTCGTCTACAGCCTCGGTTTGCAGCTGATGAGTGGACGACGACCAGCGGCAGCCTCCCGCTGTATGCCAATAGTAATAATAATTATAATAAATAATAGTAATTGCTGGTGATCAGTCATTCTACACCCAGTGGTACAGTATTAGAGCATCATAAAAACTATAAATGTTATTACTTGTTACGGCGTTATCGATAATGAGAAACCAGCGTGGGCTGAACACCGTAACAGAAGTGCTGAAAGAGTCAGCATGCAAGCCAAAGAAAAGGGCTCTTCTTTCTTAACATACCTAAAGAAGCAAACAAGTCATCTACTAAACTGCCAGACGGGTCGCGGACAAAAAATACTGTAGTGGAGCGATTTCCAGATGAGCTAACAACAGTATTATTATTATTTCCAGATGAGCTAACAACAGTCCCAATTCCAAAGCCAGACAGAGACAACTGATCAACAAGACAATATAGTTCAAGTCTTGCAACAAGTTGAACCGGAATTGGATTACAGCCACCCTGCCACATGGCCATCTGACACTATTGGAAACACGACTGCATTTCTAGTGTGCAAAAGAGACCGCAGCAGCTTTTGTCAGACTTCCGAAAAGAATGTAATTAATTCATTTGTATAGCGCTCCAAGAGAACTTAATATCTATTCAGGTGCTTCACACATGCCTCGGGGCTCTAGCCCACGACCTCAGCCAGGCCTTGGTCGGGGCGAGCACCTTAACCAGTGGACCAAACCAGCCTGGCTTCCGAAAAGAATCGCAAAACAAGAGATTTTTTCAGCTCCGTTACAAAAGAAGGCTTGCAAATGGGCAGGAGATGTGCCGCCTGTGGTTGATGTTTTCTACATCAAGAGATGTAGTAGTCTGCTTTTGCTGTAAACCGTTAAGCAAGAAGGCTAGTATGTCGTCTACGCAGGAAAGTGGCTGTAAAGATTACGAGTCTGAATTGCTGACGAGAATGAACTGACATCGAAAGGACATTAGGTTTTTTCGGTCCGTACAAAATTAAGATCGCTCTTCTCTTAGAAATCCCTTAATGTACTTATATTCTTGAAATATTCTTCTAATAAGTAAAAATGCGTTAATTTAGAACTTCTAACGAAGATATTTAATGCCGAGCTGGTTTGGTCCAGCGATTAAGGTGCTCGGCATAGGTTAAGTGCCTGAGTAGATATTAAGTTCTCTCGGGGCACTACACAAATAAACTATATTTATTTCTAACAAAACGTTCATCACATCATAAGCTAGTAACTAAAATTAGTGTGAAAATAAGTACACAACTTTTTTGATAATTGAAAACAGTAAACACAAGTTTTTCAACAATGCATTTTTCAGAAACCCTGCTTGTATAGGCCTCGGCACACGAGCTCAGGGGGCTAGTGCAGCCACTAAGCTGGTGGATGTACTCAAACGTCACGACCCATGTCACAGGCTCGAGTCAGCAGCGGCAGACCCACTGTGAGCAGGAGTGATGGCTGCTCAGGGTCTTCTGCAACTATATAAAAAAGGCTGCTGAATCAGCCGTAATCTGTAACTTACACTTTAAAAGGAAAAGCAGAGGAAAAGGAGCCAGGACCACCACCACCTGAACAAATATTTAGCTGTCGAGATCTTCAGCAGATGCAACCTGCTGGCGAAAACCCGACATTCTACGGTTACTGTTCCTAGCCATTTGGTAAACATTTCTCAAATTGCAAAGGGAAGGCCATGCCATAGGAACCGTGACGACCAGCTAAAAAAATAGACTGCATTTGAGACCATCAACACGTCCAGGCTGCACGTGCAGCCCGATGCATGACGTTCTCCGGATGGTACTCCTAGCCACATCATATGAAGTAAATGCTGTTTGTAAAAATGACAACACTGTAATGTTTGATGGTGGAAACTGCATCAATATCTGCAAGTCTTAACAAAAGGTCACAGTTCAATCAGACCATACTGATTGATGATCACTCATGAGATCAGCACCCAGACGAGATTAGCACTCATCACAGACGAGTCCGAAGTGGACAATTTGAAGCACACAATCTGACAATATATTGCTCACCGACCAGTCGCTCATCGGTGTAGGTCATCAAAATGAATAGCCCTTCACAGGCTGACCGTATAAAAAGGCAGAGCATACAGCAGTAGACAACTAGGCATATTGCATACGCGACTGCAAGGAAGTGGCTTGCCGGTCGGTTGTCGGCTGGCTGGCAGAAATACCAGCCAGCCGATAGCTGTTGCATCATTGGCTCAGTCGAGGCACAGAATAGCTTTTCTCTTTTGGGCCGCAGCAGTGCGCCACCATTCATTCATTCATACAGCTTCGAATACATCTCCTGAGATACTCGGATGTAGTACTCCTTTTCTTCCACAGTCATCTGAGCCACCTGCTCGCTGGTGACCTCGTGGAAGGCAATGCTACGGTCTCCTATCTTGATAAACACTTCCTCTTCATCCTCGCTTTCCATGAGTTCGGCTTCTGCAGAGGCTGCAACCACGGGGAGCATGCACAAGCGCTCAGTCAGGCACCAAACGCCGACACCACAGCAGCCACCGCTCAGCCGAGTGTCGAGCGCACGCAGGCGCCAATGCAGCATGCAGGCGACAGTGGCGCGGTCGTAGGAAACTCTGCGCTTTAGATAAAAATACTGATGCTGAGCAGCCGAGGCAGCGCCAGCAAAGCCAGCACTGGCGAAGCGGCAGTTTAGACTCTTGGCAGCCTCTCCGTGGAGAGGCTGCCAAGAGTCCACCGAGTGCCGGCCGACGCAGATGCAGACGAGGTGGGCGCGAAACGTGCCGCCCCACTCGATAGGGCAACCTACGCTGAAGAGGAAGGCGGCCATATGGCTGCGCGAGGCACCCAGACGGTGGGCGAAGCCGCTGAGACGACTGCCCGCTCCACCCTCGTTGGCGGCGGGCGGGCGTGCGAGCAAGCGCGCGGAGCCGCGAATCAGGCCACTCACCTGCAGCGTACAGTGACTGCTTGGCGGCGGAAGTCGAGTCGTCGTCCGACTCTGCGCTGGACGAGCCCGACTCGGCAGCGCCGCCGGACGCCGCTGCGGCGCTGGCCCTGTCGAGCAGAGCGGCCGCCGCCGCCTTGCCACGCTTTTTCTCGTGCACCAGCAGGGCCTGCATGATGTCGGTGCTGGGCAGCGCCGGCACGGCGGCGGCCGCTGCTGCTGCTCCTGTGCGGCGGGAGCCGCCGGCCTCTGCCGACGAGCCGCCGTCCTGCTGAAGCGATCGGCGCGATCGAGTGAGATGAACTGCGAGCGTCAAAAAGCGGCTGCCAAACGGCAGAGCAGCTCGACAGACAAGGACAAGCAATATGGGGGTGGGGGTGGATGGGTGGGTGCAGGAACACTATTGTGACTAGCACGAGAGGTGTAGGGGGTGGCGGGTGGGGCTGGGAAGGCAAAGGTGGGAGGAGGCAGCGCTGTCATGAGCCACAGTTCGACCTCATCCCAAAAGGAGCCAGCTCAAGTAAAACACTAGCAGGCAATGAAAGTGCTCCGGGCGGCAGGGCAATCGAGGTGGAGAAGCAGGCGCACGGCCGGAAGGAAGGCCAAAGCCGGAAGGCCGTGGAGGGTGGCAGCTTCAGGAGGCGAGAAACGACAGGCGCCACAATTGCTGTCACTGGAAAGCTGCCGGAGGCGTGCGAACGCCATCGCGCCGATTCGGCTCGTCTGCTCAGGTCGATGCAAAAAAATAAGTCGTAGCAGAGGCTCCACGAGATGACAGCCAGTGGCAAAGCGGGCGCAGCAAACGGCCTCGGGAGCCGGTGCACAGGCACGAAACGGCCAGGCCTGCCTCCCCGCCTCTGTCCCTCGGCCTAGAAATTTAAAGCTGCCGAGCAGTAGCGCTGATCCGGTAACTGTTAGAAGAGTGGCGGACACTGCCAAACCTCGCGCCCCGAGAGTTTTTTCAATGGCGTAACATTGCTCGCTTTTTGCTTCGTGTTGCAGCGTTGAGCCGGTCGCAGAAGCAAGTGCAGGTGCCCCCCCCTTTTCTCGGCAACAGTAGTGCTTGCAGCTGCCTCGATCCCTTCAGTTACCCATCCCTCATCACCGTGCAAGCACTCACCAAACACCGACTGCCGAGCAATACAAACAGGCACATACGACGGACCCGTGCGCACAAGAGCTCGCGGAGCTATGCGCTTGCTGCTCCCAGCAACACAGCACTCGGCTAGCAGACGCTCGCTGACTGACGTCGCAGGCGCCGAGTTCGCGTTTGCCCTACCCCCTTCCCTGCTCACCCGAGGGGCTAAAAACGCTGCTCGATCCGTCGGAGAAGGACTAACAATGTTTTCCGACTGCTGCGGTGATGCGTGATGCACAGGGGGGCGGGATGAGGCCACAGAGCCCTTCCCTAAAACACGATGCGTGATGGTGCCACCGGGGACGCAGAGCGAATATTGGCGCCGTACAGAGCGAGGCAGCAGCTTGGCTGAGGCGGCCACACTCGGGCGCTCACAGGCAGCGAGCCGACCTCGGGGGGAAGATTCGCTCGGTTAGCCGCAGCCACCTCAGTCGGTGGCTCACGTAGGGCTCACCTCGGGCAGCCTCACCACACCGTCCACTGTGCTCTCGACCATCCACACTGGGCGCTCCTTGATTGGCTTCTTGTCTGCTCCTCGGGCTGCCGCTCCGTGCTCGTCAATGCTGACGGTGACGGTGCTCTCCATGAAGCCGTAGTCAGCGTTCTTGGTGGCGTCACCGCTCCACGTGCCCCTCTCTCCTCGGGCGGCGCCTCGCTGCGCGCCAGCCTGGCT
The DNA here is from genome assembly GCA_009760855.2 of Cristatella mucedo. Lineage (NCBI taxonomy): Eukaryota > Metazoa > Bryozoa > Phylactolaemata > Cristatellidae > Cristatella > Cristatella mucedo. Next base: position 79,218 of record WPIO01000299.1, read on the forward strand.
GGGCTTCCTGGAATGGTGCGCGGCAAAACCGGTGAGCGCGCGAGTCCGGATGCGAGCGCTTCGCCGCTCGGTGGCAGCAGAGTCGGGCAGAGCCCTCGGCGCCGCCAGCACTTAGCAGGCCAAAGTGCAGCCAAGCATGAGCACGAGGTAGCTCGATGCTCGCAGCACCGTCGATCGGGGTTGAGAGGGCATCAAATGCCAGCAATCGAACGCCATGCGAATGACAAGTCCAACCGCAGACGGAAAGCACGGCAAGCGCACAGTGCTGGGACACAGCGTGCATCGGTCGGGCGCAATGCATCGTTTGGTGGCCCGATCGCGGCGTGACGACGGAACGACGGGCGCTCAGACCTCTCTCCGGTAAGGTGAGCGATATCTGTTGGCTCGGGCTCAAGGATCTGCTGTGACAGTTTGTAGTCCTCGCACTGCTTAAGCAGTGCGTACACGGGCTCGATCTGTTCGTTGAACCTTGAAACAAATGCAGACGAACACCGAGTCACTGTTTGCACATCAAAGAGAGTAAACATGGGGAGTAAAATATGGAGAGAGAGAGAGTGTGTGTGTGTGTGAGAGAGAGAGAGAGAGAGAGAGAGAGAGAGAGAGAGAGAGAGAAGAGAGAGAGAGAGAAAGAGACGAAGATAGAAAGAGGGAGAGAGAGAGAGAGAAAGAGAGACAGACAGACACAGACAGACAGACACAGACAGGCAGGCAGACACAGACAGGCAGGCAGACACAGACAGGCAGGCAGACAGACAGACAGACTGAGAGAGAGAGAGAGAGAGAGAGAGAGAGAGAGAGAGAGAGAGAGAGAGAGAGAGAGAGAGAGAGAGACAAAGAGAAAGAGGGAGAGAGAGACAAAGAGAAAGAGGGAGAGAGAGAAAGAGACTGAGAGAGAGAGAGAGAGAGAGAGGGACAAACAGACACAGAGAAAGAGAGACAGAGCGACAGACTGTGTGAGTAAGCTAGCAAGGAAAAGCAGTGAGGGTGGAGAGTTCAAGATAGATAGCCGGGGAGCAGGAGATTGAGGAGTGCTCTCCTTGTCGTTCAGTGAATGCCAAAAAAAAGCGACCGCCCATCGCATGATGCTCGGCAACAGCCTTGCTGCCACCGCTTAGACAGACAGAGAGAGAGAGAGAGAGAGAGAGAGAGAGAGAGAGAGAGAGAGAGAGAGAGAGAGAGAGAGAGAGAGAGAGAGAGAGAGAGAGACGAGAAGAGAGAGAGAGAGAGAGAGAGAGAGAGAGAGAGAGAGAGAGAGAGAGAGAGAGAGAGAGAGAGAGAGAGAGAGAGAGAGAGAGAGAGAGAGAGAGAGAGAGAGAGAGAGAGACAGAGACAGACAGACAGAGAGACAGAGAGAGAGACAGAGAGAGAGAGAGAGAGAGAGAGAGAGAGAGAGAGAGAGAGAGAGAGAGACAGACAGACAGAGAGAGAGAGAGAGAGAGAGAGAGACAGACAGACAGACAGACAGACAGACAGACAGACAGACAGACAGACAGACAGACAGACAGACAAAGATACAGAGAAAAAAGAGCGGCAGCACGCGCACGCCCGGGAGGAACGGAACGCGGCAGCGACGACAGCATAATGGCAAACCATTCACTCGCGGACGTAGAGGGCGCCGCAGAAGCGCTCGGCGACAGCACGGTCGCCGCCTCTGCACGCTAGATCAGGCCGGCCCTGCGAGAGTTGAGGCTGCGGGGACGGGCTGGAAGCGGCAGCGATGGTGGGCGGCGCCCGCCGCACCTGGTGATGAGCGTGCGCGCGTCTTTCACGGGGGCGGCCGACTGCTCCTCCTTGAGATCGACCTGGCAGATCATGCACAGGAACTGGCCGGTGGCCGGATCGAACAGGTGGTCCGCCTCGAGGTCGGTGTAGGCTTTCTCGCACGAAGGGCACTGAAATGAGGCTCGCCGCGTCGAGTCCCGCTCCTGCGTCTCGAGCTTGCGTCGCACGTGGTCGAGCTTGTACTTGACGACGTTGACGAAGCCGGTGTAGTTTATGAAATAGTAGTTGTGCTTCGTGGTCTTGCCGTCCGCTTCGGTTTCGACTTTCATCCTCGTCTTGAGGAAATGCTCGTTCCGGAGAGTGTTCACGTACGCGCGCAGCTGCTTGCGGTCGAACTTCAGCAGCTCAATCAGGTCGTCTTCCTTCATGCACGCGTTCCGAATGAGCATGTCTATGAGCAGCGTCTGCTCGAGGCCGTAGAAACCTCTAACGATGTACCGGAGCAGCTTCTTCAAAGGCTCAGGGACCTCCGAGAGGACCTCTACGTCCATTAGGGTGCGGGTCGAACACAAAAAGAAGCCGTAAGACCGACCGACGTACCAACACCGCCGCAGCAGGCGAGCTTAAGAGCGAGCGATAAGCGTTCTTCAATGGACACGCTGTACTCCGAAGGTCGAGGTCAACCAGCGTGATGGCGGGTCGTTCGGTTTCCTGCGCCGTGCGGCTCTAGCGGCGTACCTCGTAGCCTCAGCGCCTCGCGCGATCCAGCAGTGTTAAGGGCGGGCTCAATCGGAGCGTCAGGGGTTTTTAACCTTAAAGCCTCGAGTGGCTTGTTATTTAGCGGCTGCGGCCGGAGAATCATCGACGACTCGCTTTCGGGGCGATTGGCCGCCTGGACGCTCGCCTCAGGCATGCCGGAGAATCGTGGTTTGTCACCCAAGTCGCCGCGATGGACGACGCCTGCCGAAGTGATGAAAGCTCGCCAGCTGAGGCTGGCCCGCAGACGCTCGGCTGCAACGCTCGTGAAGCCCGGCGATGCCGCCGGCCCTCAAGCCGACAGCGACACCGTCGTGGGCAGTCGTGAGTGCCATGCGCGAGAGCCGCGAACCGTCGCGGCGGGCGAGTAGAGGGCCGCCAGTGGCCTCTGTGCGCGTGCGTTCGCCGCTGCGCCGCATCGGAGGTCCATCCGTCGCGTCGGCGGAAGCGTACTGCATCGCCTCGCGGTGCGCTCGCCCGAAGCTGTCTGTGATGGGCCTGCTATCGTTGTTCACCTCGCGATTTCGTGCAGGAGGCGTGTCTCAGTGCTCGCCGCCGCTCCGGCCCCGTGCGTCTGTCCGTGCGTGCGTGCGGGGCGGGGGCGGGGCGGGGCGGGCCGCTTCGCGTTATCTGCCCGCCGCCATTCCCATGCGCTGCTGCTGTTCGTTTGTTCGTTCTTCGCGGACCTCGCGTGCTTCCTCTGCGGTAGACTTCTTCTTTGTAGACTTCTGCTTGCGAAGCTGGCGTTGCTGCCGTCGCTGTTTCGCTTAGGTACTTGCTGGCTTAGGTATTTGCTTGCTTTCTTCTCGGCACTTGCCCGGCTTTGCCCGGCTGTGTCGCCCATGCATTCAGTGTGCAAGCATTTCGGTGTGTGCACGTCGATGAAGCTTAACTGTTTCGGGTGGCTACCGTATGTAGTATTCGAGTGCCCAAGGTCATGATCGTGTTTCAGGGACCGTTAATCGCCCGGGCTTCTTCTAACCGCTGTCCCCGAGTGTCCTTAATGTTGGGTTTAGCATGCTGGCCTGAATGGGACACTTGTTTGCTTTTGCATGCTTGATGCCGTGTACGCAACTAACCCGCGGGTATTGATTGTCTTGCAGTGAGCTGTAAAGCACCTGGATAGAGATTAGTTGCCTTAGGGTGGTATAGAAGCAACCTATAAGAATATAAATTATAATTACACTTCCATGTATACTGAAATAAGAGGTAGGCTGATCTAGCAGTAGGTAGAGGAGTCGTAGTGGTCGTCACTGTCGCTTGTAGTGGACAGTTAGAAATTGCTTTCTGCAGCACTCGAACCCACGACCTGGGTTGTGGAGTGCGAGCACCCTAACAGTAGGCCAAGACCCCAATGGCTAGGGTGAAGACTGTAATATCTTTAGCAATAATACATTTGGATAGCACCCTTAAACAACTTAATATCTTTCCGGGCACTTTAGATTTTTTGCAAAGCATCGCCGAGCTGGTTTGGCCTAATGGTTAAGGTGCTCGTCCCGACCAAGGTCTGACTGAGGTCGTGGGCTCGAGCCCCGAGGCATATGTGTAGCGCCTGAATAGAGATTAAGTTCTCTTGGGGTGCTATATAAATGAAACGTATTTTATGATCGAATGGTTAGTGGCTGCATGATCAATGTCAACAAGCACTACATGGTTAGAAGTTAAATGCACAGGGTCAACATGCAAATATGGTTAGTGGCAGCATGTTCAGTGTCAGCTCAAAAAAGACGAATCATATCGACCTAATAAATGCTGTGAATAAATGTCGTCGAGTCACGGAAAGTCATGAAATCAGTCGGTAGTGAGTTCTAGGCTTTGGAAGCATTTTGAGACCGTAAAGGCACAGTCTCCAAAGGATTTGAGGTTCACATGATCTAAACGATTTGAGTTAGAAAAGCAGGTGGTATTATGCCTAGCATGATAAGGGGAGTAGATCGGAAAGGTAGGCTAGAGCCAAAGAACGAATGGACCTAAAAGTGAGTGACAAAACCTCGCTGCACTGCTTGATTGGGAACCCAGTGCAGGTCAACGAGAAGTGGTTGAAGGTGTGGCAATTGAGACGCTCACGACAGAAGAAAAGCCAAGCGCAGAGTTTTGCACCAACTGTAAGCGCCTGATTGCACAGGCAACCATTAAAATATATTAAGGGACAGAAGTCGAGATGGGATGTCACAAATGCTCGGACCAGTTTTAGTGTAGCATTTCTGGTTTACTGGTTCAATAGCCTCATTTAATTAGCCGTAGAAGAGCCCTAGCAGCAATCGAGCTGCTTGTAGTGCCCAGTGGATTCATCATGACGAGGCCCACGTGTACATTCTTCTACAGACTCGTGTCGATTGACATGGCATCTTGACTATGGGAGGCCGCTGACATCCAGTTATTTTCCCTGAAATTTCAGACCTCACTCCTGTACATTTGTGATCACTGTGGCTCTGCCATTCTGCTTGTGAGAATTTTAAACAATACTGCCAGCCGTGTTGGCCTGTAGTGCATTGCTTGTTGACAACTGTAGATGCTGTCAAAGTACTCGTACGAGTTGACAGCCGTGTGAGCATGTAATGCACCTGCATTGGTCTCATTAGCTTGGGCCTTATGTATACAGTGCCGGCACACTTTTGCCTCTGCAGGCCGCATGCCACGCCTATATATATATATGCTGGCTGTTTGACTGCAAATTTGACTGGGCAGCTGAGCAAGACCCTACCCCGTGCGAGAACGACAGGCTCAATCTGCCAAATTGCGCAGGCACGGCCAAGGATTGTGCTGCCTACGAATCTTCGTCCGGGCGCTCGTAGCGTTCGACAGTGCGCTTGTGTGCGTGCGTGCGTGAGCGTGTGCCGCAGGCCGCACCCAAGGCACCGACGACCTCGGCTGCGCCATCTTGTGCTGATCAGTCCACCCGAGTGCCGCTCTTGCCGCCTCGTGGACGCTGGCCGTGTCGTCGTTGCATTTCATTCACTTTTCTGCCGTGCTGCAGCACCGCCGCCTGTCGCGACCACGCGGCCGAATCCGTTCGGCTCCTTGCCGATGTCTGCTAAACGGAGGCTCATGTCGGGCGTGCAGCCGGCGGCAGTGAAGAGCGCAGAGGAAGGCCCGGCTGGTGGAGGTGGCGGCAGCGGCACCGATGGCGCCAATGCCGACTTGCCATCAGCTTCTCAGCGCTCGGCACTTCTCAGAGTGCTGGACGAAGCCTCGTCGACGGCTGCGGTGGTGGCTGCGTCGGCGGTGAGTGCTTGCTGTGTCGATATCCAGCACGGGCACATTCTTGCTGCGGGATTGCAATTCCTCTAGCCGTCGCGATTGTCACGGGCGTCATTGCTTTTATCAGCGACTTCCAGCTGTGTGCAATTTCAAAATGCAGCGCGACCAGAGGCCGTCTGCAGTAGGACTGAGTGCGGAAAAGGGTTTCCTCTCGATCGGGAGTCGATCCCGAAACCTCTGCTTCGGTGTTTCGGTACAGTGCTCTACCGATCGTGCGATCGAGACTGGTACTTTTCTTTCTCCAAAAGAGACACTCAAAAAGACATTTGAGAAAGGGCTCCGTAGCCTGGGCTTTAAACTTTCACTTTCGTGCTCGTGCCGAATGCCCAGAGCTACTGCTAAGCATGCAGCAGCAGCGGTGCTAAGCCTGGGCGACAAGAGAGCGCATCCGCCGAACGACACTGTACAGTGTGCTTGGGTGCTTGCATTTGTTTCCTCATCGAAGGCACTGTTTTGACTTTCGAGATCCCGAGATCGGCTTGGCCTCTTCTATCTCATTTTTCGAAGAAGAACAATTCAACTTTAAGTGCAAGTCTGACCTTTGGTCGAGTCTTTTACACCGCGAGTCGCCTGTTGCCTTCATCTCACATCTTTCGGAAGAGCTTCTTTCTGTCGAGAGAGAGATCATAGATCGTGCGGCATCTGTTTACTTGAGCCATCAAGTAATGGTTGTCACTCCCCTTCGTGGTGGGCTGCCCATGGAGTCTTCAAAGTCACTGCAGATCCTTTTGAATTGTTCAGCCTTATTCGTCTACCGAGCCCAGGCCAAGTCTAACCGATCAAAACACAGCTGCTGCAGCACCCGAATAGCTATGCGTGACTGCACTAAGCCACAACCACGAGCCTTTTAGGGCATCGGGGGACGAGCATTTTGCTGGCATCGGTTGCAGAAAAAGAGAAAGGGCTAGCTGATTTAACAGCCTCATTTTATAGCTGAAGAAGAGATTTACCAGCTATCACCAGCGTTTGTAGTGGGCAATAAAGAATTGTCCACTGTAGGGTTCGAACCCACAACCTGGGTCGTGAAGAGCAAGTGCCTTACGCATGTGCTAAGACTCAGGGACAGACTCTATTGCGATTTGTGGTCGATCAGCAGATTCAGTTCAAGATGCTCCTTGTGATATGTAAAAGACGCCAGGGTCAGGCCTCCTTCTATATAGCTGGCATCGTTACAGAACTACAAGCCACTCAGATGTCACAGATCCAGGCAGCAGACTAGCAGTTTTATGCTCAGCTGCCTCGGTATGCTTTGAGGGTGGGGATGGTCTTTTTCTCACTAAAAAAACACCAGCTGATATAACAGCTTCTTTTGTGTAGCAGCGGAAGAGCCTTTACGGCTGTCACCACTGCTTGCAGTGGCAACCAAAGGATCGCCCACTGCAGGATTCGAACCCACGACCTCGGGACCGAGGTCATGAAAAGCAACCGCCTTACCTAGTGTGCCATCACGGCTCACACACCGCTACAGGCTCGGTTGATCAGGGTTTAAGACCTGACTTTTCCACAGTTAGAGCAAGTTTGAATCAGTCACCCCATCTCTGAAGGATCTTCTCGTGCTTCCAAATGAGCGGCAAACTTCGTGCCCATTGCACGTTGTGCTGTCGGCACACTCGAGCCGCAGAAGTATCGGCAACCTCTAGGTAATAAGGGGTAGCAGGCATTCGATCGGGAATCATTACACTGAAGCATAAAGAATGCGGACCGAAAGCCGCTTAGGCTATGAGTGCGCTATACAAAACTCTCCTACGTAACACCCGTTGGTGGTCTTTATGACTTTGTGGAGTTACAGACGGAGATACATTACATTACATTACAAGGAATGCTGTCAATTAGCTTAATGTCTTTCATGGTGGATTTTTCATAAATCAGTGCATGCAACAGGAAATAGTGAGAGAAAGCATCTTCCACTTTGAATTTATAAAACAGTGACGATTTTCTCATTCTACACCACATTTAAAACACACTGCATGGTCTGCTTGTGGGAAGGTGCTTAAACAAGGTGCAGTAAAATGAAAGCAACAGTGCACCGGCCATGCTCACTTCCTAGCCACACGCTATTGCCAATCGGCATGCCAATCTAGTTCACCGATTCTCAACCTGTGGGTCCTGACCCGTTTGTGGGTTGAACAGCCCTTTCACAGAGGCTGCCCAAGACCATCGGAAAACAAGCATCTCCACATTTTGCACACAATAACTTTATGGTTGGGGTTTGCCACAACATGGTGAACTGTATTAAAGGCTCGAGGAATTAGGAAGGTTGAGAACCACTGGCCTAGAGGCTGGGGTTGGCAGGAACCGTGCTTGAATGATGGCCAATGATACCTATTCCATCTTCCATTTGCTATCCCAGCCGGTCTTAGGAACCGATCGCTGACCGGGTGCAACCCTGAGTGGCCTGCACCGCTGGCTGCCTCCTGGCAGCCTCCTGGCAGCCGGGCCGTGGGTGCCATTAGGATGGTTGAGAGCCACAGGTCACAGATCACAGGTCACAGATCTAGTTGAATCCCTCTACGAAGGGCCGAATAGGACTTGGTTGGCTTTCAATTGCTTTACAATTTTGAATTGTGGATATTTGTGCTAGGTACAAGCTGAAGAATGTAGCTACGATCACTATCATAGACAATGCAATGAGACCGGGCCCCCATGCTGGGACAGATTGATAAAGGGCGAAACTTTGAGCACCATACCACCCGTGCAAGGTTTAGTGCTCGTAGCCCCTCAAGCTGCTACTGGGGAGCTCGTTGGTAGGTATGATGTGCGGAACTAAAGAGAAGAAGCCAATTATGGTTTGTCTTTGTCATGGATAAATTGACTCGTTTGCAAATGTCTTTACGATTTCAGTGGACAAGAGTGCACTGGAACCGTGAGACTGGAGCGAAATCGAACTAGGCGACGAGATTAGGTTTGCGATTGCTTGTTAAGTGTATGCCACGTCGCTCCGGTATAGCCACCACGGTGCTTTACGAAAACCGCTGGTGCTTGTCAGTCATCTATTCTCTTAAACTTTCCACGATTTTTTTCATACGTTAACCTAACTCGTTTTCGTAACTCTCCTACGACTCGCCTCATTTTCTTTGTCGGCCGGTAAATCGTAATGGGAAACTTTTCGGACTGAAGTTCTTTCTGCTTGCCAGCTGCACCTCGTGCAGCGGACACTCCCGGCCGGCCAGCCTGGCAAGTTGGCAGATTGTTAAATATATCTGTCTCTGTTTAGAGCGTCACCACTTCGTTCAAGCCCGAGTCGTCACCGACGGATTTGTTGAGAGAAACCGAGTCACGTGGTGATAGTCCACCACTCAAGGTAAGAGGTGACCCTGGATAGATTGTATCAGGGCTTGTATGTTTTCAGCACAGCTTTGAGTGCCGAAGGACGGAAGTTTCGATCGCTATATCACTGGGCCGGTACCGCGAGAAGCTAGGCGGATCGCCCTCGTCTCTCTGTCCCTTTCTCTCTCTCTCTCTCTCTCTAGCTCTCTCTTGTTCTCTCTCTCTCCTCTCTCTTTTTCTCTCTCTCTCCTCTCTCTTTTTCTCTCTCTCTCTCCTCTCTCTCTTTCTCTCTCCTCTTCTCTCTCTTTTTCTCTTTCTCTTTCTAGCTCTCTCTCTTTCTCTCTCTAGCTCTCTCTTGTTCTCTCTCTCTCTCCCCTCCTCCCTCTCGATCTTTTTCTCTCTCTCTAGCTCTCTCTATTTCTCTGCTCTCTCTATTTCTCTCTCTCTCTTTTTCTCTCTCTTCCACTCTTGGCAACCGTTTTTCTGTCTCGAGGCTGACCGCCTTCGGCCGGCCTGAGCTTTGATGTGACCTAACTTTGGATGTAAACTCGTCCACTAACCTTCACCCATCCTGTCTAAACCTTGTGCTTAGATGTCCGTCCTAGTCAGGCGCATGCGGAGGCTGTGACCACCGCCGTGCTTGGCCGTTGTCGTAGCACAGGGCGCTTCGTGCAGTCGAGTTTCGTGCTGCTCAAAGGAGGGACCGTCCCACTCAGCCGGGCTCGGGCTTTTCCGGCGGTGCTGCTGCTGCTGCTGATGCTGGGGGAAGGAGGAAGAGGAGGAGAAGCCGACGCGCGGCTCGCCTTGCCCGCGCACGAACAGGCGAGTGTCGCGAAAGCGTTGCAATGCGCATCTGCCTTTTTGCGTTGCATTTAGGCGTTCTCTCCGTTTGCCGCCGGCGGCGACATCGGCTACCGAGAGTGCGGTCGGACGTTGCCGACGGACTGGACGCCCAAGACGCACGTCCGCCTCGTGTCCTGCCAGCCTTTCGCCTGCTGCTCCGCCCTGCCGCGCACGACCGACGAGGCGAGGGCGTTGAGGGCAGCCGCCGGCGCCACGCTGCCACGTCCGGCCGACGCCGATGTGGCTGTTGACGGCCACCTCTGCAATGATTCAGTGGTACCTGATGCTGAGCAGCACTGCCGAGGGGGGGGGGGGCTACAGGCCCTACCCGGCATTCTCCTTCCTGCGGTTTCCTGAGTTTGGGATGATGGGCGGCTGGAGGCCCGCCCAATGTTGCGTTAGCGTCTGTTGCGCTTGCGACATGTAGAGGGAGCTTCAGTGGTTCGACGAGCGTTGCAGCCTCTCCTCAGCCTCCCTTGTCAAGCGTGGTTAGCTTTTGCGCTGACTTCGAACCCACTGCTTCGGTATGGTGTTCCGTCGTCCTTGACACTTCCCTGCATCGGCTCCATATTGGGTGCAGGTGCATTGAGCATGGCCTGCTGCTCATACCAGCGGCAGCTGCGGCTGTCTGCCAATGATCCACTAGAAAGGCCGCTGCCCAAAGCTCGTGCACGCCAAAAGGGCAGAGCCGTGTTTTGTTCCGTGTTGCTTCAGCAACTCTAGCAAGTATCGCCTGATGCGTCCACGCTTGTGTGCCTGCAGGCAGGCAGCAGTTTTATCGGATTGAGAGAAGAAAGAGCACTGATCTAACTAGCAGATATAAATGCGTGACTAGCCCTGTTTGCTCGTCAACCTGGGCGGCCATTTTCCCTCATCAAACTGTCCTTTCGTAGTGTGCCAGTGGCTGAGGCAGCATGGTTTATGGTTATGCACGGTTATGCAGGTTTCAAGCCCCTGACCCTGCCGATGCCGTCTCGACACGTGATGTTATCTGCCATAATGTAACGTGTCTCCGTCTGCACTTGTGCTGCACTTTCTCAAACTTCAGCCTTTAATGACATGATCTGTTTTTGCTCATCTCCCGTGTTTCGTTGGGTTTATGCTGGGCAAAATAGTGAGTATGCTTTGCTGGCTTTACCTCCGCAGAATATTTCAGTACAGGGTGTCACAGCAATCAGCCCGGTTTATTGTGCCTGAGCCAATCTCGGCTGCTGAGTGAGGTCGTAGTCATAAAGATTTCAAGTTTTCTTGTACTCTTAATGGTACCTGTGTGTTTGAATAAAAACAACCATCCTCCATAGCTTCCTAAGCCCTTCTCGTCGAGTGTGGATATCAGCCGCAGTGCCAGCAGTGAAATCAGCCTAAGGCCCTTGCAGCGACTATTTATTGCGCTGAGGTCGAAGGTGAAAGCTTCTATGCGAGCGCTTGCGTTGCAGGTGAAGCTGCAGCGTGCTCTGCTGTACTGGTGCTCTCCCTGCTTGCCGGGCTTCGATCCTTGCCGCCCCTGGACGGCTGAGCGAGACAAAGTGCCGTAAGTGTGATGCTTCTGCTGCCAAGGTGCACGAGCAGCTTGGTAGAGATGTCGGCTTAGAACGTCTGCTTGTGACCTTGGCAACGTGTGCTCACCCTGATTGCTGCTGCTGCTGTGTGCGTCGCTCGAAAGAGGCCGTTTGTCTGTTTATTTAGTGCCAGCTCACCTGTGGTGCTGCCAGCACCCATGAAAGCTGCGCTGCGTGACGATTGGTAAGTCACTCTTTCAGTCACTCCCCCCTCCCCCACCAGTGTGCTGCTATGCCACACCTCTGCTGCCTTGCTTGCAGGCTCAGCCGTGCTTGTTGCTGATGGATGCCTGGTAGTAATGGCAGCGTAAGACTGAAGCTTATTGATCAAGTAGCCTGTAGGCAGTCTCAATTCTCTACTGGACCGTTGCTTGTATTTTTCCTACGACATTTGTTCTTGGCCTGCCACCAACCAACAACGATCAGACGAACCTAGTAGCCATGGGCAAGCCTAGTGCCACCCGAGCAAAGCTGGAAGATCTTTCACCTAAGCAGCTCTTAAGTTATCATCATGATCAAACATCATCACATGCTCATCTATCATCATTCCAGTGACGGTTGCCTGCTATATGGAATTTGCTTTTGCAGCAAATGTAAAGCGCCTAGAAAGAGATTGAGTTCTCTGAGGGCGCTTTATCAAGTGCATTATTATTATTAATATTATTTTTATTATTATCTAGGCTACTGCAATTGCATTTATTTTCGAGACTACCGGCCTGCTTTAATTATCATATGCAACTGATATGCAACTGGTGCAAAACCCAGCATCTCGTCTAGCCTCTTGCAAAAAAAATACAACTGATTTTAACAGCCTCATTTGTGTAGTGGCAGAAGAGCCTAAACGGTCCTCGCTGCTTGCAGTTGGTAATGAAGGGTAATAATAATAATAAGAATGCACTTGATAAAGCGCCCCCAGAGAACTCAATCTTTTCCTAGGCGCTTTACATTTGCTGCAAAGGGAAATGCAATTGAATGGTGAGTAATATCATGCTTGATAAACAAACAAAATGAATACCATGGTTAGGGGTGACATGCACAGGGTCAGCATGCAAGTGTGGTTAGTGGCAGCATGCAGCAGTGTCAGCACGCATAAGCACATAAAGGATTGATCACAGGGACCCACTAAACGCTGTCCTAAATAGGTGCGTTTTAAGTTTTCTTAAATGTGATCAAGTCAAGGGATGTCGTGATGCAAGTCGGGAGTGAGCTCCAGGCTTTGGGAGCATACGAACTAAATGCATGGTCTCCAAAGGATTTGAAGTTTGTACGAGGTATAGGTAAACTGTTGGATTCCGAAAAGCGGGTGGTGAGAATCGCCGCTGCAGAATTTGGACCAAAAATAATCGGTCATCAAGATCGAGCACATTACCTCCTGGGCTATCATGGCCCAGTCAACGGCTTCGCTGCAGCGTTGCGCCAGTTCTGTCTGAGCTTCGTATGCGAGGCATCTGAAGCCAAGTTTAATCGACTCGAAGATCTTGCCTCACTGTTTGCGGATCGCTCGACCAGCCTGCGCCACTCCACCTATCCGACCTCGCTTTTCTTTCTCCTCCAGTCACGTGCTCGCTCCTTGCGCTCCTCTTCAGCCTCTGTTGTCTCGCCATCGCGTGCACAAAGTTCAAGCTTGTTTTAGTTATCGGTCCTTGTGCTCGCGTGTTCGAAAGCTCCAGAACTCGCTACCGGGTTCTGTCCACGTGCACATTGACTTTACAGCGATTAAGTCTCAGCCAAAGGTCAAAGGCCTCGGTTCAACACTGCTTTCCCTGCTGGCCAGTGCTAAGCGCTTGTGAGCGCCACGCGCTTCTTTTGTCCCTTCATTCTTTTTATGCATGCTGCATGCCTGTGCACGAATAAGTGTGTGCCACACGTTCAGTGACAGCCTTCTTATATGCTGCTGCATGTGTATCCAGGCTTGATATGCTAGCGTACTTTTGCATTATTGACTACGCGCGACGCCTAGCGAGACTGCCAGTGCATTTGACATCAGAGTGTGCTAGAACAGCCGAGCGGTGCGCAGTGATGGTGACGATTGAAAAATAAGCCGGTAGCTTAGCGCTGCCGCTCGGTGAGCGGCGCCGGGCGGAGAGAGCTTTGCTCTCTCCGCCCGGCGCCCGGCCCGATGGTGCTGCTCAGCCGGCCTCTCCTCCCTCCCCGTGGGTCAACCGTGGGGCCGATTTGCGAGTCGATCTGTGTGAAGAGGTGACGTCACGTCGGTCGCTTCTCAGGACGGAAGCCTCGCGAGCGTAGTCGCTCTTCGTTTTTTTCCACACTCGGCGCTACGTTCGATCGCGCTGCTGCTGCTGCTGCTGCTGCAGGGGCAGCAGCTTCGTCTCGGCATACGGCCTGGTGAAGAGCTCGGCCATGCCGTACTTCTACATGATGGCTCATTCGTTTGCCGCTCTGTTTCGATCGTCAACTGACGCCGGTCGTACGGAGATCGCCTGCGAAATGACTGCGGTGCTCACGCCCACCACAGCTGGCCTGAGACGAGCCTTGCGAGCCGGAGGTTCGTGCTGCGGAGGGGACAGGCAGCATCAGTATCTCTTTATGCCAAGTCTCACGTCTGTCTTGCCGCTATCGCTCTGTGTGTGTGCGTGTGTGTGTGTGTGTGTGTGTGTGTGTGTGTGCGTGCGTGAGTGTGTGCGTGTGTGTGTGTGTGTGTGTGTGTGCGTGTTTGGGTGGGGAGTCGTCGAGCAAAGGTCGATTCAACGTTGATTCGAAGGAAAGCGAAAACTCGAGCCGAAAACCTTTGGTCCGTCTCGGCGTTTGAGCTCGGGTAGTGAACGCTGCGGGCGCCAGGTTTCTCAGCTGTGCCCGTCGTGCAATCGTTTCAGGTGTCGAATTCGGCATGGCGCCTCCGCGACAGCTCAATCGAGCCACCGCCGCCCGCGGCGGTCGCCACCGAGCGAGTGAAGCAGCAGCAGCAGCTCGCCTCGAGCAGCAGCCGCCTCTGTCTCAGTCTCGCTCCCGCTCAGTAGTCGAGCAGCGTGCTCGATCCGACCTCGTGGGCAGGTACGACCGAGCCGCTGCTTGTCGCCAGAGTGGTGTGGCGCCTGCCTACGTTCGGCTTCGTGCTTCTAGGCTTCCGGCTCTTCTAGGGCTCGACCTGTCGACGGTGCGGAGGCGCCATTCGACGGTGCTGCCGACGACGACGACGCCGACAAGACAGACGACGAACGAGGCGTCGCCGAGGATGCCATGTCCGACGACAGGTGGCTGGAGAGCCTCGGCGTCAGCAAGGACAGCCTGCCCGGCCTGCAACTAAGCACCTCCATGCGGTGAGGACCCGAGCATTTGCTACTGCAGCAGCAGCAGCAGCAGCAGCTGCGAGTGCTTTTCCTGTGATTTGTTGCCGTCGATTCTGCTGGCAAGTCCCCCTGGCAAGCTTGTGCGTACTCGGAAGATGTGGCAGCAGCCGGAGCAGCGCGGGGCTGCTGCTGCTAACGCTCCGGCTGCTGACGCTCCGGCTGCCGCTCTCACGTCGGCTGAACGTTGCTGCGCAAGCTGCCCGCGCCTGTCTTATGCTGGCCGGAATTCGCTGCTGCCCTCTGGCTGAATGCAGCTCATTCAAAGCCGACGTCGAGACTCCTCCAGCTGTGCTGTTTTCACGTGCATAGCTGATTCCATAGAAATCATTTCATAGAAGATTTCAGCTGCTACCACTGCCCGCTCTAATCGTTCGAAACTGCACCCGACAGAAGATGGCTGCCGACTGCTCTCTCTCTTTGCGCGTGCGCTCCACGAGAGCGGTTGTTCCTCTCTTTCGGCAGGCAGTCGGAAGCAGAAGCTAGCTTAGACGGACGCCCAGCGTCGCCCATATACGTCCGCGGCGCTACCACCTGCGTGCACGGCCTGTTCAACTTCCTGCTGAACTACTCTGGCTGCTTTGCCACGACCGGAGCGCGTGCCGGCATGCCGCCGACGATAGTCGCGCCTGGGCCGTTCCTCAATGCGAGCCTGCAGAGGATGAAGGTATGACTCTGTACGGTGGGCGAACCGCTCTCATGCCTTCAGCACTCGCTCGAATATGTCGGCAAGATGTAACAGTTATATAATAATAATAATAATAATAGGCTGTTTATATAGCTCCCCAGGGGAACTAAATATGTAGTTTACCACTTAACAACTCATTGCAAGGGTATCTATAACTAAGGATTGGTGATTGAGGTGGCGTCAGTATTTTTGCCTTTGGAGCAAGACCCGAAAGTAGTGGAAAATGGTTGCATACTATCATGGCGCTCATTTGGCACGGACTCGGCGCTTGCTAATCGTGTGGAATTAGGACACAATTTCGTCGTCTGCTTGGGGGTATCGGAACATTGCTGCTAAGGTCGCTGCCCTGCTACAAGGGGGGGAATTAGCCTTCTTTCTCCTGGCTATACCATTGGTTAGTTACATGCACAGTATCCAGCAGAGGCTCGGAGCTCAGATTGATTGAACACAGAGGATTGGAGCCCCAGTGGCATGGGGGTCTGGGGGGGGGGCAGAGCCTCCCCTGTGTAAAGGGCGTCTGCATGTGTCTCCTCCCCAGTGTCTGCAGCAAGCGAAAATTTGCCAAAAAAATGACGCCGAAATGGCCAGTCAGAGAGGCCATGCCGCAGGCCGCTCGAACCGGGTGTCAGACTCGGCTTTCCTACCTACCAGGCCACCAGAGGAGTGGCAGCTGCCACCCCTTGGCTTCGCCTTTGGTGTCAAGAATGTGGAAACAGACATGCTTGGGTCAGCATGCTCAAAGCAAGCGTTTAAGACACCTCAGGCTACCAGCTTGTAGGACATGTGGCAAGTAAGTATGCGCTGAATCAATCACAGGTAAATAAGCTAAGCACCCTGGAACCACAAATACAAGCTCACCAGGGCAAAGAGGAAGCTTACCAGAACTGGTGCATCTTTAGTCTATGCTTGTTTTGAGCGTAAGGCTGTGGTTAAGGGTTTAAAGTTGATGGAAGACCATCGTAGGTAGTGACTGTAGCGAGACGTGGTAAGATTTTGTGTTGCATGCGCTGGTGCTGAATCACCAATTTGAATGATCACCCAAGAAATCAGTTTAGTGTAAGGGATCGCGACACGACCATAATGGAAGAGCAGGTGGTGCACTTACAGAGCTGACGGAGAATCGGATAGGTAGGCTTTGCTGCAACAAGAGAGAGCAAAGGACATGCCTTAGAGCCAGATTGTAGAGAGTCTTGAAATTGATTCGACACTTGATTCAAAGTCAGTGAAGCTCAGACACAAGTGGGTGTGCTGCGGCGATCTACGGTCGTGATGGCAGATCAGCCAAGCTGCTGCTGAGAGTTTGCACTTTGCTTACAGTGTTATGAACAAAAACAGGGTCGTTTGGGGGCGCATGCTAAGGCAATGGATGGGTGCGACAGAAATGCGCTTGAAAGGTTCTTACCCAATGCACAAGTCCAACAGCCGCGTAAAACCATGTGTACAATGCATGCATTACATGCGCTAAAAGGAATTTGCACGTCTGCCCATTGTCTAGTACTGTGACACCGTCTCTATTTATACGGTATTTTCCCATAGTACTTCTGTCATGTCACGTGGGCATGGATGCAGGCCCTGGCAGTTGAACATAAACTCCGGTGGTTATCGCCAGAGCCACCGCAGTAATGGGGTGGGGGTTGGAGGCCCAGGCAGGTTAGGTAGAGATGTCGGCAGGCTAGCAGCATAGGCGACTCTGGCGAGCCACGAAACCTTTGGTCATACGTATGGCCAGGGTAGGTGCTTGGAAGCAGCCGAATAAGAATTGGACGTCTCAAAAGCCGGATCAGTTAGTCTGTACAGCTACTGTCAGCTGTAAGCTTCCGTTTAGTACTGGCGCTATTGCATTTATTGGACCGTCAGCAGCTTCCTATACCACGGAGCTAACAAGTGGGCTTTAAACGTTCGTCACAAGGTAAACTCATTTATAAATGTGGATATGTAGCTGCACTAGGCAGCATGGAAAGAATAATGTTGGCATTTCGAGTTGAATCTGCTGCTTACAGTAATACCAGAGGACTCAGTCGTAGCAACTTTTCAATTTCGATGCACAAAGCTGGCAACTGCCCTCATAGACCTGGTTAAGCCTGCTGAGACCTGTTCCTCGGTCCCGGCGTCCACCTGTTCCTCGTCCCCCGAGGCTTACTATGCCTATTGGCTGTTAGTGAAACCACTTGATGCTTTCTCTGTATCTGTATCTTTATCTCTGTCTTCTGTCTCTCTCTCTCTCTCTGTCTCTCTCTGTCGCTGTCTTTGTCTCTCTCTGTCGCTGTCTCTGTTGCTGTTTCTGTCGCTGTCTCTGTCTCTGTCTCTGTCTCTGTCTCTCTGTCTCTCTCTGTATCTGTATCTTTATCTCTCTCTGTCGCTGTCTCTGTCTGTCTCTCTCTCTCTCTCTCTCTCTCTCTCTCTCTCTCTCTCTCTCTCTCTCTCTCTCTCTCTCTCTCTCTCTCTCTCTCTCTCTGTCTCTCTCTCTGTCTCTCTGTCTCTCTCTGTATCTTTATCTCTCTCTCTCTCTCTGTCTCTCTCTGTATCTTTATCTCTGTCTACTGTCTCTCTCTCTCTATCTCTCTCTGTCGCTGTCTTTGTCTCTCTCTGTCGCTGTCTCTGTTGCTGTTTCTGTCGCTGTCTCTGTCTCTCTCTGTATCTGTATCTTTATCTCTTTCTGTCGCTGTCTCTGTCTCTCTCTCTGTATCTGTTTCTTTATCTCTCTCTCTGTCTCTCTCTGTATATGTATCTTTATCTCTCCCTGTCTCTCTCTCTCTGTCTCTCTTTGTCGCTGTCTTTGTCTCTCTCTGTCGCTGTCTCTGTTGCTGTTTCTGTCGCTGTCTCTGTCTCTCTCTGTATCTTTATCTCTGTCTACTGTCTCTCTCTCTCTCTCTCTCTGTCTCTCTCTGTCGCTGTCTTTGTCTCTCTCTGTCGCTGTCTCTGTTGCTGTTTCTGTCGCTGTCTCTATCTCTCTCTGTATCTGTATCTTTATCTCTCTCTGTCGCTATCTCTGTCTCTCTGTCTCTCTCTCTCTCTCTGTCTCTCTCTCTCTCTGTCTCTCTCTCTCTCTCTGTATCTTTATCTCTCTCTCTCTCTCTGTATATGTATCTTTATCTCTCCCTGTCTCTGTCTGTCTCTGTCTGTCTGTCTGTCTGTCTGTCTGTCTCTCTCTCTCTCTCTCTTTTCTCTCTCTGTGTCTCTCTCTCTCTTCCTCTCCCCTCTAACTCTCTTCCTCTAACTCTCAGCCTGTATTTATGCTTATGTGCCCGATGATAGCTCATGCGCATTCAGCTCATGCTTAGCCTCCCTTATCGCTCGTTCGTCGTTGCAGTACCGCTCCCTGAAGCTGCGAAACTCTGGTGGTGCGCTGGTGGCCGCTGCCCGGAATCGGCCGCGCGCGGCCCACAGGGAGCCGTCAGCGGTGGGCCCGACACGCCGAGCGCGGCCGGACAGAGGCAGCACCGCGAGGACCGGTGGATGATGGAGGTCAGCGGAGGGCACCATCGTGCCGCGCGCTGCTCTTCTACTGCTGCAGCTGGCCGAGCTGCAGAGGGCCAGTGCTAACGTCCTGCTGGGCACACGCAGAGCGGCACCGAGCCGTTAACGTGTCCACTCGACGCACGAGCTGCCGACCGAGGCAGTCGGCAGCGAGTTCCAACGAGCACTCGCGGCGTGGCGACCGCCGCCGAGCCACAACCGAGTCGATGGCCGCCACCAGGCTCGCTCGCCGAGAAGCTGCGCGCTAAAGCGAGCTCTCATACAGCGACTGGGCACGTGGCGTGACTGGAAGTGAGTCGCGACTCACACCTGTCATTCCGCCGCCGGTGCCGTCGTCCTGGCGTGTTTCTGCGCTGTGGCATCTCGCCGGCCTGGCCGATTTCGCCGCCCATGCCGATGAGCTGCGGCGCCGAGCCAATGAGGCTCGGTGGATCGCAGACCGGCAGGCAGGGCAGCATTGCTCACTGGCCTTGCAGGAGCCTTGCGAGGAGCTTGTGCTCCTCCCCACTTGTTGGCTGCTATCATTCAAAAGTCGGCTGCTCGGTGGCCACTTGAGTTCACCACTTTGCCTGCATGATTGATCTGCTTTCGATTCGCTGTCCCTTTGGCTGCAAAGGCGGCTCAGGGGCCCAGTGGTCTGCACGAGCACGTGACATTAGTCGGCGTGTTCGTCGCTAGTGCCCAGCTGCACATCAAATGAATTAGCAAATAGCAAAGCCCCCCAACCAGGCAGGCGTGGCAGGCAGACACGCAGCCGGTGTTAGCTGTCCTTTGTGGCTGCTAGCCAAATGCTGCCGTGGTTGACGGCTCTGCTCTTGGCTGCACACTGAGTACCTTGCTGGGCGATCGTTTCATTGCTTACATTATTTTGGTCCACACGTCCGTATTTCGGTGTCGATGTCGTTTTTAAGCAAATCAACAATCATTAAATTTTTCCATCTCACTGCGTCCCTTCAACCTCAATCTCCCAAACCAGGGCTGCGATTATACTATACCAAGTATGGTGAGCCAATCCCTGAAACGGGTCAAAACCTGGAGCTCAAGTCTGGTCAGCCGGATCATAGCTTCTGCAGCGCTAGCTCTTCTGCCTGGCAAAACTAGCTGCGAGCTGAGCCTGCGAAGTGGCAATCATGACGCCTATTGCAGGCGGCCAAGGCCCTCGGCTACTTAGCTCACGCCGGCCCGATTCAGCATGTCTCGTAAGCTTAGATCTACTCGACGTCAAGTTAAAAATAAAAACATTGGGAACAGCAGCTCGCTCCGTCTTGGGGTCTCATTCAGCCAGTGGTAAGTCTCACACCTTTAGTTGCATGGATTTTCGGTATCGCTATCTTGATGCCCGCTCATTTGAAGATGGCTATGGGCGATCACCCGTGTTTGGGCTGATCTACTCTGCTGGTGCAGCTTGAGCTGTTCTTCTCTAGAAGAATCTCAGCTCGGCCATGGCTGAGAAACATAGATGCAATCAGAGCTTAAATAATATCAATATTGGCCCATTTTTGTACAGCGCCTTATGTAGAACTGACCAACTCAGGCGTTACTTGGGCCAAATCCACTGCCAGACCTGTGCGTGTTGCTGTCCAACTCTCCCACGAAGCCATACAAACTCACTGCGAATCGTATGGCGTGCGTGATAGAGATCTGCGTTAGCCACCAACAATGCATTACTAACTCGCCAGCAAAGGCTTTGGTCCAACACGCGTTATCCACAGCATTCCGCTACAAAAATGCGAAACTCGGCTTACCGCACTAATTTTGAATACAAAGATATTACAATGAACTCTTAAAGCTCGTGCAAATCAATAATTGCATCCCGATTGCCTAGTAAAATTCGTGCACGTAGTGCAGTCAGCCAGCAAATAGCTCGGCTTTGAAGAAGCGGTCTGTAACAATTCGCAAAAGCAAGCTTGACCACTCATTGGCTGAAGAAGCTCCAATAGTCATTGCATCGTAATGTGAGCCAATTGTCACCGCAAAGTGAAACCGATGGAGTTGTCAAGCTTTCATTTGCTGCGTAGTATTGTCAACGAAGAGCTGCGTCATTGGCACAATGGCAGCCAATACCGGGAACTCCGTGGCCAATCGAGCGTAGATATCGACTCGCATCAAGATACGATTGCGCCACTCCACACTGTGCAGCTCACTGCACGCGGGCACTGCTTTAACCTACCTCCGAGCCCTCAGTGAGATAGTAGGGGCAACAGATTGCACTCGAACGCACTGGCCCGATGATACCGCCGCTGTATTGCGATCCATCCCACATCGCGGACATTTAGTGGGCTGCATGTCAAGCGCTTCTTGCTCGTCACAGCATTCCTTGCTTTAGATGCGTATCGCGCCGTCCTTTAAACCAACAGCTTAAGTATGATTACAAGCAATGAATGGCATCGACGGCAAATCGGCCCAAGCCATGCGCCATGTCGAGAAACCAAGGCATCTTTTAAGCCGCTTTGCTCGGTAACTGCGGTCAGCAGCAAGCGCAATCCGCAGCTAATGTGATGGGGTCAACAATCGCAATGCGTGCCGAGAATCGACACCACAAATAGGCTTCTCGCTTGAACAAAAGTTATACATCCGGTGCGGCGGCTCGCTCTTTCTCAGTAGCCTCCTCCTCCATTTCAACCCGTCATAGGCATGGACTTTCTGGTGCAAAAACAGCAATCACTCCCTAATTCGCAAGAAATCCCGCGTACCATCACAACTATTATCCGACTCATTCCTGTCTCCGGGAAAAGCTTTTAATTCTGATCGCATATTAGCATATGCATACTCCAGTGGTCAAACCTCTGGGACTTTGGAAGACTCAGTCTTTGCAGCCGATATTCATAGTCAGCTTGCAGGCTCAATTGCTTTTGGTAGCCCAGCCACAGACGCGGGAACTAGCCATAATCAAGCCGAGACAGAACTAAGGAGCCAGTTGGGAAACTTCTTGTAAGAGGTCGTGGAAGACAGCTCCTGTCTGATAGATCGGACGGGATGGCTAGGCTGTAGAAGCAGTCTTCTGAATAAAAGCTTTGAAAATTCTAAGCTGGCTGTTGAAAAACGTGTCACCTGGATCTCGGAGTCACGTAGTGATGCAGTCGCACACTGTGCATCCTACCTACTAGGAAAAGCTAAAACCTTCTTAATCCAGCCAGCCACGCTTAGGGTGTTTGCATATGAGCAATCTGTTCACGCTTTTAAATCATTAAGCTTCACAGAAGCCAGTTCATCCAGTGATGAAAATGTCAACGGTGCAAGGCAAGCACTCAGTTTAATCTGTGGTGCAGCAGATTCCGGATTCGGTTTGAATGACAAACTACAGCTGAATATCTTCCTATATATAGGTGATTGCCCATGCTAGGCCTACCAGCTCCAGAGGTTGAGTATAATGGACAAGAGCAAGGAAACCGAGATGGACCCGAGGAAACTCCATGCGACCCGTCTCCCGGATGAGACCTCGATCACCGTCGTCATGACGACGATTGAAACTGAAGACTGCACGCGGGCGGTCGAACCACGCTGCCAGTGTCTTCGTCTGTCAGACCGGATCGTGTTATTCTCAATCGTTCAAGTAGGAAGATCGTGATCATCGTACTGAAGTGCAGCCGATGATCTAGAAGAGCTGGGACCGTGACATTCTGCTCGCCTGTTGACATAGAATCTCGTTGTTAGACTGACTGAGAGTAGCTGCAGTGGAGTGCTGCCTGTTGAAATAAATTTCGTGTTGCTCACTGCTATTGCTAAATCGGAGTCCAAAAGCGTGGGATCGTGTGGGTGAGATGACAACGGCGTGGTGGCCTGCAGTGGGGGACCGGAAACAGAACGCAGATGATAGCTTTCTCCAGCTTTGGTGAGCAGGCGGCTGTTCAAGCGAAGCCGGCAATTTCAACTCTGGAAGCACGCTTGAAATAGAATGAGCCATGCGTCTCTGCCTCCGACCGAATGCGTGGATCACGGAAGTCGTTACGTAAGTCATCGTGCATGTTTTTAAAATCGTGGCTACTACATTTACGGTGTGGTATTTCTTTGCTGGTACTTTCCGAGTAGAAAGCAGTCGGTGCTTTGGCGCCTCAGCTGATATACACGAGCTGGCTAAAAGCGCCGACCATTTATCAGCTAAAAGTGTCGCAGTCACACATGTGTCACAAAACAAGTGCGTAATAATGCTTATCGGCAATGCGAGAAAGACGAGTTCAGCGTGTAAGTGCTTTCGAGCTAGCATACACCTGGAATAGAAAACGAAGCTTTATATCCCTCAAGAGAGTTTTAGAGACATCGAAATTTTGAGGTACACAACTAGCGGCTAGAGATAGCACGCGCACTTTGAGGTCTCAGAAAAAGCCATCTTTGAAAAACGTAGAGTTGTTGCATTGTTGCTAAGCTGCACTGCTGTTGGAGTAAAACTTAATTAGCAGGGTCACTCGCTTGGCTCTTGTTATGCAACAGGCTTTGGTGGTCATTTTAAGCTAATAGTGGCGAGGTATGTTCCTACCATGTGCACCTTTGGTAATCAGCTTTAGATCTGTAAAGTACCTAGAGGAGAGAGATCTCAGCCCGTGTGAGGGCTGCTAAACAAATTGATCGCTATTATTACTTACCAAATGCCGCAAGCCGAAATACTGGGAGCTTAGCAAATGTCGTTTGACTCTCCTCGTTCAAAGTGTTCTCATACAAGTCATCGGACAAGGCGCCACTGGCAAATATCTGAAGCACACCGTGCCAAAGTTCATCGGAATAAGTCGCGAAGCTCCAACTTCGCACGCCATATCGTTTTATCCGTGCGGATCACTGGCAGCATGACTGTTTCATGACATGGCGGATCGGCATAGGTTTTTCGCACGCAGCAGTGGAAGACGCGCACAGTGCGTGGGTGAATTAAACGGCACATAAAAGGATCAAAACCGGAACTTGCAGAGCCAATCTCGAATCGCAGTGGATTTGCAGTGAATGGCAGTGGAATTAGATTGTGCGTGCAGCCAGCAATCCTGTGAAGCTCCCCCACTGGTCTGTGCCGTGCGATCGACGCCAAAGTCGTCCTCACCTTTTCAAAGCGACGGAATCCCTACTCGAGGACATAAGTACATCAAAGATTCCAGGTGAAGCAGCAGGTGCGAGGTCGACGCGGCTTTTGCAACCAGCTTTAATCGGCCCGTGACCAGCCGTGGCGAGATCTCAAACTCACGTACCAGGTGCGATTGCCAGTCGGCCAGCACTGGTGGCTGCCAGCACCTCGATTGATGCTTGAACTGAGAAACAGAGTGACTTCGTGGCGAGAGAAGCGCTTCTGATCGTGCTCAGCGCCCGACGTAGAAACGCCTCGGTCCGCGCCAAGTGTCTGAGTGGGTGAAAGTCGAGAGTTCGCGCCCTCGGCGGCGGAGAAGGAGGCCGATGCGTTATAATAATGACAATAATGCACTTAATGGAAGGGTCTCCTGTGAGAACTGCACCCTTGTGGTAGCGCGTTAAATTTGCGCTGCTGGGTGAGGAAACGCAACTGAATGGTGAGTAATATCATGCTTGATAAACAAACAAAATGAGTGTAACATGGTTAGGGGATGACATGCACAGGGGTCGCACGCAAATGTGGTTAGCGGCAGCATGCTCAGGGCAACAGCACGGCATAAACACATCAAGGACGGAATCACAGGGACCCCACTAAATGCTGTCCTAAATAGGTAGTTTTAAAGCCATTTTTAAATGTGGTCAAAATAAGGGTATGTTCTAACGCTGCAGTTGGGAGGGAGTTCCAGGCTTTGGGAGCACACTAGAACTGCAAGCATTTGGTCTCCAAAGGATTTTGAGAGGTTGGTGATTGAGGTATTGGTACAGCTGATTGCGAAAGTCGGGTCGTACGATGCTTTGGCCTGGTGGGGGAGGTAGGTCTGAAAGATAGGTGGTGCCGAAGAATGAAAGATTTGAGCGACAATTTTTAAAGTGCGACGTTATACCTACTGTCAGATGTAATCTAAAATGCTTTGTCCGATCTGACTAGGCCCCTACTGGCTTGATACAGTGTGACCTGCAAACTGAAAGTTCGCACCCGGAGGAAATCTTTCTCCACAGCCTCTGGGCGGTAGAGGGACAGATAAACATCTAAATGTCTTATTTATTCACCTTAACGATCACTACTGTGCTGTGCGAGCCTGAAGATTTACAAATTACTGTTGCTTCTCACGCTTGAGGTGGCGTTTGCACGCTACGCGGTGCTCTTAATGCTTCACTACACCTGGCTACGCCGAGGGCCGTGACATGCTCGGGCAACGCTTTGGCGCGTCTCTCTCTCACCTGAACGGTCGTTTGACCTCATACCCCTGAAGCGCCGTCTCACCCGCGAGTTGAGCGTGGCACTCCGTCTGCGAGTAGATGTCCTGTAATTTCTGGGCACGCCGTTGCGCCGTCGATTGCCCTCGCATTGCCCTCGCAGCGAACGTTCTCGATGGGTTGATAGGGACGCTGGGTTGCACTTTTTAATACGGCGCACTGCTGCGCAAGACGAACGCGATCTCTCCCACCAGCTTTGTTTGTGACTGTGCATCGTTGACTGCTTCGTATTGTCTCTGTACCGTCGTCGATTGCCACGGATTGCCAGCCGGATTGCCAAAAAGTTGAACGCGATAGCGGACAGCGTGCGCGCCCACTGGCCGGGTGAGCAGGTGGCGAATGATAATTACAAATTCAATCAGCCACTTCCAGAAAATTTGAACCGACTGCCAGCGACCGGGCCATTAAGCTGCCGATTGCCGTGCACTCGCCCCTCGATTGTGCATTTTGTCGATTGTAGTATAAGTGATGGATGCACCCTTTACGCAATACGCGCAGTGGAAGCTTCTCTGCAACCGTCGGGGCATTTGTAATCATGTCCGTTGCGGATTGGCGGAGCATCGGCTGCATTGCCGTCGATTGCAGATGGGTTGCCGTCAATTGAATGCGCACCATGAAGTGAAAAGTAGGCGCGGACACACGTACATGTGTTACGTGGAAATGAGGGTTGCAAGTTTACTGCAGCCAATCTTGTCGATTTTCGTGATTTCGCTGATATCGGCCCCTACAGTTGCGGCGCTTATGACACTGCCGTGTATTAAAGCCAAACAGCTATCTTTGAAAGTTTCACTGCTTTTACTTTGGATGCAGCGGAATGTTAAGTATGTAATCGCCAATTATGAGGCCGACGCGCTGGCCACTCTTCACTTCCCGGGAATAGGGTGGTTGGCCCAGTGACATCGATGTCATGATTGTTGTTCATTGCTCGCGGTTGTATGTAGTGCTGATTGGTTGACAGTGACGATTTTATCGCTCTTTCAGCATTGTAAGCTGTGACACTCCTCTAATCAGCACAGTGGGCTCGTTGGTGTAAGATATATTTGATCTCTGGCACCAGCGTCACTTTCCAGTGATTTGCGATGGGACCATAAAGGATATTTGCGCGTGTCGCTAGGCCGTTGCCGTCTGCTGTTTGGCGCATGAATGCTCCAAGATTGATCGGTCAGCGCACAGTTGAGCATATGTGCACTGAAGCGAGATGTTACGTGGAAGGAGAATCTGAGTTGCAAGCGCTGATTTCTTCGCAATCGATTTGCCACGGGATTTTCGGTGGCTGGCCCTGCCATTATCGCGTCAATCTGCACTGCTGCTGTTGACAGCTGGACGTGCAAAATAGTTGAGCTCCTTACGATTTCACTCTTAGCGTACAGCGAAATGTAAATGCAGATGACAAACGCGCTACCTCAGTGCAGCCAATTTGACAACTCGCTGTCACTGATAGTAGTGGAGATTGCTGCTTTTGAGTCGAGCCGCTGCCGTAGATTGTTACATTGCCCAAGTCTTCGTTGCCACCGAGCACTTCTTAAATTATGTGGTTGACACTTTAACTCAGCGTGCAGTGCAACATGCATTAAAACTTGAAGCATTGCGGATAGTTCGATTTCAGGCGCATTTCTGCAAAACAGATTATTTGTAGATTGAGGGATTTGAATGGGCCATACGTGCAGTCAATTGCAAAAGTGGATTGTTGCCACACAATACTGGCGCGATTGAGGTGGTAAAATTATTGATCACACAATAAACTCAAAATCAGAGCAACGTGCAATCATCTATTAGAGCTTTTAGTGTAACGCATTCTTGTCGCTGGCGGTTTGCCGTACATTGAGGTACTGGCATGGGCACATGAAGTCGCAGCCGCATTGCCGCAGAATGGCTGTGAGGCACTGACAGCGGACGTTATGGCAGATAGATAACGGAAGTTAGGAGCCGCATGGATCACCGGCGTTGAGCCGTGTACGCTTCTGATCTTGATCGAGTAGCAGATTGCGGTGGATTTCGCGATTTGAGGTCGATTGCTGTATGGAAACTGCGGGTCGCAGTCGAGATCTGCAATTCATTGCATGAGAATCACTTCGCCCGTAACGTATCGGAGCGGTAAAATTTCTGTGGATGCACCGAGTGATCCATGAGTGTGAATTATAGTCATGAGCGGCGGATTGAGGATGACTGGCCGGAATTGAGTGGATTCTCGTAGTTTTCCAGGTCATTTCTTCGGCGATTGCCACCGACTTCGTTGACAGAGCGTGCTGCACAATATTTTAAGTGGTCGCACATACGCTTCGTTCTTGACTAATATGCAAATAAAAACCTGGAGAGCTCGAGTGCGCAATGGATTTCAATTTTGGCAGAGGCGCTCTTGCTAGGTATTGGCCCGGCCACGCAGCCTCGATATCAGACGAGAACTCAGCACAGGTTGCGAATGTGTGTTTGACTTTCTTAATGCAATTCTGTCGCAGTGCAAAGGTCATATGCAATCAGGAGCTGATCGATCTCGATTCGCCGCGATGGCGGAACGCAGTGGATTTTGGGTAGATCGCACTATTGGCTCAGCCGCTATCTATGGTCAGCGGACTTTTGTGAAATGCGCAATCGAATCGCGCGAGAACTGACATGTGGCACATTGTAAGCTGTAGGGTAGTTTGATATCTCTCGACTTTTTGAGCTTTTCATTCTGCATCAAGATTTTGGGCGGATTTGATCTAGTAACCCAGAATGGATTTGAGGGTGGATTCCGCACAGGCGTCCAGTTTTCTAAAAGCTGACTGGGTGCAGCAGGCGCAAGGTGCTACATGAAATTGTAGGGATTGCGATAAATCTGAACGCGAACTACATAACATCGCGACTTGGAAGCTCGTGACCGCAAGGGCGTGCATGCAGAGTACATGCGTTGCCAATGGTTGTATCTCAGGAAACCCATCGGCTTTCTGGACTACGTCTGGAAATGAAGCAAATGGTAGATGCAACCCAGCATGGACGACCTCTTAGCAGGAGGAGCTACTCTCCGACAAAATGCTAATCTCGAGCCTGAGCTTGTTGTTACGGACGAGTGCCCAAGCTAGAGCCTCATCTGGCTGCCGCTCGTGCTCTTGATCGCGTCTGCCAAACGATGATCGTCACCGTTGGCCGATGTGCGCGTAGCAGGTCTGGCGATTTCAGCTGGCTTTCGTCGCGGCGTTGAATGGTGGCGTCACCCACGATCATTTCTTAGATTGGCACTTGATCTCCTTCCACTGCAGGCCCTGAGGAAACCACCCTGCTGGTCTCGGTCTCTTCAGCTGTACTCTTGAAGACGATGGTCCTCATAAAATGCTCTCGCTGCTCACAAGTTCACCGGGAATCGCTTAAGGTCAGGCGCTTAGAAGCGCTTAAAAGCCGAGATTGCGTCAAGTATTTGAAAGCGGTAGGCGGCGTCGCCGCAAGCTGACCTGATCTCCTTAACTGCAGATGTCGCCTCATTTGAGAGCATGCCATGAGGTCTTTCGCGTGATGAAAGCTGGAAATCCGACGCGATCAGAGAATCAGCACCTGCTGCAGTCGGATGGCTTTCGGCTCTTCCCTCTGCGAGTGGGTGCGCAAGACCCACCCTTTTCGCCCTCTCGAGAGCAGAGACGACGCAGATTTCGTATGGACTGCGAGGTCGCCGAGTCGTGGACAGGTGTTTCGAGCGAATGACGCTGGCTTGTCTCCAGTTGCCATGAAATGCGTCATTAAACAAGGTTGTCTTTTCTGACTGTCGTGCCTTTCCATTCGGAATGACTTGGTAGAGATATATATAGTGAGTAGCCTTTAAACGCTGCTGCTATTTGCGATGAACTTGGCTCATGTCGTGTCAGCAACGTTCCCGTTGGCGATTATGATCTGGCAGTATCCCGGATGCTGTTACAGCAGCAGTGCCGTACCCTGGCATTTCCACATCTCTGCGTCTGAGTTGCTTGAGCATACTAGAAATCCTGGTCTGAGAGGTACCTGTGACCTGCAGGTCAGTCTCGTAGATTTACTCTAGCCTATGGTCAGAAGGTTGTAGCACACGAGTCTGGCTGCACTGTCTCTGCTTCGGTAACAGGCCCAAATCGAGTCGTTGGAACTTGACCAGCATCGCCGGGCAGATTTTCAAATTATGAGGAAGGCTTGAGGCTAAAGCAGACAGCAGCGATTGGGAAAGGGATCTGCTCCTACTGAGGAAACATGCACTGGCAATCCATGCATAGTGAATCCAACAGTGAACGTGAAAATATTGGCTACGACACGCTTGTTGAAAATGGTGGGCTTCAATAGACATCGACTGGCTCAAGATTTCGGTCGACTGAGGAAAGCTATGAAGATGGTATATTGGGAAAGCCAGACTTGAGGACGACGTTAACCCGATGCTACGTTCCGTAAGCAGGCATCGTTTTGAGTATTCCTCCACTCGGAGCCGATGCAGCGGCCTCAGCCGTCACGGATTTTGCAGTCGCATGAGCTGTTGGGTTGAGCACTCGACGGCGAACGAAGAAAGTACGTTGGAGCTGAGTCCAAACATCAGCGATGGATCAAACAGTGCTTGCTCAGCTCTTCCGTCCTGGTTTCCGTCGGCCAAATGACTAGAGCCGTCATTCTGCACGCCGATATGCGCGTGAGGCATTTAAATCGTACCCAAAGTCGACGTCTGTACGCCCTCGTCGAAAGTTTTCGCCCTCGTGGGTAATGTGCAATGGTCTGTAGCGCAACTGGCTTTACAGCACGTCACATGAGCGCACAGCCCCAGAGACAGTGAGAGGTCAAAAGTCGTGGTGGGTGACGTCAGTTAGTCGATCGCAGTTACTATATGGCAGCAAGCGATGTGGGTAATTGATTTACTCATCTGAGCATTTACATTCATATTTGAAACAAGAAATTGAAATTCTTAAAAACCCCAGTGGAAATATGAACTGCGTTACCGAGGATAATGCAATGTAATGTAATGTGCTCCGCCTGTAACTCCACTAAAAGTCACAAAGACCACGCCGGTGGCTACAGGGAGAGTTTTGCATAGCCCACCTCAGCCTGCGGCTTTTCGGTACGCATTCGGTAAGCCACCATCGACTTCCCGTCTCACACAACAAAGAGAAAGTGGGAAGCATAACAGAGTCAGAGAGCAGTTTAGGTAGTGAAAGAGGATAGAAGCAGCTCAGCCGTTGAAATAAGTGAAAGGATGTGCGATGTCGGCAGCTGGAGAGAGTAGTTGTCGTTGTGGTAAGAATTACGTAGCTTGAGTTCCACAGTCCAGGACCTTGCAGAGCTAAAGCTTGTCTGCCAACGGTCTTTTGTAAGCGGAGAATTGGGATATGAAGATTTATTGTCCACACAGGACCTGAGTGGCATGAACATGCGCTTCCAACTGATGCAGCAGTTCAAAGAGCTATGCAGCGAGCCGCTTGAGGCGGGCTTGTGTGTCGCTGAAAGTACTTTGTATCACTTGCATCCGTTGCTCAACGTAAGGTCAAACCATCATAGCTCTTTAGCATAGGAGACACGTGTCGTCTGACCACTGGACTTGAAAACCAGCTCCTTGCAGCCATATCTCAGTAGTCCAGCAGTAGGCTTCATTAGGGCTTTAATGGCATGATCCACGTGAAAAGGGAATTACAGAACAATCAGGCCGAGACAGTAACCAGAGTTGGGTTGAATTTCACATGCCACTGTGGAGGACAGCTCCTGACTCTGGATAGACGACGTAGCTTTATGAGCTGTGACGAGGCATGACCAGCTTTTGAAATTGAGGCTGCGTCGATAACGCACACGTCTACATTTCGGTCTACGTATGGCGATGTTTGCACAACAGCAGATCACCTATTAGAGAAGAGCAAAGCCTTTAATCCAGCCACACGCTTAGTGCTGTCCTATGAGCAGCAGTTCGGTTTTCATCATCATTTCGTCACGCCAGTTTTCCTTGATCATCCAGGACTCGAACGGCAAGGCAGCGGCGAAGTTTCTCAGGAGCGAAACGCAGCAGATTGGTGACGATTTGAGTACGATTAAACACAACTGAGAATCGTCAGCATAGCGAGTGATCATCTCACGGACCTTTAATCACTCTGACAGAGGGCGCTTGTGTATAAATGGATAATGGAGTGAGAGCGAGTAAAGATCCTGCGAGGGACTTGCACAGAGTTTATCTCTTCGTGTGCGTGGAGACCTGACACACACGACACGTCACTCTGGTTTGCATCAGACAGACCAGAGCAAGTGTACTTCTAGGACTCACGCCAGTGCTTTGTCTGTCAGACTCGACTGTTGCAGCTCCTCAATCGTTCAAGCAGTGGAACTTCGCGATCAGTGAATGGTCGAAGGTGGGCAGACAGATCTAGCAGAATTAGCGCAGCAAGCACATGAGCTGCACGTCGTTGCCACGTAGATTTGTCATTGTTAACACGGAGTAGCAGCAGCTTTCAGTGGAGTGCTGCCCTCTGAACCCTCACTTTGAAATGTTTCTGATCATTCCATTATGGATGTTCAAACTGCAGCCGGGTTTAGGCGAGCCCTGTCAGTCCAGTATCTCCTTCTTCAGCACTGAAAGTCACTCTTGATGAGCCCAAGCGCTTACCGTGCTGTGCTTGAACCGGTGTGACTCTAGCGGTTTGGAAGGTGGCAATACTTTCCTAATAGTGAGTCTTTTGTAGTCTTTATTTGATTTTACGCAGTTTTAAATTCGTGCTAAACACAGTTTTGCTTTTTGTTTAATGGTTGGTGCGCGTATGAAAGTACATTTTATTTTGAAAGCCGCTACTAAACTTTTTCGCATTACATCGTCAAGTAAGATTCTGAAAGAAAAGTATCTTAAACTGAAAGACAAGCCTTTAAAAGAGTGAGCTGGGATAGCGGAAGTGGCTGCCGAATGGTGCGAGCAGCGGAAAGCTAAAGCGCCAGTCTTGCTAGTGAGAATAGTCATAAAGACCCAGAGGGAAGAAACTAGCATAAAACAGTAAACTGCTCGTCAGTAGCACCCTGCAGCAACTACCCGGAATGACGCTGCAAGAAGAGGCCGCAGGCAGTGGCAGCAGTGCTGCCGCAGAGCTACGAAAAGTCGCACGTCATCGCCAGCAGCGGCGGCGCGGCGGCGGCGGCGTGCTGAGAAGAAAAAGGAAGTAGAGGGAAAAGGTTCAGTATCCATACTTGGCGACCGTAAAGCCAAAACTATTCAGGAACTTGAAATGCTCTGCCTAAGCCTGCCTGCACCTCTGCGTTGCCTTTGACAAAATCATCGCTGGCATGCTATGCGCTATGCCCGGCAACCGCCCCAGTCCACCCAGTGCGTCCAAAGTCACTTTCTGCTGTTAACTGCTCTGTGAGAAAATGAATGCTTCCGCTAGCCAGCCTAAATTAACCGTGGAGCTGATGTCACCAATGTCGTCTTAGCTCGCCTGACCGCACTCCCTTCGGGTCTCAGCCCACCACCCTAATTTTTACGTCAAAGACAGCCCCCTTCCAAGGTTTCTGTTCTTGAGCTGATCACCACAGCACTTTATCTTTGCCATTAACTTTGATTGCTATTAGGGAGCATTACAGAGACAGGAGTCGCAGCCCTTGATCAATCGTTGGCCCCCTCGAAAGTTGGTTCCCCTCAAAGACGCCGAGGTTGGTAAGTCGTCGTTGTCGTGTCTTTCGATAAGGATGTAGTGGATCAATGAGGTCGTCGTGGAAGTCTTTTTCAACGTCCTGTCACGCTGTTTGCCGGGATGGGGTCACGACACTTACGATCCGGTGATCCGGGTCGGGACAGGTGCGTAATGGAGCAGCTACTAACGACTCTAGGTGTTACGGTGCCGTGCCTTGTCTCATCCTAGTTATCACTCTGAGTTGTGAGTAATTTTGATTCGCTTTGCAAGATGGGCTTCTGACTGTACACCCCATTAACCAAAAACCAGCGATCAAAACAAGGCAATACGAACTAATATGGCAGAATAGATTATGCAAGGTAGCAGTAGGTTGAGCTTCGATCGCCATTGGTCACGCGTGGATGACTCAAAGAAGATGCAAACCGTTGGGCCATTACGGCGATCTCTCTTAAACACATGACCAGTTAGTTACCGGGACGATGAGTACGTGTGCATTGTCACCCAGATCGTAAAATGGACATACCTGCAGCACAAATAGCGACGACTAGTAAGCCACCTCATCGACAAAGTCTAGGTAAGCCAGAGCTGAGAGAAAACCGACGAATTTATACCAGTGTAAATATAGTTTGCGAAGCTGAATGATACTATTTTCAATCACTTCGCGCATCAGTGCCTAGCAAGCTGAATGCTTTAGCATAGGTAGGTGGCATGTGGCCGGATAGTAACTCAAACAGTGGGTTGCTTTCGCTCTACTGCCCTGCCCATGGCCCTCTGATGCGTTCTCGTGTGTTACTGCTCCAAAACGTGCCCGACTTTACGTCTCACCTTTCGCCCGTCCCAACCATTGTTGACGTATTGACGCAATCATTCCACTTTGGGCCACCGTTGAAATCGCCAAACTTTGCTCTCAAGATTGCTGCGACGGTGACGATCTCTCTCGCGCGGCTCTAGAACTTAATCAGCGACGTGTGACATCCGCAGCTCATCTCTATCCTTCCACGACGGTGTGCTTAAACCTGGGCCGTCTGTCACTCATGTTTCAGTGGAATGACATGACTCTCGATAAAGATATTCGAAATCTTAACTGCTAAAAGCGCGGTTTTTCTAATATGCGATATTCTGTCCCTGCGGAACCGCCGAACTCATGCGGCCTCGTTTGAGAACTTTCGCATGAACGCCTGCATCTGCCCTTATTAAGTTGGGCTGCTGAACTGTTGAAAGTGTATTGAAGTAAAGGTTGTTGAAGAAAACGATCTCTGTGTATTTCATTAGTAGCCGGAACAGTGGAGACTCAGCCTCTATCCCTCACCCTCTTTGTCAAAGACATTAGCTGCACTTCTTAGCCACCAAGAAAAAGGCGTCGACCGAAAGGGCGTTGCCAAAGATTTTGAACAGCCCCCTTTATTTTCAGTAGGAACTAAAACGCCTGAGCTGTCCGCGTACCTGGCTACCAGTAGTCCATAGAGGGATGGTGTAACTTCTGCCGGTTTACGAGATCTATTTTTATCGAGCTCAATAGTATTAATCGCTTCATCGATGAAGAGCTACTACTCTAGGAAGACGACCTCATGACTGTGACCTAGACGACTGGAGTGAGTACATCTGGTCTTAAGGAAACACGACTCGGGACAGATTTTTTCCAAAGGAGAATGAGGAAAACGTCAGCCGCGTTGGTAATAGCTTTAGAGATAAATCAATCGATGTTACGAAGTTCTTAGGATTATATGTATTTTTAGGTAAATTTGATGCGGTCTGAATGTGAATGCTATGCTTTAAGATGAAAAAGGTAAGTTCTGGCTGAAGCTTTATGAGTGAAAAGATGGATACAGTCGTTTAACTTGTTACGTCAAAGTGGGGAACCAATGTTTTTAGATGGTCGTTCATCCTGCACGTAAATCACACAGAATTTTTGAAGACATTTGGCGTTGCATAAGAAAATGTATATCGGTTCAGCACCCGGAAAAAGTGATTATGCAGCAGTTGCGGCATACTGTGAACATTCCCAAGTTTAGGCTTTAGGAATCGCTCACTGAAACATCGAATATGTCAGTCAGAAACTGTATGAACGTCAAGATTTCGAAGCAAACAGGCTAGGTGGAAAATTTAATTAAAAGTCCTATATGTTGCCATCTCGATTTGTGCAGGCTTTTGTGCATACTGAATTGCTTTTTGCACCGCTTCGTATTGGTTTCCTCAATTGAAAAGCCCTCGTACATGGCCGGAGACGTCTGCAGTCGGGTTTGCAGGCTTATTCTTGCTTTCTGCCTGTAATTCCTTATCTAACTCTGCGCTACTCCCGCGCCTTATTTTTCGAAGGGAATTTACCTGACCGAAAGCTTTAATTTAAACCTTGAAAGCTTTGTCGACTTTCGATCCTCCAGTGGGAATCATCAAGTGGTCGCTAGGAAGGTGGGCAAATGTGACCTCCTCTCATAGTTTTGAGGGAAGGATTTCTTAATCCTCCACGTTTGATTTTATCGCCTCGCCACTCTTTATTCGATCTGTCTGTGACTCAATCCCTGAATATTCCTACAGATCGAGACACCGATGAAATGCATACACCCATCTGGGTTAGACTTTGAGAAGCAGAGTTCCTGGGAGACTACAGAGAGGATCGGGGTTCACTGGGGATGCTATTACATGAGAGATGATGATAGTTTTTGATCTCCTGCAAATAAGTTCCTAGTCCGGATCTGAATGTAGAAGTCAGAGGACGTGAAAAATCGGAAGTGAGCTCCAGCCTTGAGCATGCACA